>CM042158.1:42385592-42423092 GCA_023376005.1 Doryteuthis pealeii
CTCTGTGTGGATACTGGATGCCATATGGAGGACTTGCCAGGAGCCATGATTGATAGACGGGTGGCGAGAGTGAGTCCTAGAAATCTGTGCTGTCAGCATGACATGACAACGATATTTATTTTATGTTTAAACAAAAGACAGAAATTTAATCATGGCATAGGAAATGATGTCACCAAGTACACTGAACTTTATTAAGGAATTGTTTTTCTTTTCTTTTCTTTTTTTTTTTTCAAGTCTCTGTGTAACATTAAGATATCAGAAATTTGTCTAATGCATTATATTGACGTAGCTAAAAATAAACGACACAAAGTAAAAGGGAAAAAAAGAAAAGAAAATCTAATAATTAAAATGAATCGGATGCACAAAAAAAAACTTAAAAAAAATTTTTTTTACTTTCTTTTTGCAATAAGAGAGACACGGATTTCAATTTGCATTACAAATGTACAAAGTTAATTACATTTTTTTAAAACATACCTATGAACACACCTAGGGTATCCCGTCATGGTGTAATGCTTAGCTAGCTAATCTTGCAGATCCATTACTACTGAATAGTGAATTTGATCCACACTGGATGCCCCATACTTGCAACACTGTGTCAACATCCTAGCCTTGATGAACAAGTTAGGAAAACAGGGTGCCCATCATGGTGTAATGGTTAGCTAGCTAATCTTGCAGATCCATTACTACTGAATAGTGAATTTGATCCACACTGGATGCCCCATACTTGCAACACTGTGTCATCCTAGCCTTGATGAACAAGTTAACAGGGTGCCCCATCATGGTGTAATGTTAGGGGATGCCACATAACTGTGACCTTGTGTTACATCCTACCCATGGAGAACAGGTTGGGTAAACAGGTATCCCATCATGGATACAGCTGTGGTGGGGGGGGGGAATTTGGTAGGCAAAGAGTTAAAACTTGCATTAGACAAAAATTTAATCTGAAGTAATTTGGCAAGAAAAAAAAATGCCTATACAGCTGTACAATGTATATATTTACCCAACCCCTCCATGGTAGGAAGTTCCCTCCCCCATGGCATTGTGACTAACGTGTTGGACTGCAACGTCGTAGTAAGCAAGTTTGAAATCCAGTCATGCTATTACATTCACTTTCTGACTAATAATAGCCTTGTCCAGTACTTGAACTCGAGTCACTGATTCCATTTCCTATGATTATAACCATTACGCTAAGCACACTACCTTCAGCTCTACAATGTAATTATATTATTCTCTTGTATATTTCCATGTACTTATTTTTTTCACTTTTTATTTTTCAGTTCTCCGTGATGATTTTAAAGTAAATCCTGAAGATACAATGGTTGCAGTTGGGGACACAGCAATTTTAAAATGTCAACCTCCAAGAGGAGAACCAGAACCTCGAGTCATCTGGAGGAAAGATAGCAGTAGACTAATGACGAATAGCCGTATCACCTTAGAACATGATGGAGATTTAATGATATCTTCTATTGAAAAAGTCGATGCTGGGGATTACACCTGTGTTGCTGTTAATAAAGCAGGTGAAAGTGAAAGTCGAACTGCAAAAGTAATTGTATATGGTAAGTAAATTAAAATAAGTTTAGGTTTGTCATTTATGCTAACTTATACATTTTAATGGGGCCAGCTTAGCTCAGTCGGTAGAGCACTCACCTTGGAATCGCAAGGTTCTGAGTTCGAGACCGGTCACCACTAACTCTGTATATGAGTAGCACAGATTAATAGTATGATCTGTGCATTAAAGTGGGAAGCTGACGGTAGGCGTGGCGCTCCAACTCAGTAATCTCCCTGGTCTAGCACTAGCAAAAAGGGGCTAGACTCCTTCACTAGCCCACTCTACCAACTTTACTTTTTTTATACATAAGTTTACTATAAATGCCCTTCCCCCAATGAGGTCACCTGTTGGCTTTGGGTAGAAACTCATAATGCCCAAGGAAGGGATCCTGGTGGCTGAGCGGTTCATGACCCACATACTAAGTGGTCATATGCCTTTACTTGGGGGTTATTCCATGTCAAATCAGACCATATCACCCGCCCCCTTCAATTTTTCTGAAATTTTGTCCAGAGGTGGATTATGGTTTAAGTTAGACAATCCCCAAAATTTGAACTTCCAATTTTTTTATATTATTATTTCACATATATTGAACATCATTTGTACCAAAAAGATAGTTTGATTTTTGCTCAGAACCGAAGCTACAACATTTTGCGAAAATTTGTTAAAATTTTGCACTTCAATTTTTCTGAAATTTTGTCCTGGTGTGGACTATGTTAAAGTTAGACAATCCTCAAAATTTGAGCATCCAATTCCCAAAATTGGGGTAATGGGCTGGGCTTATTGTCCAATGCCAATGGGACCAAGCATTTTTTGGCAATGGCAATGCATGAGTTTCAATTTGAATGTGACTTCCCACTATAATATAACTTAATGTCTATTCTGGCTTGAGGAGAAGTCAGAAAAATGACTATACAACCATTGGCTTCAAAAATTATTTCCATAAATTAATGATTTCATGACCACAGGATTTGAGCTCTACATGAGATTGTCTTAGATGTAGAAATATCTAATCTGAGATGATTCCCAAAAGAATTGAAACCAAGATTGGTAAATATTCACATGAAAACAAATGAGTAAATTTGTCTCCTGTTTGTTTTGTTTTGTTTTGGTTTTTTTATTCTTTTTTTCTGATTCGATTGTTGATGTTTGATTTTGCAGAGAAGCCACGAATAACAATCCAACCAAAGGACAAAGTTGTAGAAAAAGGTAAAAATGTGGAATTAGAATGTCGAGCAAGAGGAGATCCAAAACCTGTTATTACGTGGAGAAGAGAAAAAGCTAATCTACCACCTGACAGGTAAATACATCCTTTTTATGACTCTCTCTCTCTCTCTCTCTCTCAAGTAAAAGGTTGAACCTCACTAATCAAGACAATGATCTGAAACTGAAACCCGAAAGAAAAAAGAAAGAAAAAAATTGTATAAAGATAAAATTAATTTTATCATCAAAAACTTTGTGCAATTAGTGTTTACTACTTTACTTGCTTATAAAAGTCCATCACAGACAACAACGACCTCACTCAATATGGAGTTGAAACATGTGCATGAGATATTTTAAGTGAAAAGAGGCTGCACAGATGTCAGTTCACTGTTTTGGCAGTACGGCAGTTGGTCCAGTGGCAGGAGAAAGTGGTTAAACAAAGCATGAAGAAAATACCAGAAGATCCAAAACAAGTAAAATAAAAAGGACCATATGACCTTTAGACACCCCTTTTTGATCTTGATTCAGAAGGACATGTTTTTCATTTACACCGTCAATATCCAGTTGTTTGTTAACAGACGAATTTTAGAGTTTTTGTTTTAAATTATAAAACTAACCCCTAAAAACAACCGGATATTGACGGTGTAAATGAAAAACATGTCCTTCTTAATCGAGATCAAAAAGGGGTGCATAAAGGTCATATGGTTCAATAAAAAAGTCTTTTGAAAAAAAAATTAATTTTGTGGACCTTCTTTTCTATAAAATATTTAATTTTTCTCCCATTTAACCCATAACAACACTTAAATATATATATATATATATATATAGGAGATAACAGATTTTCTCCCTGTCTCTACCTCTGCCTCACACCTTCCAATGCATTCGCCCATTGCTCTCTTTTTCTTCCACCCTCCCTCCACCTTTTATATATGACAATCTCTCGCCAACCTTCCCTATTATTCATTGTCCCAGGTAGGTCCTCTGCACAGCATCCTCGCATAGTTGGTCAATGTAGGTCCTTGGTGGCCGGCCCGCATTAGCATGTCCATGTGTTGGCTTCCACAGGAGAACGTCACTTATGAGCTCGTCCTTGCTTCTCCAGCAGTGTCCAGCATGCCTTGTTCATCTCACTCAGATGGTTTGTGTGATGGGGGGCAGGTGGCCATATAACTGCTTCCTTGCGGGGCGCTGTTTCCACAATTGTTCAAAACCAACGGCAGCATTCTTGTGCAGCTCCCATCTAAGGCGCCTCGTTAGGGTCCAAGTGGTGCAGCCATATAGCAGTACTGATATAACCACAGCCTGGAAGAATTGTCGCTTTAACTTGTCAGTGAGATCGGA
This sequence comes from Doryteuthis pealeii, assembly GCA_023376005.1. Lineage (NCBI taxonomy): Eukaryota > Metazoa > Mollusca > Cephalopoda > Myopsida > Loliginidae > Doryteuthis > Doryteuthis pealeii. The sequence goes on from CM042158.1 coordinate 42,389,683, forward strand.
TTTTCATATGACTGATAATTTGTTTGTGGCCGACCATGCCTTTGCTATTCGTGTATTAACATATTGTATCAGTACTAATTAATCTCATCAAGGTCTCTACCTATATAAATTGTATCAGTACTAATTAATCTCATCAAGGTCTCTACCTATATAAATTGTATCAGTACTAATTAATCTCATCAAGGTCTCTACCTATATAAATTGTATCAGTACTAATTAATCTCCATCAAGGTCTCTACCTATATAAATTGTATCAGTACTATAGTACTGCATATGCACTTTTTTTTCTTCTTTTCCTAAACCGAAAGCTTCATTGGTTTGGAAAATCAGCAATTCTAGTCTCTGTCTGGTCTTTGAGCCTGTCAGATTTGTGCCGTTCCATTTTTATGCAGACAATGGCTTTTATTCATTTTTATTTTTAGATGAACCATTGTCAACCATTATCAAATTTTCACTAGTACTTTCAACATATTAGTTATGATAAAACTTTCTTTTTAAATACTAACCTAGATTAATACTAATATATGTTTATAAACTAATAGAACAATCAAGTTAATTCACATATACATAAATATTTACCAACCCCTCCACACAAGTTTAACAGGTTTGAATTCAGAGTTTTTTTTCTCCTAGACTGGTCGTCTAATCAAGGTTAAAGAGCCCATTCTTCTCTATTATTTACCCATAGCTGGAAAGAGAATAGTTGGATTTATACCTTTCCCAACGGTATTAGCACTATGAGAAATGTAAACAACCTTGTCATGGATTTGAATTTGTTTTATCGTGTCCATTTCCTATGACAATAAGCATTTTTTTTTAAATAACAGAAGATTTAGATTTTTAGCATTATAGCCTATTTCAGGGAGCCTAAAGAAATTGTCTAGTACTTCCCATCATCAGATGCAAAAACGCTGACAATAAGATGCACACATAGAGCTCTGCAAACTATGACATTTAAAAAAACCTACTACATTGTATGAATATTTCTTCACCTGATCTTTGGGTTATATATATATATATATATATATATATTATATGTATGTGAAAAGATGTAAAGAAGGAAAGAAAGTATAGAATGGATAAAAAAGAACATTTCAAAAATTCTCCACTTTCCAACGAATTTTATTTTAAAAAATAAGGATTTACTCTGAGGAAGATTGATACTTCTTTGTGTGCGGAACATTTCTACATTTTTTCTATTATTATTATTTCATTTCATTTTGTTATTTAAAAATAATAATAGATTGAATAATGTACACATGGATAAACTCCTGACCGAAACACATGTGAGTTAAATTAATTAAAATAATCCTATTTTATCCATTCTATACTTTCTTTCCTTTATTTCTCTTTTCAACATACCGTCAGATTCACTTCCATTTTCATTTTACACACATATATATATATATATACATATATATAAAATGTTTTATTTTTAGATGAACCATTGTCGACCATTATTATCCAAATTTCACTTTTCTATGAGTTATGATAAAAAAAAAAAATAATTAAAAACAAAAATATACTAATCTAAATTGATACTAATACAGCTAATACAATATTTCAACGTCTCTTTTTACCCTCGACTTCTGTCAAACAGTATCAGATGTAATTTCTAATTATAATAAAAAAACCTACCCAGTTTTTGTTATTTTTACGTCTTTTTTTTTTTTTTTTTTTTTCAAATTGCAGATCTCATGTGTTGGATAATGGTAATTTATTGATCGAAGAAGCCGAAGTGAGTGATGATGGCTTATACATATGTCAAGTTGAAAATTCAGTCGGAGTATCTGAAGCCGTTGCCAAGCTTACTGTACATGGTTCGTATTGAATATCCAATTGGTATCTTCTTCTTCTTCTTCTTCTTATGTTGTTATGCTTCAGTTGCAGAAATATTAATGACATCAAATACAAAAATGCCATCTGCCGCCTCAAATCGCTTCATAAACATGTCTGCAATCTTCCTTGATATGTGACGGTTTTTTGTGACACGGTCAGGTTCACCCGTGAAATAGCAAACCTAAATGTACTGACATCAATTAGTGCATGTGTGGTTTATATATATATATATATATATATATATATATGAAGTTGTATTTGATTAATCCATTAGTACAAAATGCTATATAATACTATATTTGATGGTATATAAGACACTCTTGTATTTACATTTAATATTTCAGTATTATGGCATTAGGTTAGGTACAAGTAATCATAATCTATACATAATACTATATTTAATGGTATATAAGACCCCCCTGTATTATGGCATAAGGCTAGATAATAGTACTCCTAGACTATTATGCATAATAATATTAATGGTATATAAGAGCCTCCCCTGTATTATGGCTATATATACATAATACCATATTCAATGGTATATAAGACCCCCCTGTATTATGGCATAAGGCTAGATAATAGTACTCCTAGACTATGGTCATTAATGCATAATACCATATTCAATGGTATATAAGACCCTCCCCTGTATTATGGCATAAGGCTAGATAATAGTACTCCTAGACTATGGTCATTAATGCATAATACCATATTCAATGGTATATAAGACCCTCCTGTATTATGGCATAAGGCTAGAGGCTAATAGTACTCCTAACTATGGTCATTAATACATAATACCATATTTGGTATATAAGACCCTCCCCTCTTTTATACCACAGCATTAGGCAAAGTACAACTATAACAGATTATACTTTCTTTCTTTTTTTTCTTTTTTTCTCTATTTCTGTTTTTGATCAGATTCGAAAAAAAAAAAAGAACTATTATAGAAAAAATATAAAACTTATGTAAAAGAAAAAAATACAAGGTGTGTCAAAAAAGTATCAAGATTTTTTGTACTTTAATGGCACACCTTGTATTGTGAAAAAAATTAATGTTCCACTCATTGTTCATTTCTATCTTGGTAAATACAGCTTCAATCTTGACACACCTTGTAATTTTTATATTTTTTTTCTATAATAGTTTTATTTTTCGGATAATTTCAGGAAAAAAAAATTGTTGGCATTTAAAAAAATTATCAAATAATAGAATTAGCAGAATTTAATCGGTATATAAATATTATATTAATAATATATCATTTCTGTGCAACGATTTGTTTGTTTTTAAAGTTGATGTGAATATTTTTAGTTTTTTTTTTTTTTTTACTATAATAATTTTATTTATTTTTTTCCGATTCTTTCAGCTGTTCCTGAGTTTGTTATATCTCCTACAAGTAAAATGATCGGTCTTGGTCGCACCTTGTCCCTACAATGCGTCGTAAATGGAAGTCCAGTTCCAGCATTGTATTGGCGGCAAGGAACAGATCAGGTAAGGAGGCATCCAATCCATTTCTAAATCCAAATCGATATTCAATCACTTTCCGACATTTGATTTTATTAGAAAAGAATTCACTTCTAAGGAATTTTGCACTTTTGTCTGCTTTTTACAGAATTTGATGTTTCCAAAACGTGATTATGGCCGATTCTCTGTTGATGAAATTGGAACCCTGCGAATCCGTCAGGTACGGTTTGAAGACGCCGGAGAATACACGTGCCATGCTTACAATGCTGCAGGCAGTAAAGACAAGAAGGTCCATATCACTGTCAGGGGTAAGTTTTTCAAAAAATAAAAAAAATTTTTAAATTAAAAATATATCGTTAAATTCATCTGAATGAATGCAATATGAGTCAAGGTAAAAAAAATAATACATGGGCCGGGTTAGCTCAGTCGGTAGAGTGTTTGGCTAGAAACCACAAGGTTCCTAGTTCGATACCGGCCTCGCCAACTCAGCGTATGAGTAGCACAGGGATCTGTGCGGTAAAGTAAGGAGCTGCTGGTAGGTGTGGCGCTCCACCTCAGATGCTAAAAAACAATCTCCTTGGTCTAGCGCTATTGAAAAGGAGATAGACTCCCTCGCTGATGGGCTGATACCGACTTTAGTCCGCCCCGACGACTTTTTTTATAAAGGTAAATATTCTAGGTAAAAAGGCCATTAGGTTTATAAGTTACCCAAAAATTCAATCTGAATTGTCCAGTTGGGAACATGGTGCAATTGATATCAGTTCTAAATGATAATCATCTCTAGGTTGCAAGTTCAATCCTGGCCAAGGGCAATAATATCATAGAATATTTAACATAGCTTAACACTTGTACCCGGTCATGGTTAACAGAATGAGAACAGTCTACCCCAGAGGATTGAATAAAGGATCTGCTTCAAAGTTCCATAAAGGCTTCAGATTATGACATGAAGGTTTCTAAGTTCAAAGAGAAGGTTCTCAAGTTCAACAAGGAACACCTGAAGAAGGCCAGAGGGCACATCAGCTAAAACGTTATATATATATAAATAAAAATGAGGACTACTGTCTGAAAAATCCAAATAATCCAAATTATCAATTATTTATACCAATTTGAAGATATTAAGAACTTGAAACATAGAAACTTTTATCAAAATGACTTGTTTCGGCATTAAATAACCCAAAAAGGTTGATATGCCTGTTGATGTAAGTTAGTATACTGTTGGTTTGAACAACTAGGTACAACTGAATTGGGACAGCAGTTGGTATTTATGGCATTCAGGAATATTCCATGCATGCATTTAGGTGATTCCATTCATTGAGTCCTGATTGGCTCCTTGGTCTCAGTGGGATTATGGTGCTAGATAAATAATCTACCATTTTGCACTAGACTTGCGACAATGCAGGATCTGTATAGATTTACAGCTTGCTTGTTGCCTTGTCTGCCAATTTGACTGTAATTGGAATATTGATTCTACAATGCCATAAAACCAAGATGATTTTATATTGCTGTCTTTTACTTGAACTGAAATCTCCTTTTGTTTTATTTTCTTCTTATCTCTTTTATTTTTCTTTTGTTCTATTTTAGAACTTGATCCTGAAATTCCTCATAATGACTTGCGCCCACCACCAATCATTAACATGGGCCCACAAAATCAGACTCTACAGACCACAACGGGCACCGTTTTGCCATGTCAGGCACACGGAGATCCGATGCCCGCAATCCAGTGGCTTCGGAATGGGCGACCCCTACAAATGAACAATCCTAGGCTGATGCTTTTGGGAACTGGATCCCTGCAGATATCTGGTAAGTACTTTAATTTGGCATCATATATATATATATAAAATGGACTCTCGTCGATTTTCGACGCATGAGTGTTCATCCAGTGAACAACCAACACAGTGATTTGTTTATAGTGGTGAAGGCTTGTGTAGGACCATTCCACACTTTTGGCACAGTCGATAGGAAAGAATTGGTGCATCAAGGAATGCCACGAACCCAATCAACGACTGACCTCAGGAATTTTGAATTCAGAGTTATCCCTCTCCTAGACTGGTTACCTACCCAAGGTTAAAGAGCCCAGTCTGCCCTATTATTTAACCCATAGCTGGAGGGAGAATATGGATTCATACCTTTCCCAAGGGTATTAGCGCTATGTGAAATGCCAACAGCTTCGCCTAGGAATTGAACTCTAATCGACATTTTCCACGACTCTAACCACTAGCCCATGCGCCTCCATATATATATATGAGTTAAGATAGCATGGACATGGAATCAACACCTGGTTACTGACGGTTTCTCGACTATGTGATCTTCAGACCAAACATTTTGTTCTGAAGATCGCATAGTGAGAAACTGTCAGTAACCAGGTGTTGATTCCATGTCCATGCTACCTTAACTCATATATGTGTGTGTGTGTGTGTGTGTATAAGCTTAGCTGTGGCACAAGGCCAGAAGTATGGAGCACCCAGTGAGAATCAAACTCATCTGCGAATATAACTTGATAATCATTACACCACAAGGTGTAATGTTTATGCATATGTCTATTTACTTAGCTTAGATATGGCACAAGGCCAGAAGTATAGGGCGCCCAGTGATAATCAAACTCACATGTTTATGCATCTATGTTTTTATTTACAGATCTTCAGGTGTCGGACACTGCCACTTACACATGCCGGGCTGTTAGTGAAACCGGGGAGACCACTTGGAGTGCAACACTCACAGTCCCTGGTTAGTATTATATTCTTGGAACTTTCATTGTTACTCATCTGTCATGGTAAGACTCGGAACATCTTTGAATATTTTTATATTATTTGATATTTTGTTGGCATCCTTTCTTTCTTTCTTTCTTTCAGCTTAAGTGCCAAGTTAAATTAGTGTCGATAATTTGGATTATTTGGACTATTGTCCTCAACGTTATTGTTATCAACACTATCTCACTGAATGTTTGAGATGAGTCTTGCATTATCTGAGTTATTCGGACTATTGTCCTCATCTTCATTGTTATCTGCACAACGTTTCGGCCGATACGCTCTCCGACATTCTTTATGTATTTCTTATCAGACTCGAGGGAACATATGACCTTTAGGCACCCCCTTTTGATATCGATTAAGAGAGGACATATTTTACATCCACTCCGTCGATGTCAGGTTGTTTGTTAGAGATTAGGCTTTAGGGTCAGGGTTAGGGCTGGGGGTTAGTTTTATAATCTAAAAAGAAAATCTAAAAATCGTCTGTTAAAACAACCGGATATTGAAAATGACAAACATGTCTTTCTGAATCGAGATCACAGATGAGGTGCTTGAAGTTTATATGGTCCCCCCCCCCCCAAAAAAAAAAACAGAAAAAAGAAACGATGGTGTAGTGTCCATTTTTTTTTTTTTTTTTTTTTTTTTTTTAACTGCATCTACACGAGTGGCTGAACAGGCCGATTTTTAAATGGCAATCTCTGGTGCAGTGACTGTAAACAAACAATGATACTTCCTAGAGTTGCTGTTGTCTCTCCTTCCTTCTAGTTCTCTTTTCTGTGACGGCTTATTTCCTCTCTTTTTCACTCCTTTTTGTCCTTTGTTTGACAAGGAGGTGGCAGGCTGCTTGGTGTTCAGGAGTTTTCCGAGTTATGACCTGTCACTGATTTTTTTTTTTTCTTTGTGCTGAGAGCTAAAGTCTGAGCAACGAGAGAGCTTCACATACGCTTATGTTGATAAGTTCACTAAAATACAATTTTTTAAATTTATAAAATGTTATTAACCTTAGTATTTACCCAATCAACTGAGGTTTTTTTTTTTGGGGGGGGGGGTAAACAGATGGATTCATGCCTTTCCCAAGGGCATTAGCACAATGTTTTTTGGGGTTTTTTCACTCCTTTTCGTACTTTGTCTGACAAGGAGGTGTAGTGTCCATTTTTTTTCTATTTATGTGTTCTTTTCTTCTTAAGAGAAAATTTGACCAAAATTCTTCCATTTCTTTGCAGCGCCTGGTACTCCTGGTGTCCAGATTCATCGTGCACCCAAATCATCAATGTTTCCTGGTGCACCCTCTCGCCCTGAAATCAGCACAGTGACCGATACAACCGTTCACTTGACGTGGAATCCAAGTTCTCATAAAGGTGGATCTCCGATATACGCATACACAATAGAATATTTTAGTCCACAAACTGGAAAGGTATTTCTGTCCATCATTTTTCCTGTGTTTTTCCATGACCGTTAGTTCAAATTTAAGCTACACTTATACATAATTAATAGGCTACCTATTAACATTTATTTACAATCTATTGTAACATTTCTGTTTATTTGTTATATTCTACTTGTTCCAACATCTATATATATATATATATATATATATGCAATAGTCATTGTTTATCAATCTGTTCCAAATTTGAAGTTTAAAGAAAGAATGCTGGAAAGGTAGACGGTTTGAAATATGACGTCAAATATTCTTCTTTTATGGTGTGAGTGTGTGTGTGTGTGTGTGTGTGTGTATCGAAAAATGACATTGAGCATTTTTTAGGTGTATTTGTGTGTGCGTGTGTGTGTGTGTGGTTGCACGTATGTGTATATATTTTACAATAAACGACATTGAAACAAACCTCAAAGTTGTGTGTGTGTGTGTGTGTGTGCGCGAGCGTGTATGCATATTCATTAAGAAGAATGTGTCTTTCAAGTAAGTGGAGGGCAGTTTGTGTATGTATGTATGTATGTCCGAATGAAACTACGAAAATAAAACAAAGACAAAGTAAATATATATATATATTAAATATCACCAATTCTTACTTTTTGTACAAAAATTATAAAGATTTGATTTATGTTCGAAGATATTTAAAAATTAAAATATACATAGAATAAGCATTGAAATTCTACTAAAAAATGTCCAGCATTTGTAAATCTTAAAAGTAAACAAATCAATACACCAGGGGAGAGGGTTTTCCCCTCCTCTACCCAGGTGACGCTGGGTAGCCACTTCTAGTATAGATTAATTGGTTTCCATCATTTACAATTGTAATAATTTTTTTTGATTTTATTTTTTTTTTGTGTGTTTTTTGACTGATTTTTTTTCTTTACTTTTCTAGGGGTGGGTGACTGCCGTCGATGACATATCACTTGAAAGTTACACAGTTCGTCATCTAAAGCCCAATAAAAATTACATATTCTTAGTTCGAGCACGAAACTCCCATGGTATCAGCGCCCCTAGTCCTCTGTCAAGAATGATAGAGACACAAGGTAAGCAAAGTGAAGATATATTTTCTTATTCTCCAAAATAGTTGAAAACATGCTGATAAGGACCTTAGAAAATTGTTGGGATTGTCTAACACAAGTTCCACAAGAACAGCTGAAATGTGGAACACACTAACCTGTTGGTATTTTCCAGCTTCAAGTCAAAGGTCAACAAAACACTCCAATCCATTTGTATGGTCATATTCCCCATTTTATTCTAACACATATGGCTAAACCCCAACCCTTTTTATCATATAAGTACAATAGGGTTGGTTTGGTTTGTTTTACGGCATATCAACCTTGGTGGATCATTTTGTGAAATAAATTCATTCTTAATGCATAATACAATTTTGTTTATAAACAACCCATTTTCTATTCAACCCATAGATGGGACCCTAACAGGTACTACCACTCAGGTCAGAGTGGACCAGGGAGCAATAGTGATGAAGGGGTGCTCCACATTTCCCAAACCTCCCAAACTGGAACCTCACCATCAGATAGAGTTTAACATCATTCCCAGGACATGTAGACCTGCAGCCACCGCCTTCTAGCACCTATATGATAAAAAGGGGTTGGGGCTTGCCATAAGGGCAATAGGGTTGAGAAAATCATATAGGTGCTAGGGCTTGACATGACCAGCCGATTGATCGGAGGGGGCCTCTCCGACCGCCTGTCTAGCCCAAGATAGGGCCAAAGTGGAGCATTGCATGTCATGAACTGCTCATCCACCTGGGCTCCATCCTTAAGAATCACGGGTCACCACCCACGGCCAACAGGTGGCCCCATTGGGGGAGTCTTACCCCTCTGCAGAAGTGCAGTCGGTGCATTCTAACGCCTCAGCCAACAAGGTGGATGCGCATCGTATCTGATCCTTTGTTTCAATATTATTTATCATACTCATTGTCGTGAATCAAGTGTTTGTTCATTGATATATATCTTTTGTTGTTGCTGTTGTGGGTAAATAATGCGAAAAAAAACAAATTTTGAATTTCATGTTTTTGTTTTGATTTGAAGGTCGAAGAGGAAGTGCCATGTTCACACAAGAAGAGATTGAGCAGCGCTTACGTGGAATTGTTGTTAATCTTCTCCAAGGAGAGGCCTTTGGCCCATCAGCAATTAGAGTATATTGGCAGGTAAGATCTACTGTAAGTAAGTGTGTGTGTGTGTGTGTATATATATATATATTATGGATTATGTATATTATGAAAATGGAAAAGGAATTGAATCCGACAATATGAGGAAAAATGAGTAAAGAAAAGAAATGTAGATGGATAAAATGAATTTAATCGATATCACTTACACATGTGTTTCAGTCAGTTGATGAAGGTTGATTCTTCTATGTGTGTGAAATAATTTCACACACAGATCCCTGTGCTACTCATATGCTGAGTTGGCGAGGGCTGGTATCAAACTAAAAACCTTGTGGTTTCTAGCCGAACGCTCTACTGACTGAGCTATGTTGTAGTAATATTTAATATATATTTACCAACCCTCTGCATGAGCAGGATGCAACACAAGGTCAATTTCTTAAGCGGAGTTTAATAGTTTTAAATTCAGAGTTTTCCTTCTCCTAGACTGGTTACCTAGCCATGGTTAAAGAGTCCAGTCTGCCCTGCTATTTACTCATAGCTGGAGGGAGAATTGGATTCATACCTTTCCCAAGGGTATTAGCGCTATGTGAAATGCTAACAGCTTCGTCCAGGAATTGAACTCGCGTTGACGAGTCCATTTCCCACGAATCTAACCATTAGACCACATTATTTTATAATGTAGTAATATAAAAATATGTGTGTGGAGAAAGAAAGAGAGAAGAGGGGGAAAATGATATATAATTATATCCATAAACAATGCTTATGAATTATCTAAAAGGAAATACTTGTCCATATTCAGTGACACAATATGCTGACAAGTCATATTTACTGTCTGTGTTTATATAGGACATTAGTATAAAAGGGAATTTGAAATTGGCTGGCTGGTCCCATTTTTTATCCTGATAATCATTCCATCACATACCTACCTATCTCTCTCATATACAAGGTGTGTCAAAAAAGTATCGAGATTTTCGGAACTATTTGACACCTTGTATTCAGAAAAATTAACATTCGATTCATTCTTCATTTCTATCTTGGTAAATATACTTTTAAAATCTGTACTTTTTGACACACGTTGTATTCTGAAAAAAATTAACATTACATTTATTGTTCATTTCTATCTTGGTAAATATAGTTTTAAAATCTGTACTTTTTGACACACCTTGTATTCTGAAAAAAATTAACATTACATTTATTGTTCATTTCTATCTTGGTAAATATAGTTTTAAAATCTGTACTTTTTGACACAGCTTGTATTCTGAAAAATTAACATTCCATTCATTCTTCATTTCTATCTAGGTAAATATAGTTTTAAAATCTGTACTTTTTGACACACTTTGTATTCTGAAAAAAATTAACATTACATTTATTGTTCATTCCTATCTTGGTAAATACAGCTTTAAAATCTGTACTTTTTGACACACTTTGTATTCTGAAAAAAATTAACATTTCATTTATTGTTCATTCCTATCTTGGTAAATTTCAATCTCGATACTTTTTTGACACACCTTGTATGTATGTATATATATATATATATATATATGTATATCATTAATATTGATAAAAGAGTGTGCTATATTGCTGACAGTTTCTTATTATACGATTCTCAACCAAGTCCTTGGTTTGAGAATTGCATAAGTAAGAGCTACCATTGGTTTCAAAGCAGCATATTAGCAGCTTATCATCAAGACAAAGCAGTTTGTCTTGATGATAAGCTGCTAGCATGCTGCTTTCAAACCAATGGTAACAAACATCTTTTAATTGTATAGTATATCATAACAAATAACAGCCCAGAATTGAAACAAACTTATCAATTTGTTTATGAGTTGAATATATCAACACTCGTGTTCCTTAATTATATGGCCATTCATCTAAATCATCCCAGATGAAATGCCAAAATGTAAATCCTGATTATCTGGTGTTTCTTATCTGCTGAATTCTTTATCTTATGTGTGTCATCACCTCAGCTTAATAATGGACCATTTTATTCACATCGGCCGAAACATAGTACAGATAACAATAAAGATGAGGACAATAGTCCAAATAATCCAAATGATACTAATTATCAAGCCTCATCTAAAAAATTCAGAGAAATAGTGCAGATAACAATAAAGATGAAGACAATAGTCCGAATAATCCAAATAATATTAATTATCAAGCCTCATCTCAAAATTCAGAGAAATAGTGCAGATAACAATAAAGATGAAGATACTAGTCCGAATAATCCAAATAATACTAATTATCAAGCCTCATCTAAAAAATTCAGAAGAATAGTGCAGATAACAATAAAGATGAAGACAATAGTCCGAATAATCCAAATGATACTAATTATCAAGCCACATCTAAAAAAATTCAGAGAAATTGTTTTTTTTGTTTGTTTTGTTTCTGATTTCTAACCGTCCCAACTGATTGTATGTATTCTTCCCAATTGCAGGTAATGAAAGGACACAATGCAATAGATGGATTCAAAATCAAGTACAGAAGAACGAAACCCAACAGTGAGATTCATACCATCACAGTGGAGGATCCAACTGCTACTTCCTATCTTATAGAAAACCTTTACAGCCACACTTGGTACGAGATCTGTATCCGTGCCTACGGGGGAAAGGTGTTTTCTCAGTGTAGCAATCCCATCAAAGTTCACACAAATGAAGGAGGTAAGACAATGTTAACATGCACAAATCATTTATTATAGGAGAATCATAAGACCCCAGCCTTTAATACTAACATGCACAAATCATTTATTATAGGAGAATCATAAGACCCCAGCCTTTAATACTAACATGCACAAATCATTTATTATAGGAGAATCATAAGACACCAGCCTTTAATACTAACATGCACAAATCATTTATTATAGGAGAATCATAAGACCCCAGCCTTTAATACTAACATGCACAAATCATTTATTATAGGAGAATCATAAGACCCAGCCTTTAATACTAACATGCACAAATCATTTATTATAGGAGAATCATAAAGACCCCAGCCTTTAATACTAACATGCACAAATCATTTATTATAGGAGAATCATAAGACCCCAGCCTTTAATACTAACATGCACAAATCATTTATTATAGGAGAATCATAAGACCCCAGCCTTTAATACTAACATGCACAAATCATTTATTATAGGAGAATCATAAGACCCCAGCCTTTAATACTAACATGCACAAATCATTTATTATAGGAGAATCATAAGACCCAGCCTTTAATACTAACATGCAAAATCATTTATTATAGGAGAATCATAAGACCCCAGCCTTTAATACTAACATGCACAAATCATTTATTATAGGAGAATCATAAGACCCCAGCCTTTAATACTAACATGCACAAATCATTTATTATAGGAGAATCATAAGACCCCAGCCTTTAATAAGTCCAGAATTGAACAAATAACCCTTCAACATAATCACCAACAATGTTAATATATTGGTAAAACCACTAAGTACAAAAGTGTAAAAACACAGCAAGCTCCCACAAATTATCTACATCCCTCCCATCCCCCTATAGTTCCTTACACACCACATCATCAAACATGACCTAAATCCATTGGACCATATGACCTTTAGGCACCCCTTTTTGATCTTGATTCAGAAGGACATGTTTTTCATTTACACCGTCAATATCCAGTTGTTTGTTAACAAACGATTTTTAGAGTTTTTTTTTTTTAATTATAAAACTAACCCCTAACATACAACCGGATATTGATGATGTAAATATCCACCCCATATCAGCAGCAGGTTGACCACCACCGCCTCCCACTTGTGTCATCCATAGAAAGAGAATTGAATTCTCTAAGACATTATCTCATGTCCTGAAGAAGGTCACAAAGACCGAAATGTTATAGCATTGACATTATCACCAGGAATAAATATTCATCCTTTGCAACATCCCGTGTTTGTCTACATTTCTATCTCTCTTTCTCTCTTTCTCTCTTTCTCTCTTTCTCTCTATCTCTCTGTCTCTCTTTCTCTAAATATATAGGGTGTCCCATAATGATAGAACACATTTTAAATGCAAATATCTTGGATTTGTGGCACATCATTATGGGACACCCTGTATATATATATATATATATATATATATATATAGTCATTGTGGAGTCCAAGTATGCTTCTTTCTTAGTATATCTGGTGAGTCTAGTTCTCAGTGTGAATATATTATATTTGTATATATGTATTTTATATATACCTATATAATATTTATTTTTTGGGATTGTGTGTGAAGCATGGGTTGTGAAATAAATAAGAAACTCAGTTGGTGTTTAAGTGTTAAGTTTCATTTTATTTCATTCTATATTTAGAAAGTTCGACCTTCCTTTATCAAGAAAATCTCTCTCTCTTATATATATATATATATATATTGTTGGGTAAATACCTAGGTATCCCATTGTGGTGCAAGTTTGTCTCACAGATCCATCACTATTGAATAGTGAGTTTGATTGTTACCGGATGCCCTATACTTGTGTCACATCCTACCCATGGTAAATAGGCTGGGTAAATACAGAGTTAACCACATGCCTGTCCATTGAAGTTTTTATTTTTCTAAATTCTCTTTTGTCGGCAGTGCAGGCAATTGGCTGAATTTGATTCATATCAAATCCGTCTGCTGCTTTTCTCCAATCTTTTCTATGCATGTTGGAGCTAATTATTTGAAATGAAGAGAGGAAGGAACTGTTGATAATTGTTAATTAAATCAATGTCAGTTCTTGTACACTTGAGGACAACAGATGATTCTTCATTTTGATTAGATTTCTTTCCTTCTATTTTCATTTTGTTTTTTCCTTTTCTTTTATATGAACTTGGCTTGTTTCTTTCTCTTCATACATATGTTTGCATTAATCCTAGTTTTGGTTTTATTTTGGCTTTTCAAAAGTTACCTCCCTTGATTTCACTCTTTTTTTCTTTTTTTTTTTTTCATTCTTTTCTTACTTAATCTCTTTTATATTCCCACTTTTTCTTTCATTTTTCACCTTTCTACCACCAATCCCCAACCCCGCCTCCCAAATAAAATTAATTATTTGTACTTTACCTGTTTTGTTTTTCACACATTTCTCTTCATTTCTTGATTTTTATTTGAACAGCGAGATTTTTCATTAATGTAAAACATTTGTTTAAATTGCCTGTGTATGTGTGTATAAATGACGTGTCGTATGTTCCAGATAAATTTCAATGGACTTTTTTTTTTTTTTTACTTCGCTTGTCTTGAGTTAATTAATACAAAAGTCATTAAGTGTGCAATAAGTCACTCGTTAATGATGTTTTGTTTAAAGTCACTTCATCATCAGAATGTTGGGAAAGAAATGACAAAAGTCCGGAAAAAAAAAGAAAAAAAAAGATATCTAACTTTAGTTTTTTTTTATTAGTCAAATTTAGTGATTGAACCTAAATTATGTTGATCAATGTGAAATCTCATCAAATCACCAAACTCTTCGTATCGTACCGAGGTTGAATCAATAAGTCAACAAAATGATATGTAGTCAAATTCATCAGATGAATCTTTATATGGAAATTTTCAATTTCTATGATTATGAGGGGAGGAGATTATGTTCAAAAACATAAAAGGGCCGGGTTAGCTCAGTCGGTAGAGCGTTCGGCTAGAAACCATAAGGTTCCTAGTTCGATACCGGTCCTCGCCAATTCAGCGTATGAGTAGCACAGGAATCTGTGCGGTAAAGTAAGGAGCTGATGGTAGGTGTGGCGCTCCACTTCAGACGCTAAAATAATCTCCTTGGTCTACGCTAGTGAAAAGGGAATAGACTCCCTCGCTGATTGGCTGATACCGACATTAGGCCGCCCCGACGACTTTACTTTTATATAAAAAAATGTTAGACTTACTTTTCTACTTAAAATCAAGACCTACTAGAGAACCACCTATCTATCTATATATATATATATATATTTAAAGGGCAGTTTGTGTGTATGTATGTCTGGAGGAAACCATGAAAATAAAACAATTAATGACAAAGTAAATATATATACACATATTCACTATCACCAGATCTTGATTTTCGTGCAAAAATAATGAAGATTTTTTATATATCTGGGAAGATATTTTAAAATTAAGAGAAGAGAAAGAAAAATAAGTCAATCATATAAGACCAAAAAAATCAATGGATCTGCATGACTAACTTTTTATCATCCCCCCTCTACCCAGGCAATGCCAGGTAGCCACTTCTAGTACATATATAAAGGGCAGTTGGTGTGTATGTATGTATGGATGAAACTATGAAAATAAAACAATTATCAGCAAAGTAAATGTATATACACTTTAAATATCACCGGAGCTTGCTTTTTGTGCAAAAATAATGAAGATTTTATTTATATTCATGAAAATATTTAGAAATTAAAATTTGAATTCTAAGAAAAGGGAAAGTCATTGGTGGCATTCGAGATTAAAACAAACAAATCAATTATGAAAGACCAAAACAATCAAAGGATCAGCGAAAATAACTTTTTTTGAAATTTTAACTTTACAATATTATATACATATATATAATATACACCAATCTCTCGGATTCTAAGGCTTAAGGCATCTTTAATTCTTCCTAAAGTGTTTGTTCTGTTTACTTCTTTTTGAAATCTCTTGTAATATAAATCAGGTTCATATTCCTTCCTTTTTATGTAAGACCCATCATCCCACTTATTGGAACTAGTATTGCCTTATGATTCTGAAAATCTGGAACTATTAATAGCAATTTGTGGTTTTGATTTCTGTGTTTTTATATATATATATATATATATATATATATATATATATATATATATTTAAAAATTTGTTTTGGGATGAAAAAAAAGAAATCACAGTGCTCAACCACAAATTTGTAGGAGCTTTATTCATTTGCTGAATTTTTTTAATAAAAAAGTTTTTCATAAGCAACTACCCAGGTTTCAGGTTATTTCACCATTGTCAGGTTGCTCCTGGTGTTTCTTTGAAGAGATTTTGTGTTGTTATGTTTATGGATCGCAAATTACGTCGGTTGATTATTGCGGACGCTCCTTATGTATTCGATTATATTTTTGAATTTAAAAAAAAATATATATATATATATATATATATATGAAAGCTTGACATATTCCAGAGTTATTCTATCTCATCAAACATTTTTCTTCATTCCAGCCTTACCTGCTGCTCCTGAAAATATTGTTATGCACTGGTTATCGGACAGCAGCATGTCTGTCCGATGGTCTCCTCCACCTCGACAACATCGATATGGTGACATTAGTGGATATGTGGTAAGTATTTTCACACTTATCATTTCACAGTATTGATTTTTCTAATGGAGTTTCTCTTCAATACTCAACAGCAGCAGAAAGCAGTCTGTTTTGTTCATTGATTCAGGGATTTCCATCAGTAGTCAAAAACTATTGAAATGATTCACAAATTTGGGGTGATTAGTTTTAAACTAGTTTTTGGTTTGGTTTGTTTTATGGCATATCAACCTCAGTGGGTCATTTAATGCCGATAAAGTTTTGAAATAAATCAATTCTTAATGGATAATAAAATTTTTAAAAAAAAAAACATTTTTCTATTTAACCCATAGATGGGACCCTAACAGGTACTACCACTCAGGGTCAGAGTGGACCAGGGAGCAATGGTGATGAAGGGGTGCTCCACATTCCCCAAACCTCCAAAACTGGAACCTCACCATCAGATAGAGTTTAACGTCATTCCCAGGACATGTAAACCCGCAGCCACCGCCTTCTAGCACCCATATGATAAAAAGGGGTTGGGGCTTGCCATAAGGGCAATAGGGTTGGGAAAATCATATAGGTGCTAGGGTTTGACGTGACCAGCCGATTGATTGGAGGGGCCTCTCCGACCACCCGTCTAGCCCAAGATAGGGCCAAAGTGGAGTATTGCATGTCATGAACTGCTCATCCACCTGGGCTCTATCCTTAAGCATCACGGGTCGCCACCCACGGCCAACAGTTGGCCCCATTGGGAGAGTCTTACCCCTCTGCAGAGGTGCAGTCGGTGCATTCTAACGCCCCAGCCGACAGGGCGGTAAACTAGTTTAATTAGTAAGTAAGTATGTAAAGTTGATAGTGAGCTATTGTCGGTATCAATTAGACAGCAAAGGAGTCTATCCCTTTTTCGCTAGTGTGAGACCAGGGAGATTGTTTTTGCTGAGGTGAGACACCACACCTACCGTCAGTTCCCCACTTTACCGCACAGATCAGATTACCTAATTTGTGATACTCATGCGCTGAGTTGGTGGGGACTGGTATGTGCAAAAGTTTCCAGCAAAAAAACTGTTTTCTAAAAAATATGATGACTGTATCACTTGAAGAGGGGTAAGACCCTCTGCCAGGGATATTCTGGGTATGACTAAACTGCATTTAGGGGCGAGACTCTGAGTGTGGAGTACCACTTCATTGACATTACTCCCAGCTACACTTTGACACTAAGTAGTAGCACATATCAGGGTCCCATCTATGGGTCAAATAGATCTGTTTGCAAATTATTTTTATTAGATAGGAATACCTGATATCATAACTGTCTGCAAAAATTGTCATATATCATATAATATCAAAATATCATATAACTGTCTGCAAAAAGCCAAAATAATATCATATAATATCATATAATGATATATCATAATACCATATAATAATATCAAAATATCATATAACTGTCTGCAAAAACTCAAAATAATATCATATAATATCATATAATAATATATCATAATACCATATAATAATATCAAAATATCATATAACTGTCCGCAAAAACTCAAAATAATATCATATAATATCATATAATGATATATCATAATACCATATAAAAATATCATATAACTGTCTGCAAAAACTCAATATAATATCATATAATGATATATCATAATACCATATAATAATATCAAAATATCATATAACTGTCTGCAAAAACTCGAGAAATTACACCAAAAAATGTAAGTATAAATGTATGCAATTTACTAACCTCTAGACATAAAATAACCCCAGACAGGTTGGCATGCCATTAAAATCAATCAATTCAACTCAATGGTGGATTAAAGCAAATAATCTGATTATCATAATACCAATACAACTTTCTTCTACTAAATACTAAGATACCTATGTCATCTCCCAAATTTTCATCTCTTTTCACCAAGACTGTTCTGGTTCAAGCCTCATTGTGGCTCACGTGTTGCTGGTAGCCATTTTGCAAACTCAAGCTCTGCTACCAGTTATCCAAATGGCAGTTGCAAAATTTTCAGCCACCATCAAGTGCTAACAGTGATAAGTAGTAATGTTCTTGATTCCCCTAGTCTATCTAAGACAGAAATATTTGAAATAGTCCATTTTTAATGTAGTGTTGTCTATACCATTCTCTAAATAGAGACTTTAACATTATTATTTAACAACCTATGTGACCTACTATGGAAGCACGTGGTCTAAGAGTTAGAGTCGTGGGAAATGGACTCATCGACCCGAGTTCAATTCCTGGATGAAGCTGTTTGCATTTCACATAGCACTAATACCCTTGGCAAAGGTATGAATCAAATTCTCCCTCCAGCTATGGGTAAATAGTAGGGCAGACTGGGCTCTTTAACCATGGCTAGGTAATCAGTCGGAAAAACTCTGAATTCGAACCTGTTAAACTCCACTTAAGAAATTGACATTGTGTCGCATCCTACTTGTGCAAAGGGGTTGGTAAGTATATATATGACCGACTAAATTTCTCCTTTGAAATCCAGAGATACCTATGTAACCAGTTCCTCCTGCCACACAGCCGTCCCTTCCCACTCTCTGGTTGTCACATGATTATTATTGTCAGTCATTTGACTCCGCCCTTGGGCAGTGGGACAACCTAACAGGAAACAAACAACGAGCAATTTGCATACCTTTGACTCATCCATCACCCCCCTCCCCATTTGCAAATTAATTCTAAAATCTCTTGTGTATATTATAAGCATTATGTTCTCAGCCAGTAGATCATCTGCTTAGGAATCACAAGGTTCCTGGTTCGATACTGGCCCTCGCCAACTGAGTGTATGAGTAGCACATGAATCTGTGCGGTAAAGTGAGGTGCTGATGGCATTTCATGTGTGATGCCCTACCTCAGATGCCAAAAACAATCCACTTGGTCTAGCTCTAGTGAAAAGGGGATAGACTCCCTCACTGTCTGGCTGATACTGACATTAGGCCACCCCGATGACTTTACTTTTTACATTGCTGAACATATATGATATGATATACGCACACATACAGTGTATTTCAAGAGAAGATATAACCTTCTTTTCAACAGCTTGCATTTTAATTATTTTACTAAAGGGTGAGGGTCAAAGGGCATCCCATCATGGTGTAATGGTTAGCAAGCTATTCTTGCAGATCCATTACTACCGAATAGCTCATTTGATCCTTAAAAGTGAAAGGAGTTTAGGCACTGGCCGGGTTTCTCCTTCATATTCTCTATTTTCTGTCTCTCCTGGATATATAAGTATACTGCATTCAGCTTTAGAGAGCCATGATCCTAGGCAGCACCTCCCCATGAAGGGGAAAGTCAGGGTCAACAGGAAGCATGCAGAGCTTTTATCTCCTGGAAAATCAGAGTTAAACACATTTATATATTGATACTCATGTTCCTTAATTGTACAACCGTAATCTTCTTGCAACACCCTACGGATGAGACCATCCAAATCATTCAAGATGAAATGCAAAAATGTAAATCCTGATTATCAGGTGTTATTTATCCGCCAAATTCTTATTTCTTATGAGTGTCATCACCTCAGCTAAATAATGGACTATTCCGTTTTTAATGTAAAGAAATAAACAGGAGTAAAAGGACATACTACACAAAAATAATATAATGAAAAGATTAAAAGGAAAGGTAGAAGAAAAAAGAGTGAGAGTGGGTTAAATCAAGATTATTATACTTTTTATATATTGAACTATTTTGCAACGGCTCTTAAGTAAACATATCAAATGTAATAATTAAATTATCATCATACTGTGGTATATCCACAGGTTCTGCTAGTCTTTTATATTTTCTATCACAGCTATGTGGAATGTTGTATACATCTTTTTTCTTTCTTTTTTTTCTAAAGATTCGTTGCTATGGAGAAGATAGAAAGGACAACTGCAGTCTTAGTACCAATTCCACTGTGCAGAGAGTTGTGTTAGAACGGCTGAATCCGTCATCGACCTACATGCTGCAAATTGCTGCAGTCACTGGCAAGGGGACTGGAACGTGGAGTAAGAAGTTCTATATGGGTGAGCAGATTTTTTTATATTATTTTACTTTTTTTAAATAGATTATTTCTTGTGCACACTATCAGTTTTCCTTCAGTATGTGTATATATATATATATATATGAGTTAAGTGTAAGGAAATGAATCCGATGGTAAATGTATAGATAAAAGCGTATGAAAACACACAATATTGTTAAAATGAATATATTTTTATGAAAATGATATAAAAATATATTCATTTTAACAATATTGTGTGTTTTCATACCCTTTTATATATATATATATATATATATATATATATGTGTGTGTGAGGAAGTTTAAGAAAATCCAACAAAATTTTATTAAAAGTTGAGGAACAAAAGTGGATAAAACACAAACATTTTCAAAAAAGTTTCACATGGACAAAAAGTGAGCTTATACCTACACATCTGAAGCCCAAACCAAACCAAAAAAAATAACGTTTTGTCCATTTTGATCTTGGTAAATACAGCTTCAATCTCAATCCTTTTTTTACACACCTTGTATGTGTGCATGTGCAGATTGCTGGATGATTTTTGCTTTTTTAAATAAACTATTTCTTATGCACCTTATCAGCTTTCCCTTCAGGTGAGAGACTTTTAAGTCTCTTAAAAGATGCTTTTACCTGACTTAAAAGAGAGAAAAAAATATCAATCAATCAGTCAGTCAAAAAAACAAAAAACAAAAAATTCATTTCCTACCCCTCCCCTCTTAATCATTATTTTGTTTTTGTTTTTTGTGAAAAAACAATATACATATAATGGCAAAGTCAAAAACATTCTCTTCTGCCATTTTCTTTTTTCTTCCCTTGGATTTTTAAATCTTTCTTTAAATTGTTTGGATAGTTATAATTTTTTCCTCTTCTGTTTTGTATGCATTTACTATAATATATATATATATATTATGTAAAGATGAAACTGGAAGTGAATCCGACGGTATGTTGAAAGAATGAATAAAGGAAAGAAAGTATAGAAAGGATAATAAAGGATTAAAATTATCCTTTATTATCCTTTCTTTCCTTTATTCATTCTTTCAACATATATGTATATATATACATATATACACACACAAGGTGTGTCAAAAAAGTATCAAGATTTTTTGTACTTTTTGACACACCTTGTATTCTGAAAAAAAAAAAAACATTCCATTCATTCTTCATTTCTATCTTGGTAAATACAGCTTTAAACTTGGTACATTTTTGACACACCTTGTATTCTGAAAAGAATTAATGAATGGAATGTTATTCTTTCAGAAAACAAGGTGGGTCAAAAAGTACAAAAAAAATGTTGATACTTTTTTGACACACCTTGTATGTATTGTGTCTAGCCACACTGAAGAGGTGTGAAACGCCAAAACACGTGTCTGTGGATGACTTATTAATATATATCGATTCGGGGTGAAAAACTTGAAAAGCACCGGACGAAAGGGCCCTAGTTTTATCAATAAACAATTTTTTTTTTCTTTTCCTTTCATTCCTCCTTTTAGTCTTCCATCAATTAGCCTGTACCAAAAATTTATATATATGAAGATAGGAGGGTTGGAGTAAATCAGACAGTATGAGGTAAGGAAAAAGGAAAAGTGGACAAAAAATAATAACTCAAACATGTAGATGTAGGAGAGAAATATATGTTTTGAATAAATAAACTGATGAAGTTCCTGCTTAAAGCGGAACAAAATATTTCTCTCCTACATCTACTTGTTTGAGTTATTATTTTTTGTCAACTTTTCCTTTTTCCTTACCTCATATATAAAAGTAAAAAGTAAAGTCGTCGGGGCGGCCTAATGTCGGTATCAGCCAGACAGCGATGGAGTCTATCCCCTTTTCACTAGCGCTAGACCAAGGAGATTATTTTTTGCATCTGAGGTGGGGCGCCACACCTACCATCAGCTCCTCACTTTACCGCACAGATCCTTGTGCTACTCATATGCTGAGTTGGCGGGGGGGCCAGTATTGAACCAAGAACCTTGTGGTTTCTAGCTGAACACTCTACCGACTGAGCTAAACCGGCCCCCTAACACCACCACCACTACAAGGGTGATATTTTAAATTAAAAAATAAAACAGCACAAATTAAGGAGAAATCAATGATGTAAACAACCAACTGACACCTGAGAAATGCTTTTTCCAATGATGAACTGAATGAACAATGCATGAAGATGTCGGTTGAAAATGCAGAGCCAAAGCATTTCCTTTTCTCCTTTTAGAAGTCCGGGACTCGGGGGTCATTTAACACCATTTTTGATAAACAAGGGACTCAGGTTGCTTACAGTACCTGCCATTGCTTTAATGGTCACCCAATTAAGTATTGAACAGGCTCATCACTGCTTAACTTTGGTGATCTACTGGGAACTGCTGATTTCAAGTAGGTTGTTTTGTATAATGGCATATCAACCCTTTTCGGTTCATTTAATACCAAATCAAATCAGTTTGATAAACAAAGGACTCAGGTTGCTTACAGTACCTGCCGTTGGTCACCCAATTATATATTGAACAGTCTTATCACTGCTTAATTTTGAGGATTTAGCAGGAACTGGTGCTTTCAGCCTGACTTGGCTCTAACCCTAGGATTTTAGAAGCTTTTTTTTCTGGCTTACTATGTAAAAGAACTTTGTTTTTGAAGAGATTTAAAAGTATTTTCAATGAATTTAAAGTTGTCATCTAAATATTCGTGGAGGTGGGAGCTGCATATCCTAAGAGCTCATTAAGTAAAAAAAAAAAAAATGAAGGGAAATTGGCCGATAACAAGGGAGTCTATCCCCTTTTCTTTAGCACTAGACCAGGGAGATTACCCAATTTGACTTCTCATGCACTGAGTTAGCAGAAACTGGTATCAAACACAGAACCTTACGATTCCTAGGCAGGTGCTCTACTGACTGAGCTAAACTGGCCCCTTAAAGTAGAAACCTGTTATTATACCATTTTTATCCATATAAGGTGTCATATATATATATATATATATATACTGAATGACACTTTATGATTCATAATATCCTAAATCCTCTCAGAAAATTATATGTAATTTTGATGCTATTAGTCTTATCTCAGCTTTTCAGTAAAAAGAAGCCTCAAGGCTATTTTCACCTTTCCCTTACTCTATCTTCTACTAATCTTGTTGATTAAGTAAGCAAATTAATGCTTCTGGTTCCCTCTCTCTCCGGCCTAATCCGATCTGGATGATCCAGGCCTACACCCCCATAACACATCCTCCTTTAAATGCTGCCGTACACTCCCAATGGACAGGGGTTGGCCTCTTTCCAGGCCTTTCTCTCTCCGCACACACCCAGCCCCGGCATATGGGAGAGATTGTGAAGTCACTGCAAGATTCTTTAAATCCCATGAGGCCATTCTCCACTTCCTGTTCACTTTGAACCACGTCTGTTACATGGCACTTGCTGATTGGTCCACTTTTATTATGGAGTAGCGTGTTCTTTCCTTCATTGTTTATGACTGCTGCCTCTTCTTGGCCAAATTTTCTGCTGCTTCAGCTGTTCATAATAAGACTAGGATTAATATATATATATATATATATATATATATATATATATATATGTTAAACATAGCCGATGAGTAGCACAGGGATCTGTGCAGTAAAGTAAGGAGCTGATGGTAGGTGTAACACTCCACCACAAGCGTGTTATTTCCTTCATTGTTTATGACTGCTGCCTCTTCTTGGCCAAATTTTCTGCTGCTTCAGCTGTTCATAATAAGACTAGGATTATATATATATATATATATATATATATATTGTTAAACATAGCCGATGAGTAGCATAGGGATCTGTGCAGTAAAGTAAGGAGCCTGATGGTAGGTGTAGCACTCTACCTCAGACGCTTAAAAAAAAATCTCTTTGGTCTAGCACTAGTGAAAAAAGGGATAGACTCCCTCACTGTCTGGTTGATACCAACTTTAGGCCATCCCGACATCTTTAGTAGTAGCAAGAAAATGTGTCCTATATGAAGTGTATTTCATAGGGAAAAAAATACTGTATTTACAGAGTGTTTCAGAAAAATTACCCTAGTTGAGTAATATTTACAGGGAGACCCAGAAAAAAGAACCCACAAATTTTGTAATAAGACTTAATTTTTTATTTAAGTTTAAATACTGTTAAAATTTGAAATCATTTCAAAGAGAATTGGTCAATTAATAGATTACAAAATGATATCAATTTTCTCAGATACCCTGTATAATAATTTTGAGGTTATTTCCTAGTTGAGTAACATATTACAGAGTGACCCAGAAAAAACAGAACCTAAATTATTTATTTTCCCATTAAACTAACCCTAAACCCTTGTTGGACTTAAACTTAAAAAAAAAAATTATTTAAAATTAACAGTTTTATTACAAAATTTGTGGGTTCTGTTTTTTCTTGGTTACCCTGTAGTATTATGTTGCTCAACTAGGGAGGAGGGTTGGGGTTTAAGGTTAGTTTAATGGGAAAATAAATAATTTGGGTCACTCTGTAATATCATGTCACTCAACTAAGAAATAACCAATTTTGAGATTAAAAAGGAACTGGAAGGATTCGAAGAAGGACCTGAGGCAAACACACACCTTGATTAGCTAACAGCAACACTTAAGAAATTGCTATAACATATTCCTACCTTTTTCTAAAAACAATTTTTGGTAATTGTCACTGTTTCTAATTCTCATTATTGTGATTAAATTTTGTTGTTTGGTCCTTGTTTTTAAACATTTGAACAGTTTGAATCAATCTATTAATAATGGAGATTCGCTTCCAGTTTTTGTCTGTAACAAAAATTACGTCACTGCTTACGTCACATTACCCAAAATTGTCATAACATAGAATAAAATTTATTCTATGTTATTTTGAGTGTATTTATTCAATAAATACACTTAAATTTGAACATGCAACATTAGACAGTCCTCATTGTTTTTTAAAACAAGTTTTAATAAATACATGACTGGTATTATATATCTATATATAGTTTGTTTTATTTTAATACATATTTAAAGTTTACATTTCAAATTGTTTTATTTTTTAATCCTTTAATGAATTTGATGATTTTACTTACTTAGAGCACAAACTCGCTGACATTGAATTTTTTACTCCCACCCCTCAGGCAATATGTTTCAAAAATCTATTTTTACATCGCCCAGAGGGTGTTTTTTATTTTGTACTAGTAAATTTAATGTACATTACTCTCGTATATACAAAGTGTCATAAAAGTGCCGAATTTGAAGCTGTATTTACCAAGGCAGAAATGAACAATGAATGGAACGTTAATTCTTTCAGAATACAAGGTGTGTCATAAAGTACAAAATAATCTCCATTCTTTTTTGACACACCTTGTATAAACATTAATTGTGATTAAATTTTGTTGTGTTTGGTCCTTGTTTTTAAACATTTGAGCAGTTTGAATCAATAAATTTAATGTACATTACTCTCATATATATATAAACTTTGAGTTTAAGACATCTCTAAAAGGTCATGTAGGGGATTGATATTTTATTTTTTTTGTTGGAAACTTCATAAAAGGAATCCTTGTAGAAAGTTCAGCTAAGTTCACTCGATATTTATCTCACGTTTTCATAAATGTTAATCTTTGTTTGTTTGGGGTTTGTTTTGTTTTTTTTTTGTTAGTTTTTTTGTTGTTGTTCTTCTTCTTCTTAAAGCCAAAGCACAATCTGATTTTGTATTCCCATCAGATTCTTTACATATTATTTGTACAAATGAGCATTATTTAACAATATCATTCTATTTTGTTGAAAAAGCACACACACATACACATATATCTCCATCCATCTATCCAGTGTGTATATTCTGAGTGTGCCAGTTAAGTGCCACACACCTACCAAAGATAATATATTTATTATAAATGAACTCGCTCAAAGATATAACAATGGA
Source organism: Doryteuthis pealeii (assembly GCA_023376005.1). Lineage (NCBI taxonomy): Eukaryota > Metazoa > Mollusca > Cephalopoda > Myopsida > Loliginidae > Doryteuthis > Doryteuthis pealeii. Next base: position 42,416,359 of record CM042158.1, read on the forward strand.
TTGTAATTGAAAATTAATATTTTGGTAGCAGTTCTAGTAAATATTTAAATATTTATTAATATTATTAAGTACTATAATTTTATTTATATTTATTATATTTATTATTACTATATTATATTTATTATATCTATTATTAAGTACTATAATTCCTATAATTTAAGTATTTAAATATTTAGCATTATTTAACAATATCATTCTATTTTTTTGAAAAAGCACACACACACACACACACATATATATCCTCCATCCATCTATCCAGTGTGTATATTCTGAGTGTGCTAGCTAAGTGCCACACACCTACCAAAGATAATATATTTATTATAAATGAACTCGCTCAAAGATATAACAATGGATTGTAATTGAAAATTAATATTTTGGTAGCAGTTCTATGAGAACACTGCACAGCCACACAGCTAGTTATATCATATGGTACTGGGTTGGTTGGTTGGATTTTACAGCATGTCAACCCTTGTTCAGTTATTTTGTGCTGAAGATGTTTTGTTTTGTTCATTTTTGATAGGTATTCAAAAAAATTTTGAAACTCATTTTTTTTTCTATTTAATCCATAGATGGGACCTAACAGGTACTACCACTCCAGGTCAGATTGGACCTGGGAGTAATGTTAATGAATGGGGTACTCTACACTCCCCAGAGCTCCAAAATTGGAACTTCACTATTAGATGAAGTTTAACATTATACTCAGGACACTAAGACCCTCAGCCACTGCCTTCTAGTACATATATGATAAAAAGTGTTGGGGCTTGCCATAAGGGCAATTGGGTCGGGACAATCATACAGGTGCTAGGGAAACTAATCTAGGAGAAGTGTGAATTCAAAGCCACAGCCAATATCTCAAGAACTAGAATGGCAGAGTAAGGCCCATTACTCCCCAATGTCTTAGAGACTTTGGGAAGGGTCTGAGTTCAGCAATGGACTGAGAAAAAGGTTGATAGGTTAAGGGTGGGATAGCTTAGTTCAAATTGTGAATAGTTTCTAGCAAGACTGGTTTTTGGGAAGACATGTCTAACAGGGATGGCACTTTACCATTTAAGCCACAGAAACCTATGAATTTGATTTCTTTCCAACTGATGAATATCTTTTGCCTTTCAAATTCCAGAATTATTGCATTTTTTTAATACAATTCTAAGATGTCAGAGTTTTTCAACTGATTTGAAAGGAAGGAATTTTTGTCTGATTTTAATTTTTTTTTATTATATATATTATTTATACTAGCAAATATATGCACCCTCTGGGTGCAAGTATTTAAGTTTTAATGTAATGAAATATCGTATTAAATTAGAAAGTCTAATAAGAATGCAGATAAAAAGATTTGAAACAGAGTGGGGGTATATTAGAAAAATAGAAATGAAACCTACTCTTCCGTCACTGCCATCTTTCATTACTGAATTTTACTTATTTAACTATTTAGTTAAATTAGGAAATAAAGAATAAAATTACACTTATTTTTTCTTGTTAATGGATTTCATTTAAGAGTCATTGGGGAGATTTTTGCTTATATTCATTAAAATAAAACCAAACAGTTAGAAATCAATAATACTAAGCACATATTTAATAAAATCACATTTTTAATATCAATATGCAAATTAGCCTTCCCGTTCACGCTGTAAACCGCTATTTTTTGTATATATAAATACAATAGCAAGTTATTAGTATGTAGATATGGACAACACTAATAAAAAGGTGAAGCAATTTTATTAATAATTGAGGTTTAAATATAAATAAAATCATGAATGTGATGTAAATAACTATGTTAATTGTGACTCGATTAGTAATATAGTTTCAGTTACAGACAGAAAAACACACAATCTCCATTATAATAAGATTTTAGTATAATGAAATTTGGATTTGGGAAATAAGTTTTGTTAGATCCTTTTTAGGGAGTAAAATAGGGAATGAATCCAATGGTAGGTAGAAAATAGGAAAACTAAGTATTCCTAAAAGATGAATTTATTCTTGATAGGGAAGTCAATGTTATTTTCATTTAACACAGTAAATCCTTGAATGCACCACACACTCTTTTTTTCTTCTTCCTGGAAATGTTTCCAGACAATAAAAACATAAAATTTAAAACAACATGAAATTATATATAAATTAACCCAGCAGCCACTAAGCTCCATAAAACATAGCTTTTGAAATATATATATATATATATATATATATAATGTAATATAATAATCTTATTAGTAAACCATTGCGGTAGGAAACTATTAGTAGGTATATCTAACTCATTAGGTTTAACTTTATATATATATATATATATATATATATATAATGTGTGTGTATATGTATGTATAATGTGTGTGTGTATATGTATGTATAATGTGTGTGTGTATATGTATGTATAATGTGTGAGTGTATATATATGTAAAATGTGTGTTATAACGTTTCATTTTTGTCTGATTTTAATTTTTTATTTTCAGTGCCAGAAAAACCCTCCATCATGAAACAGCCATGGTTTATAGGAATGTTGATAGGAACAATCGGTGGAACATTATGGATTGCACTGTGTATTGTCAGTATTTGGTTGTGTCGGAAAAAACACACCCAAAAGAAATTAATGGAGCAGAGTGGCATGTACAGCAGTAAGTGTTTAATTTTGTCATGGCATACTGTCTGCAGTTCTTTAGTTAACAAATAAAACGTATTTGTAACCTCCTACCCACATATCAATGCAACCTTTAGATGGCAGAATATAATATATATTAGATATAAAATATATATTTAAAAAATGTGTGTAAATGAAAATGGAATTAGGACCATATGACCTTTAGGCACCCCTTTTTGATCTCAATTAAGAAAGGACATGTTTTTCATTTACACCATCAATATCCGGTTGTTTGTTAGGGGTTGGGTTAAGATTATCAATATATATATATATATATATATATATATATATACTAGACAAAACATGACCCATTGGGTCACCCATTCAGCTCTGGGCAGATAACTGAGATTAGGGAAAAGGGAGTTAGCAAAGCGAATAAATTTTTACAGCCGGACGAAACCTTAAAATCATTTTAACTTTCTAAGAAAGGAAATGTTTGACCTCATTTAAGCTACAGGTTGCTGGTTTTGAAATTTAACATAGTAATATATTTGAAATTCTCCCGGCTCTCTCTCTCTCTCTCTCCAGAGAAACTAACATTATATAACGAGGAGATAGTTAAGAGATACATAGAGTGGAAGAAAGAGATAGACACAGAGTAAAGTAAGAGATTGGTTGTTTTTTTACTTAATTGCAAATTATGACTAATTAGAACCAATTAAAACGATTTTTTTGTCAAAAATAATTAAATCCTAAAAGTAAGGAATAATTTAATATAATTTTTATGTCATTAAACTAAACAGTAAGCAAAAGTTGATTAACTCAGCTTTAGTTTAATAATAGATATATGTATAATCTATAATAATAAATAAAAAAGATTTGAATGTAACGGTTTACATATTTTGGAATGGATATTTTAATTGAGTTCTTTTTTTCTCTCTTTCTTTTTTTGTTGTGGCAGCTCCCTTGCAAAAGCAAGATGAACAAGCTAGGTAAGTAAACTTATTTTTTTTTTTTTTTTTTTTTTTTTTAATTTTTAAACTAGGATCAAACAATAAATCCCATATCACTGAAACAATTCCCCCACCTTCTCTCTGCACCTCTCCACATTAACAGTTCTACCTCTTTTTTTCAAATTTCTATTCCATCCCACCCCCCAACCAAGCTTAATTCCAAATTATCTATTAGGATCCATTTCTAAAACCATCAACCCACAACTACTAACCCACCACTACACTACTGTGTGGTATTATTCTTATCACTTTTCTCTTCTCTTTATATAGATCTTTCATATTCTACTAGGCAGATGTTTCTATTAAAATCTTGTCACATTATCTGCTTTTTCTTTCGTCATAGAAAAATTAGCTTCAAAATTTTTTTCTTCTTTTAAATGCCTCAAATCTCTCTCTCTCACTTTAAACACCCCAAATATATGAGACTAGAATAATTTTGATGTTTCGGACTGTCGTCTTCATCTTTATTGTGGTAGTTATTAACACATATTCTCCGGCCTCCCTCATGTGTTCCCTGTGTATTAGAATATAGTAATAACCCAACCTGGGAAATCATTTTTAATAGGTTGGGTCATCACTATACTCGGATACACAGGAAACACCGAGGGAGACCAGAGGATACAGTGGTTGAAATGTTGTTTATATATACCACAATAAAGATGAGGAAAACAAGTCCGAAACATCAAAATTATTTACATCAAACCTCATCCCAAAAATACAGAAAAATAATTGAGACCGGTTACGAAAAACATCTTTTTCTTTCTTTTATTTTTCTTTCTTTTTTCTTTTTTATTGTTTTAATAATTTTAAAGAGAAAATAGTTTAATTTATTTTCTATTTTTGTTTTATTATTTATTTTGATTTTGTTTGTTTTATGGGAGAGGATAAAATCTGCTTCTGATTTTATAGATTACAAAACAATTTCTGTATTTTGTACATAGTTTTCTTTTTGTTTATTTCTTTTTTTATTGTTTTATTTTCATATAATGCAAATTCATTGTGTGGTAAATCTATCACAGGTAGGTTATTTGTGGCTAAATTCAGAATTTAATCATTGCTTTTAAGATTTAACAAAACAAAAGCTAAAGAGTTAATGAAACCCTATGTATCATAAGAGCAATTAATCTCATGATGAATTTACCTGCAATGAATTTTCTAGAATTTTATATTTTTATTATTCAACTAATTTTTAGAAAACGCAACACAAAATCCAATTTAAAATAAAATAACTTTATATAATTTCTAAGTAAAATAAAAATTATAAAAATGTATAAATTTTAATCACTCTCTCCTAAAATTTAAAATAAACTCCATTAAAAAAAAAAAAAAAAAAATTAAAATTCTTAAAAAATCCTTTAGTCAGCAAAGATACTGGTAACAATATATTTATTTTATTTTTTTTATTTTATTTTTTTTTTTTTTACATTTCAAATTGTTTTTTTTTTGTTTTTTTATTTTTTTTTTCAGCAGGGTGGGGATAGTGAGAAGGCTGGATAGGATCACTAGTCACACTGCACTTCGGGGGCGGGGGTAAAAGAGAACCAGAACCAAATCATACTTTATGGCATTTGTAAACATACTGTTTGCACCACCCTCCTTTGCATTCGACACCATGAAGATCAGAGATAGAAGTCAAGCTTGGGGGTGGTCCAAAAGTCTTGTGCCCCCCTACATTTTTTTTTCTTTTTTTAAATAATTGCATAATACAACCTGAAATTCTAGAAAATAATTTTTAAAGATATTTTTTTTTTTTTTTTTTTTTTTTTTTTTTTAGAGGTAAAATATTATTTCCGCAAAAAGTAATTAAAGTTAAAACAATATGTAACAGTGACAAAACTTTCGCACTACCCTGTTCAAATCAACTAATTTAAATTAGATTAGTGACATAGATCACTAATTAGACTAAGCCTATTCTAGTATTAACCACCCCAAACAGAGTTTAACAGGTTTGAATTCAGAGTTTTCCTTCCTAGACTGGTTGCCTAACCAAGGGTAAAGAGCCCAGTCTGCCCTATTATTACAGACATAGCGGGAGGGAGAATAGTTGGATTCATACCTTTCCCAAGAGTATTAGCACTATGTGAACTGTAGCTTCATACAGGATACAACAATAATAATTTTCTTCTAGATATTTGGTTCATTCATCTTAGAGAGAGAAACAAAACATGAAAATTTGTGTTTCAGTGCTGTGTGACTTTATGAATGATCCTCATCATCCCCCCTTCTTTCATAGTAAACAGTTTTTGGTGTTGTAACGCTTCTTTTTTTTCTTTTTCTTTTTTTTTATTATTATTTCATTCTTCCGTTCTTCATCTATTTCTTTCTTTCTCTCATCCTGCCTTTTTCATCATCACTTTTGTTTTCTTTTTTTTTTTTTTCACTGGTTTTTGTCCTTGTGCAGATATGCGATGATCCCTGCTGTTTGTATTGGCCGGTGAGCAAATTTTGGATCTGTTGCATTTATCTGACTTGATTGTCTCCCCTTGTTTGATTAAAACTATTGTCTTTTTTGTCTGTCTGTTCAAAAAGCTTGACTCAACTTTTACAGATCAGGCTGAGCTTGTTAATGTCGTAAACATGTCCTCTTCTTCTTCTTCTTTCTTCTCCTCTTTCCTTTATTTATTTTTTATTTTCTTTATTTCAAAGCAGAAACTAATTGTTAAAAATCATGTTGATTCAAGATTGTCAGAATCAAGACGCCATTTTGTTTGTTTCTTTTCTTTCTTTCTCTCTCTCTTTCTTGATGACAGATTTTGAACAAATCTTTAGACAAACAAAGCAAAACACATTCAAACAAGACAAATGTCTTTTTTTCATGACAGTTTTAATAAATCTATTCAATTCTGAATTGACCAGATCAATATTTTCAAATTGTAACATTTAGATAGAACTAATAGACGGTTGGCTTTATATAATAAAAAGTAAAGTAGGCGGAGTGACCTATTGTCAGTATCAGTTGGACAGTGAAGGAGTCTATCCCCTTTTCACTAGCTCTAAACCAAGGACATTGTTTTTGCATCTGAGGTGGAGTACTACACCTATCAAAAATTCCCTTATATATTTGTAATAAAAAAAAAGTAAAGTAGGCAGAGTGACTTATTGTTGATATTAACCATAACAATGAGGGAGTCTATCCACTTTTCACTAGTGCTAGA
>CM042158.1:42428092-42473092 GCA_023376005.1 Doryteuthis pealeii
AAGTAGTTTGTGCACATTCTGTCTATTCTGTCATTCAATTCTTCATCTCATTCCATGTTAAACAATAAAATGTCTATGCAATGCCACAAATTATTTCCATTTCATGCACCCTGTTTTATCCTTTGTCTTTTTTTTTTTTACTTACTCTCATATTGTGAAAAGGCTCTTTTTCATCTATTTTTATCATCTGATTTTACTAATTCTCTGAAAGGCCTAATAATTTGATTTATTTGGACAAAGATGAGGACAAGAATCCAAATTATACTAATTCTATGATTGTATAAAATTTGTCCACTGACCAAAACTCTCTTGTCTATAGTGTATCCTATATCACAACACACACACACCACAATATATTACCAATTATAAAATAGTTTCATATCTGATATGTGGATTACCAGCTCATGTGACAATCAAATATGTGAAACTCAGTCATGAGTTTTATCCTGCCTTACATATTTTATATAAAAAAGTAAGTAAAGTCGACGGTGCGGCCTAAAGTCGGTATCGGCCAGTCAGTGAGGAGTCTATCCCCTTTTGAATAGCGCTAGATCAAGGAGATTGTTTTAGCATCTGAGTTGGAGCGCCACACCTACCATCAGCTCCTTACTTTACCGCACAGATCCCTGTGCTACTCATACGCTGAGTTGGCGAGGACCGGTATCGAACTAGGAACCTTATGGTTTCTAGCCAAATGCTCTACCGACTGAGCTAACATTGTAATATTGCTCTACATTTTGGTGTATTGAGCACTTTAAATGCAATGACAATGCTTTGACCACACACAAGCATCAGGACAAGGAGAAAATTGCCTCTTTCGGTGGACAATTTTTACAGCGTCCACCATACTCACCAGATTTAGCGCCTTCAGCCTATCATCTCTTTGGTCGCATGAAAGAGGGTTTGAGAGGCAAACATTATTCCAGTGACGAGAAAGTTAAATCTTTAGTGAACAAGTGGCTCAAAGAACAGTCAACATAATTTTACAGGGCAGGGATACATGCTCTCATTCGAAGGTGGAACATTCCTATTGAGAGAAACGGTGACTATGTGGAGAAGTAAGGATGTGATCCATAGAGGACCAGCTTCATTTTGATGTATGATAGAGGTTCCTGTGTTGGTAATTATACCTGTCCTAAACAAAATGGCATTACTTTTTGAATCACCCTTGTGTGTGTGTGTGTATATATGCATAGCTATGGTAAGGTTTAATTTGTAAATTAAATACAGAGTTTAACCAAATGGTACTTTCATAACAAAATCCATAATGAAATTTGTATGGTGTTTAGAAGACATGTTCACATACAATAGATCTCGTACAAATAGGATCTACAAGATTATTGCAAAGAGACCTTATGCTCTGTTACTTCTACAAACAAACACTACTTTAATTCTCAGTATCAAATTCAATGTTATTATGCTTTTCTTATCTCCTTTTACAAGAGAGCAAAATAATTTTTTTGTAGAAATAACAATAAAGGCCTTTTCAAAACATGGTAGCAAGTGGGGGAAAAAAAAAAAGGAACAATATGAACCTTAAAACAAATGACACGTGCAAGAGATGCTGTCATCAGTTTACGGTAGGATCACAGTGGTGGGTCAGCTACTGTGAGCTGTTTAAATTAACTCTTAACATCCTGTTGAGAATTTTTAAGTCCAGAGCCCCATCCCTCTAAGGATTTATCAATAAATGGTTAAAAATGGTCTTTTCATTTAAAGTTACCTGTTATTTCCCTAAAAATAAAAACTTCTAAATATGTTTAATATTACATTTAAACAAAGGCTATCATTTGGGGTGGATTAGGAAAACAAATGTGACTTCTGGTCGGGCGGAATGAGGCTGTATAGGACATTAAGAGTTTAAGCAAAGCCTTTTTTTTTTATCAATAAATATTTTCTTAAATAAAAAATATTTTAGCAATTTGGATTAAAATAATGTGATTTCTTGCTTAGATGATGTTTAAATTAAATACGATATATTTTTTCTACATATGGGTATAAGTTTTATGTTACAGCCTTTGACCTTCCTATCCAGTAATAAGTAAATAGTCTAAGGTGAGGTGGGGGGATTTATGCAAGGGAGACTATTCCGGTTATGTGGAGAGAAGCAAGATTGTTTCCCTTGATTTTATTCACGATTACCTCCCTTTGATTTTTTTAGGGCTCTTTAAAGGTACTCAGTTTAACATTATTCATAACAACAGGCATATTGAGTTCGACCAGAAAAGAGTTAAATAATTTATTCACTCCAACCCTAAACTAAATAAGAAATTGATATGATACTTTTATTCCTCTTACTTTTTGTCAGGAGTGGGAGAGACGAGTATCTTCATTTCGTTTATTTTTTTTAGTTGATGATCTATTCTTTAACTTTCAAATTAACTTACAGGGATCAAGAAGAACAAAAATGTAGATATATCTTATACTTCACGAGCTTGCTATATCATGTAGCAACGCCTATACCACTTTGGCCATTGATGGACATTCGAAATATTTTTTACCCTTATCTGAACATTTCTAGTTGTTCATGAAGGATAAATTTGTAAGATCCGTATGAATGTAAACATCTTTTTTTAATCATCCAAATTTTTTATATAATGGAGATAATTGCCAATTGGAATTCTTTACTCCTCTCTAAACAATCGGCCAGAATACTCAGAAGAGTCCTGGAGACCTGAGGAAACTTCTTGTCACTCCGACTCCAGTGAAATACCATCATCTAACACATTGTGTGAAAAACTCTTATAATGATAATAGTAGTAATAATAATAATAATAATAATAATAATAATAATAATAATAATAATAGTAATAATAATGAGGAGGATAATAATAATAACAAACAACAGTATTGTTGAAATTGGCTAGAGTACTCAGAAGAGTCCTAAGGAGACTTGGTGTCACTCAGATTCCAGAGAAAAACCATCACTGGTGTGAAAAACTTACAAGGAGTGAAGCAATGATGATGATGATAATAATGATTATGTGAATAATAATAATAATAAATAATAATATCAATGATAATGATCATAGCTGCTGAATTAAGAACTTTGATGTTCAATGTATAACTTTTGATCATTTATTTCTTTGAGCTCTTCAGTATTTGAAGTCAAAATACTTTGAGAAAATATTTTTTCAGCAAAATCAGTCTCAGTAAGTGTGTGATGCTAAAACACCAGAGTTTTATTTTTGTTCCTGATCATTTAAAGTAAATGAAAATAATCGATTCTTAAAATATTGATTATTAGTAAGAGAAAATGTTGGCCATTGAATGTTGCATTATTCAAATTTATATTTCGGTATAAAATATAATCCCCAGAACACAAAGAAAATCCAAAAACAAATTTCTTTTTGTCATTATGATAAATCATGTCGTTGTATACCTGTTGTAGAATAATTAGTAAGCTAGTCTCACTAGTGTACTTAAATTCAGTAGAATTATGACCTTATGTCAAAGTAAGCTTAATTTAGTAGATATATCTACAGTAAATAATGCCATTCTCTCAATTTATTAAAGTGACTGTTTTAGTTTCTATTTAATTAACTATTTAAAACAAGCTGACAAGGTATCTTTCCAGAAATGTCATTATTTTAGTTTGGTTCATTGTAAAATAATAAAATTATTGCGTACAGTGCTCGGGTGCACTACAACTAATCAAATGTGTCTTTATCCCCCCCTCCCCCACTGTAAGTGGCAAAGAATAACCTGTGTCATGCATGAAAGCATTGAACAGCACAAGGTGTAACTTACATAACTGCTAAGTGAACTGTAATAAAAGCAGGCAATTATTTACACTGAGGCAAAATGAACCTGGAGTGACAGTGTCAACAATGGAGAAAATAGTGTTTATTGTTCATTTTTCCAAGGATTTGAAACAGCAAGTTTGAGAATACAAGAAAGAAACAGTGTTTACTGAGAGTCTGTACCCCGTTAGAAGATTGTCCCAAACTTTTTGTGCATTGGCTTTTCTTTATTTACATAATCACTAAGAAATAAAGGTTTGCATAATATATGGTGTGGTTAATATGCATACCACTTTTAACAAAACTGGGTTTAATAAATAATTACTTGGAGTTATTGATCTCCAATATTATTGTTTTATTCTCCAACATATTAAAATCAATCCTATGAATGATTTTATATAGAAACCAATTAAAATATGATTAAAATAAGTGTAATCTTGTTATGTGTCGTTATTTAATTTCATTAGTCTTTCTTATTTAATATATTTCATTACATTGAAACAAATACTTACACCGGAGAGCACATATTCTTGCTAGTACATTTACAAAGGATATCTCTTAAATTATATTCTAAACAGTGTTACTATCTTATAAGTATATATTATAAGTATATATTGCTATATATATATATAAGTATTCAATATAATAATATTCAATATATAAGTATATAAATAGTGTTACTATCTTATAAGTATATCTCTTAAATTATATTCTAAATAGTGTTACTATTTTCGCACCTTGCTTATCTGAAACCTGCATAACTCTTCTTCTTCTTCTTCTGTGTTATGTAATGTTGTCTGAATGTGTCAATGTAAGTTATGCATTTTTAAACTTAAATGTCCTCTCCACTGAAATGTCCATTTTTTTTTTTTTTTCTTTTTGTAACTCTTCTGTGAAGGAGACACTAAATGACTTGTTTCTTCAAAACTCAACTTCATTGTATTCAATGTTATCTCCTTTCAAAAATAAATTTACCTATCTTTTTTTTTCTCCCATTCAACACATCTTTTTCTTTTTATCTACCATTCATTAAACACATCTCTCTTTATTTTTTTATTTCATCTCTCTTTTTCATCTCTCATTCACAACATTTTTTTTTCATCTCCAACATCTCTCTTTTTTTATCTCACATTCACATCTCTCTTCTTTTTTTCTTCTTCACAACACACTTCTTTCTTTTATCACAACAGATCTCTCTTTTTATGAATGCCTATTTAAACCTGCTCTTTGCATTTCTTTTCCCTTTTGTTTTTTTTTGGCTTCCCTCACAACCCCCCCTAAAATAATCAGTTTTTTCTCTAAATATTATTCTATACAACAGAAAACATTTTTTTTTTAATTCTACATTTGCTGAAATACAGTATTAGAAAAAAAAAGGAAAAGAAAAAGAAAAGGAAAAGAAAAAAAATTTTTTTATTAGTGCCATAAATTTTAATGAAACTTCAATGGCTTAGACACACACATAGGTCTGTTGTAGGCTACCGAAGCACTGAATCTTTCAAAGCCTCCATGCTTCCTGTAGTCCGCCGACACTATACCTGATGCCACTCTCCACATACATATGCACACACAACACACACATACATACATACATACATACATACATGCATGCATATTACTACTGTAAACTGTTCATGTTCCTGACACTATTACATTATTCTGTGTACTTGACATAAGACTTTGATGAGTTGTGGTGCACCTGAGCACTGTACACAATAAATTTCATTATTATTATTCATTATTATTATTATTTTCCTTGATTATTTGTTGTCAAAGTTCCTTTACAATTTTGTATCTTCAAATGCAATGGTTTTTCTCTTGGGATTCAGTTTCTTAGCAATATTGCAAAGTGACAGTCCACAATCATTGTATGCCACAATTTGATCTTTTCTAAACTTTGATAACTGCTTACACGCCATTAGCAAAGGACTAATCACAAATTAGGATATCAATTCAAGGAAAAGAAAATTCTTAGAAATTTCATATTTTTTTGGTATTTCTGAGAATTTTCTTTAGAAAATTAACTTTTCACTACAAATATGGGTACTTTGATAACAATAATCATGGAAAATAATCACTTCCTATGTGTGTCTAAAACCATTGAAATGTCATTAGAATTTGTGGCAATAATGAAAAATGATTCAGTTTTTTTTTTTTCAGTCTTTTTAGGTTGGGTTTATTTTTGTCCAATTCTGTATATTTAAAATCAAATAAACATAAAAAAAAGTTTTCTAAAATAACTTTATACATTATAAAAATAATTCTATAAACTTAAATAAATCTAATGAATTATCTCTAATTCTGTCCCATAATAATTATTACATCTGCATATAAATTTCATAAACTAAAATGTAATATTTTAACTATTATTTTAAGAGAGAGAGAGAGAGTGGAGTAGTAAGATATTTTAAAACAAATTAGAACATCAAATTAAAGAATAGCATTAAAATTCTACTTAAAAAATGTCCAGCATTTGTAAATCTCAAAAGTAAACAAATCAATACACCAGGGTTTGTTCTTTTTTTGTTCCCTGTACCCAGTCGATGCTGGGTAGCTCTTCTAGTTATATATAATGGTTAAACGCCCCCTTTTCTATGCCCGTTTCTTTCTTCTTTTACGTTTGATATAAACACTAGTTCTCTTTATGATAATCTTTCAAAATAAAAGAACAAAATGATTTTCGATCTTTTATTTGGCATTCTCTTACAAATTTTGGGTGCATATTGCATAAATACATCTTGGCCTCTGCCCTAAAAAACGCTAAGCAGTGCCTGCTAAAAATTCAACCTGCTGAAAATCCAACCCACGCTACTATTCAACTACCTAGCTGTTTGAAGGCATTTTTCCCGAAAAGTTAATGCAATATGAAAGCGATATTTTACTCTCCCCCCCCCCAAGTCTTTTCACGACAAGTAAATGTAAATATTTTAACCCTCCCATTTTTAGAATATTTCTTTTTTGAGTAGTTTGAAGGCATTTTTATTGACAAATAACTTTTTTTTTAGTGGTTTGAAGGCGTCAAAAGTAAGCCACCACCCAGTTTTTTTATCAACAAGTAAATGTAAATATTCCCCTCCCCTTTAAAATCTTTTTTTCGGTATTTTCATTTTATTTTAATTTTTTTAAAACTGTCATGTATTTTTAAATAAATACGCCTTCAACTAACTAGGGAGTCAAATAAAAGTGTGGGTTGGATTTTCAGCAGGCACAGCTTAGCATCTTTTTTAGGTCAGGAGGTCAGGACGTATTTATGCGATATGCAGCCAAATTTTAATTCTTATATTAAAAGTTAAGACATTTGGAATGAGAATTGTTGTAAAATTTGTTTTGTGTATATTTGTCATTTTCCCAAGAATATTCTAAATATATCTCACACTTATTTATTATCTATTTTATATATTGCTACTAGGAATTACCAATACAGGTAAGATACATTTCTACTTACAAAATTTATTATTGTAATTTGAATATATTTCTTTTCTGTTGACAATTTCTACCTGAATTTCTAATATTATGTATTGTTGCTATTATACATTGATTCTTTTCAAACGAATATCCTTATCTTTGTTGTTTTTATCATCATGTTTCTGCTGTTGATTGTCCTCAGCTCCGGGTCATATTCTGTAACCTTCCATTATGGATTAACTGGGGCTTTAGAATACACAGACTGCACCTCTGCAGAGGCGTAAGAACCCCCCCCCCATGCGTCCACCTGTTGGCCATGAGTGGCAACCAGTGATGCTTAAGAATGGAACCCTGGTGGCTGAGCAGACGATGACATGCAACACTCAACTTTGGCCCTTACTTAGGCTAGACGGCAGTCAGAGAGGCTCCCTCCGATCAATCAGCTGGTTACTTCAAGCCCTAGTACCTATATGATTGTCCCAACCCTATTGCCCTTATGGCAAGCCACAACCCTTTTTATCATATGTGCTAGGAGGTGGTGGCTGAGGGCCTTAATGTCTGGGTATGACATTAAACTGTCTGATGGTGAAGTTCCAGTTCTGGAGCTATGGGGGATGTGGAGTACCCCTTTATCACCATTACTCCCAGGTACACTCTAACCCAGAGTGGTGATACCTGTTAGGGTACTCATCTATGGGTTAAATAGAAGAAATTCTAAATTTAAAAATTGAGTACCCATCGAGCATAAATAGAACGAAATGTCTTTGGCATAAAATAAACCCAATAAGGGTTGACATGCCGTAAAAACCAACCAACCAGCCAAATGGAATAGCATACTTTGGTGGATAAATTAGTTATTTTCAACATTCCCAGGTGGTTACTGAACTTGAACTAATTATATATATATATATATATTATAAGTAGAGCTATAGTAATTGTGGAAAAAATTATGGACCTATCGCAGTTTCAATCATTGTGATCTCTTAAGAACCCCATGTTGTACTGGACTAAGTTGAAACTACTATTATTTATTGTTATTTGCCACCTAATATCTATATCTAAGTAATGCCTGCATGTATATCATATATATATGTATAAAACTACTGTTATGCATGACATTGAACTGACTAATTTTAGTTTCTCTCTTTTTCAGGAATCCAAATCTGCTTTCCACTGAAATGTCGCAAAAAGAGCCGAGTATGGTTGGTAACATGGCTGGTAAGAAAAAAATCTATATTTCATACTCTCATCTTCTTGATTTAATCATCCCAAATTGCTTCATTACAAACAAATATTATGATATAATCAAGTCCAGTAAAGTCGTCAGGGCGGCATAATGTCGGTATCAGCCAGACAGCGAGGGAGTCAATCCCCTTTTCACTAGCGCTAGACCAAGGAGATTATTTTTAGCATCTGAGATGGAGCCCACACCTACTGTCAGCTCCTGTGCTACATATACGCTGAGTTGGCGGGGCTGGTATCGAACCAGGAACCTTGTCATTCCTAGCCGAACGTTCTACCACTGAGCTAAACTGACCCTAAACAAATTAATAAAGGTTAAAACATGAAAAACAAATAAAAGAGAAAATAAAAACAAATAAAAGTAAACAACTTAAAACAAGTGGAAAGAAACTCTGGGGCAGTGACTTTAGTTGTTCAAATCAATTTCATTCTATTTCTTTTTTTTATTACTAATTCATTTAAAGATGAAGATGAAAATACTTCAAAACTTAATAAAACCTTGGACACTTATTTTTGCATTGCAATAGCCTTAAAATATAATATATATATATATATATATATATATATATATATATATATATATATTCGAGAGAATATGTGCTTAATTGAAGTCGCACCTAATTTGAAATTAATTAATTGATAATTAATGAATTATGTAAGGCTAAACAAATCAAGGTATGTACATTTCAGCCTATTATCATCATATATGCCCCATTGTCTAATATTTGCGGCTTATATGCAAGGTGCAAGGCCCCTTACTGATTGCTGAGTTCTTCCCTGAGGGGGCAATTACCAGTGATCTTTACCGATCCCAGATCCCCCCAGGCAATACCTGCCCCTTGATTTAAAGGGGCAAGGCTGGGTTTATTGCCTAGCGCCTGAGGTTCTCCCCTTGAGGGGGAATGCCGACAGGATCGACACAATTTTTCACCCGCCACCCGTGAGCTTCGGTTTGTGGGTGGTCCCACAAAAAATGTCCTTGTGTCACACCCTCATAAGTGGGATGAGAGGCAAATATCTGTAGATCTGGTCAACAGTATTAATAATGTTAAACAATTTTATTAATGATTGAGGTTTAAATAAAAATAAAATCGTGGAGAATGTGACTTAAATAACTAAGGGAATTGTGACTTGAGTAGTGATATAGTTACAGACAGACACACACAATCTCCATTATAATAAAGATGTATTGACTTTGAAAAATTGAATTTCTTGTTTTCTCTCTAATTTCAGAAATGGGAAATATGCAGCCTGATCTTACCAGCATGCTGGATCAAAGCGAAATGAAAGATCAGAATTTATATAATCGTATCAGCATGAATGTCCCACAGATGAAGACATTCTACCAAAAACCAAACCCTGTACCTGCTGTAGCACCATATGCAACCACCACTTTGATTAACACTTCCAACCTTCTTGGCAAACCATTGCAGGTATTCATCATTTTACACCATTAGTCATATTTTTTTTTTTTTTTTTCTTTTTCTTTATACCATTATTTTCATCATCATCATAATCATCCTCATCATTTTCCTCATCATCATCATCATGACAACCGTTTTCTTGGCAACAATGCAAAATTTTAAAACTTACCAAAACAAAAGCTTAACCTAAATATTGTACATAACTCTACTACACATACAAACATGTATAGAAAGTTATGAAAAGGCAGTTTGGAAAATCAAATCGACAGCATTCAACTCGATCAGAATGCTAATGAAGTTAGACTTTTAGTGAAACGTGCAATTTTTGATTTTCAATAGATCAGAATGCTAATGAAGTTAGACTTTTAGTGAAACATGCCATTTTGATTTTCACTAAGATCAGAATGCTAATGAAGTTAGACTTTAGTAAAACGTGCCATTTTGATTTTCACTAGATCAGAATGCTAATGAAGTTAGACTTTTAGTGAAACGTGCCATTTTGAATTTCCAATTTGTCTTTCTACCTTATCATTCCAAACTTCGATATAGATATATAATATAGATCTGTTCTATCTTCAAATGAGGTCTCTTCCCAGAATTTCACAAACCTTGGATTATTTCCCCTTTTTTTGTTGTTGTTATTCATAAAAGTGCCAATCTTCAACACCATTATTATTGTCAATGTATCGTTGTTGTTGTTGTCCTTAATTTTGTTTGTTGTATAATTTCATCATTATTACTTAATATTTGTTTGGCTATGCCATTTCCTTTTCTTCTACAATCAAAATGTCTAAGATTTGGGGGACTGGGGGTGGGGGTGATGTCAACTTACTAATCATAAAAACATAAAATTAACAAAATAGGGTTTTGAGGGTTTTTTTTTTTTTAAATATAAATAAAGACCTACTTCATAAGGCGGGTCACCCCCTCAAAAAATATAGAGGTCTCCTTCATAAGGTGGGTCTCCCCCCCCCCCCCCAAAAAAATATAGGTCTCCTTCATAAGGTGGGTCTCTCCCCCCCCCCCCCCAAAAAAAAATATATATATAGGTCTCCTTCATAAGGTAGCCCCCCCCACCCCCCGGAAAAAAATATCATCCTGTTACTGTAAATAATTGCAATGTTTTGTTTTGTTTTTGTTTTTTTAATTCATAATCATGTCTGTGGCATAGGGGTTGGATAAATATTTGAAAAATACAGAAAATATCACTAAATACACTGAGTAAGCATTCATTTAATACTTAGATCAAGTTCTATTAAGGGCCAGTTTGCCCAATTTATAGGGCCAGTAATACAAATTTATAGGGCCAGTTTAGCTAATTCCCTTGGAATTGCAAGGTTCTGGGTTCAATACCGGACCTCACCAACTCAGCGCATGAGTACTACAGATTGCGTAATCTGATCTACATGTTAAAGTATATGGGAGCTGATGGTGTGTGTGGCGCTCCACCTCAGCAAAAAGAAATCTTCCTGGTCTAGCACTAGTAGCATCTGGGAGCTGATGGTAAGTGTGGCTTTCCACCTCAACAAAAACAATCTTCCTGGTTCAGCGCTAGTGAAAAGGGGATAGACTCCCTTGCTGTTTGGCAGATATTGACAATAGAAATTTAATTATAATCATCACAGTATATTAAAGTCCACTCAGTACTGTAGAATAATCATACTAAGTCCAATTACCGTCGAATTGGCAAGACAAGACAGCAAGCAGTCGTAACTCAATATGATTCTGGTTTGCTGCAAAGACTACTGCAAAGTGGCAGGATTTATGAAGCCTCAGAGGATCCTACAAACCAAGCAGCCAATCAGGACTCAGGGAATGGAATCACCCAAATGCATGAGTGGACTGTTCTGAATTCCCATAAGTACCAGTTGTCTTGACACTGGTTCAGTTGTGCTTGGCCAGTCACATTGTTTAAACCAATAGTTGACTGACTGACTTCCTTCAATAAGTACTTACAGCTATATTGGTAGAAAATATGGTGGAATTTATTACTCCAAACTGACATACTGTAGCCATTTAGAACATGTTTTTAACATCTGGCTTACAAAGCTGGACATTCTTTTCTAGGGTACAGCGTACCCCCACCAAAAATAAAAAATGTTGTAAGAATATTACTGGTGCACTGGGCGTTTGCTGCACATCTCTTCTTACTGGCCATCATCTGTGTCGTCTTCTAGCTGAAGGGTGTAACACACAAGATAAAAGCCGTTTAGGGTTTAAATTCAATAAATAGGCAAGAGAGGTATAAGACTCGTATTCATTTTCCTATTATTTATTACTCGGTCAATGTTCCTATCGCTGCTGCTATGTTCTCTGTGTCTATCAAGCCAAGGGGAGGGGAACCCCTCCCTTCTCTGTCAAATCAGGAGCTGCTAGTTTTTGATCTGCATTCTTTGAAACTCGTTTTATATTCACTTTTCATCTCTTCCTTTTTTCATCCTCGTTGCTTTATGAGTGCAAACAAATAATGATACACATTTATTGTTAAAAAAAAATATATATATATATATATATATATATATATATATATATATAAAAACGATAATGTTAATAATTTCTGCTTGATTTTTCTTCTTCTCTAAACTGTCTCAATTCATTTCTTTTTATGCTTCAAGCAGAACAATTCCTATGTGGCAGCTTTTCCTTTTGAATTCTGTGATTTGCGCTGAAAATATTAAATTATCCACTAATCAACTTAGAAAAGTAACCTTCAGAAATATTATTGCTATGGTCCAATCAGAAATTAGAGACTTGCAGGCCTATTATTATTATTATTATTTTCATTTTCATTGAATTATTTGTAATTTCAAAACATTTTTCTCTATAGAAAAAAAAAAGAAAAGAATTTAAAACAGACACAAAATTACATGGTTGTAGATTGTCATTTATCTTATATACCTAGAGCAATCTTTTTATTCTATTTTATTTATTCATTTATCTATTTTTTTTTATTTATTTATCTTTATTTATTTTTATCTATCTTTTTAATTTCTTTATCTTTTTTTTTTCTTTTTTTTTTGGACATCAATTTTTTTTTTTTTTTTCATTTTCTTATATTTCAATTTTTTTTTTTTTTTTAAATCTTTTTTAAGACGGAGGGTGGAACATCAAAAATTCAAATGAAAAGTTTTTTTTTCATAATCACAGTAAAATGAAATAAGAAAATAGATTTTCTTTTTTCCTTTCTACTGGTGTCATTTATCGTTAGATTCAATGACCAAAATTATACGTCTCATAATGTTTGGCTTTCTAAAAAATTATACGTCTTATAATGTTTGAGTTTCTTACAAAAATTCTTTGGTTCCCAAAAGAATTTCAAATGGAAACTATGGCATTTTTACTTAGAATATGAAACCACTTTCTCCCACAGAAGTGTTCTTATCTCTAAGACTGTCAGTTTGAATTAAGGTAAGATTTTGGCATCGTGCTTACCATCGTTTGGATCCGACCATCAATTCAAATTCATCTCAAAATGAAAATTTAATTTGCAATGTTCTCATTTTGTGGCAACAGGGTCTCAAAAATAAGAAAAGCATACAAAGTGTGTCAAAAAAGTATCAAGAATTTTTGTACTTTTTGACACACCTTGTATTCTAATAAAAAAATAACATTCCATTCATTCTTCATTTCTATCTTGGTAAATACAGCTTGGTACTTTTTTGACACACCTTGTATTCTTTTTTTCCAGAATACAAGGTGTGTCAAAAAGTATAAAAAAATCAATACTTTTTTGACACACCTTGTATTCTGAAAAAAATTAATGAATGGAACGTTATTTTTTTCCAGAATACAAGGTGTGTCAAAAAGTACAAAAAATCAATACTTTTTTGACACACCTTGTATAGTTTATGACTATAAGTTATCAATTTCTTTCTCATTTCTATATTCAATACATAAGGAGGTGTTTGTGGTGTAATGGTTATCATCATAAAAAATTGACATGGCAAACTGAGTTCACATCCTGGACAAGGCTGTTTGCATTTCACATAGTGCTTATACCCTTGGAAATGATATGAATCCATATACTAGATTAAACATCATGCATATGGCTTATTGATGTCTGTTATAAGAAGAGTTCAAATGAATAGAACAGGCAAAAAGGTTGAAAATGGGTTTTGGGATTGTCAATGAACATGCCCATTCTCTAAGGGGGATAATTATTAATTGTCTCCCTACACTAGGGAAACTTTTCTTCAAAATTTGCTAACATAAAAAATATAATCCAAATGAATAGGATGTAGTATGTGTTGGATTATTTTTGGTATATAATGTGTGCTGCAATACACCACTTAAATTTATAAACTAAGCGAGGTCACATGGTTTAAACATCAGCCAATCAACAGCCCGAATACATGGTTGGTTAACTACTTAATCGCTGATACAGACAAATGTCCATTTGCAATCATTGAAGAAGGACCTGCAAGACTGAGGAGCACCAAGGAACAACCAAAGGATCGCACTCTGCTTAACACAAAGGATCTCCACTTGACAGCGCTCTTGCTTGAAGCCACAAAAATCGTAAGAGTATGAAATTAAACTGCATATGGCACATCTCCTGAAATCACATACAGAAATGAAAGAGTTAACAAGCCACTCCCACTAATATATATATATATATGTATATATATATATACACCAACCCCTCTGCACACACAGGGTGCGACACAAGGTCAATTTCTTAAGCGGAGTTTAACAGGTTTGAATTCAGAGTTTTCCTTCTTCTAGACTGGTTACCTTGCCAAGGTTAAGATCCCAGTCTGCCCTGTTATTTACCTATAGCTGGAAAGAAAGTAATTGGATGCTTACCTTTCCCAAGGGTATTAGCTGTATGCGAAATGCAAACAGCTTCGCCCAAGATTTGAACTCGAGTCAACAAGTCCATTTCCTATGACTTTAACCATTACACCATGCACTTTCATCATTAAAGTTTGTTATAAGAATTCAAATGAATAGTAATATGTATATGTATATATAAAATCCTCACTGGTTACCTCTGACCTTAGATTTGGTTGGTTTGGTTTGGTTTGGTTTGGTTTGATGGCATATCAACCTCCGTGGGTCATTTAATGCCGATAAAGTTTTGAAATAAATCAATTCTTAATTGATAATAAAAAAATTTTTAGAAATACATTTTTCTATTTGACCCTAACGGGTACTACCACTCCGGGTCAGAGTGGACCAGGAGCAATAGGGATGAAGGGGTGCTCCACATTCCCCAAACCTCCAAAACTGGAACCTCACCATCAGATAGAGTTTAACGTCATTTCCAGGACATGTAGACCCTCAGTCACCGCCTTCTAGCACCCATATGATAAAAAGGGGTTGGGGCTTGCCATAAGGGCAACATGGTTGGGAAAATCATATAGGTACTAGAGCTTGACATGACCAGCCGATTGATCAGAGGGTGAACTGCTTATCCACCTGGGTTCTATCCTTAAGCATCACGGGTCACCACCCACGACCAACAGGTGGCCCTATTGGGGGAGTCTTATCCCTCTGCAGAGGTGCAGTCGGTGCATTCTAACGCCCCAGCCGACAGGGCGGTCCTTGTATCATACTAAGCTAAGTTTAGTAAATACAGTGTATAGTAAATTAACACTTTATTCAAAGAATTTGTCTTACAAATTCAAAGAATCAAAATAAACCATTTATTCAAATATAAGGAGTATAATCTCCATTGGATGCTCCCCCTATGGCCTTGTGTCAAACTAAGATAAGCTTATTAAATAACCATTATAACTTGTAAAGAAATTTTTTAAAAAGACTGATTCATGAAACTTCAGTCATCACATAAAACAAACATCCCAACAAAACAGAATATTGATTTTACATTAAACGTCTTTTGTCTCCGTTTTGCTTTCGCTTCTCGGCTTTCAACCAACAGACAAAGAAACTGACTTGTATTTTTACTCGGGAGATTTTTCCCATTCTGAGGACATCTTATTTGAGAATGTCCATCAAACAACTTCATTACAAAACGAAAGGCTTCTTTTTTTTGTTTTGTTTTGTTTTTTACTCATCAAAAATGGCATCAGTTTTGTATTTGATTCTTTAAAAGGAAAAAAAAAAAAAAAAGACATCAGTTTTATATTCAATAATCTCATTTCATTATCTAAAATTAAAAAGTTCTTTAACTTTTCTTGCTTTTTATTTTATCTCATCAACTGACATCTAGATAACTTACTTTTTTGTAAAGCTAAATTCTCACTCTTTTGAAAAGGAGGTACATTTAGGTTAAAGAAAAAAAAATATGCTAGATAATTTCATCCAACAGTTATATATATATATATATATATATATATATATATATATATACAAGGTATCCAGAAAAAATTGACATCATTTGAAATGTGAATATCTCAGTAATTACAAGTCCTAAGCAAACAAAATTGAATAGGCTTCATGTTGAATAATAAAAGATTTATTTATCAAAATCAAAAATTAAAAAAAGATACTCAGGGGGAAATAGAATTTATAATCGATTTCCCAAAGCTTCACACTCTTTCTTGATTGTGCTTGAGAATATTCTAATACTTCCCCAGGGGGAAAAAATTAGATTAAAACCTTAAACTTAGTTTTTAGACACTTTGTTAAAATCATTTGAGCAAGAGTTGGCTATATTATTAGACTAAGTCAATTTTTTGGGACATCCTGGATTTCATATAAAACTTACTCTGGGGAATTCAAACTGAAAGCTACTTTTTTCTTTTTCTTTTTTGTGTGTAATTTTACACTTCTGGCATACACATTTTACTTTCTTTTATGGATTATACACAAAAATTAAAGATCTAAAAATTCAATATTTTTCTTTGACTACTTAGTAAAGTAGTCAAAGAAAAATATCCTAATTTCAATAATCTTCTGTTTGTTAGTTGGTTGGATATTATGGCATGTCAACCCTTGTTGGGTCATTTTATGCCAAAAGGTTTTTGTTTTATTCATTCTTGATGGGTACTCAATTTTTTTTACTGATTTTTTTCCTATTTAATCCATAAATGGGACCCTAATAGGTACTACCACTCCAGGTCAAAGTGGACCTGGGTAGTGATGGTGATGAAGGGGTACTCCACATTCCACAGTGCTCCAAAATTGGAAACTCACCATCAGATAGAGTTATACCCAGGACACTGAGACCCTCAGCCAACACCTTCTTGCACATATGATAAAAAGGGTTGGGGCTTTCCATAAGGGAAATATAGGGGCTAGGGCTTGACATGACCAGCCAATTGATTGGAGGAGTAAGTAAGAACCAAAGTGGAGTGTTGCAAGTACAAATCTTCTGAGCTTCTTGATTTATTATGAGATGTTATAAACTCAACATTTCTCATTCACTTATAATCTTATATCTTTAAATACCATGGAGTTACATAAATAAGAAATCAGAATTTTAAATACCATGGAGTTACATAAATAAGAAATCAGAATTTTAAATACCATGGAGTTACATAAATAAGAAATCAGAATTTTAAATACCATGGAGTTACATGAATAAGAAATCAGAATTTTAAATACCATGGAGTTACATGAATAAGAAATTTTAAATACCATGGAGTTACATAAGAAATTAGAATTTTAAATACCATAGAGTTACATAAATAAGAAATTAGAATTTTAAATACCATGAGTTACATGAATAAGAAATTAGAATTTTAAATACCATTACATAAATAAGAAATTTTAAATACCATGGAGTTACATAAATAAGAATTAGAATTTTAAATAATGGATCATTAACAGTCCACAACAGCATTGAGACCTATTTTGTATTTTTTAGTCATAAGATTTTGCCGCTATACCAAACCCATTATATATGTTATAAACTCAAAATTTCTGATTCACTTATACTCTTATATCTGGTATATCCACAGGTTCTGCTAGTATACAGAATATATCACATTTATGAACAGATACTTGAGCTCTACATTCATTCATATTTTTTTTTTTTTTTTTTTTTTTTTTTTTCATGATTTCATTATAGAAATGGTTTATATATTTATATTTGTTTATTTTTTTTTCAAATTATAATGATTTTTAATTTTGACCTGATTTGAACACAAAACAGGATTTTGCACAACCTGAAGATGTTCATTACCAAAGGATTAATAATAAGGTAATTTTTTGGATGATTTTTTTTTTTTTGTTTAGAAAGAACTTAAACCCAGTTACACAATGATCAACTAACTTATATTGCAAATGTCTGCCGCCTCACAGAATCTCAGTTCTGCTTGCCGTAGGGAAAGTGTTGATCGATTATGAATTGCAAATTGTCTAGAATAATAAGTGGGTGACTTTTAGTTTTTTTTGTTTTTTCATGTCTCTTTTTCGCTCTCTCTCTTTCTCTCTCTCTTTTTACAAATTAGTCCACTAAACTAACATTTATTTATTGTTCTTTTCTAGTCAGTAATTATTAGTCCAAATAGAAAATCTAGTTTCTGCTTGAAAGAAAATAGAGAAAAGAACAAACACCATATTTATTTGCATGGAAAATTGTATATTGCATATGATAATTTCCATGTTGATTGTAATTGTACTGCACGTGACAGTCATTTAGTTTCAGGGCCACCACATACTACCCCCCCCTGAATCTCCGAGGAGGATGTCCAAGTATACTTGGGGGTCTTGGAGGTGGAGTTCATATATTTTCCATGTGTAGGAATTGCAATATTTCAGGTTCAATACCATTCCCCACCAAATCAGCGCATGAGTAGTACAGATTGGGTAAATCTGATCTGTGTGGTAAAGTGGCAAGCTAATGGTAGGTGTGGTGCTCCACCTCAGCAAAAAACCATCTCCTTGGTCTTGCTCTAGCGAAAAGAGGTTAGACTCCCTCGCTTTTCGGCTATACTGAAAATAAGCCGCTCTGCCAACTTTGCTTTATTACTTTATGAAAATTGGCATGTAGTAGATTGGGGGGGTACGTATCATAGATGGAGGGTGGGGTATGAGACCCTAGCACTTGCCCTGATTGTCACTTGGACAGGAAAGCAAATAATTGCTTTTATTGTTTCTTGAAATGTGGAGAAGAAGGGCCAGAGTAAAAAATGAAATGGAAGTTGTGGCTGGAAATGTAGAAAACATTGAACAGTTTGGCCAATAAAGAAATAGCACATAAAAAGACAAGTAGTTATCAAATCAATAGCCTAGTCAGAAAATAAAACAAAATTCACTACTTTATATATATTTGAGTATAGATAAAAGGATATGAAAACAACACAATATGCTGAAAACATTTTATAACATATTCATAGCTAATATTGAACAATATTTCGATTTTATAAAAATCATCTTCAGAGCTTGTTTATACTACGTACTATCAAAAGAGGAGACGAAAGTCATATGAATTCAAAACGAAAAACCTTGATGTTGCAAAAAAAGTGATATGAATTCAAAACGAAAACCTTGATGTTGCAAAAAAGTATGTGGTAGTTTCAAATATGAACAATTCCGCCACACTTATCTCGGTCCTGTTTGAATAAGAGAATTCGTCTAGTGTCGAACTTGGAATATGTCTTCTTTATTCAAAAACTGTTACAATAAGAGATACATGATTCGGTGTCCACGCTACCTTAACTTGAATATATATACACTCCCACAATGCAACTTTCAAGGGAAGCAACTTATCAATATAAAATATATACACTTCCGGTGCTCCCACAATGCAACTTTCAAGGGAAGCAACTTATCAATAATATATACACTTCCGGTGCTCCCACAATGCAACTTTCAAGGGAAGCAACTTATCAATATAGATATATACACTTCCGGTGCTCCCACAATGCAACTTTCAAGAGAAGCAACTTATCAGTATAAATATATACACTTCCGGTGCTCCCACAATGCAACTTTCAAGAGAAGCAACTTATCAGCACTTCCAGTGCTCCCACAATGCAACTTTCAAGGGAAGCAACTTATTAATATAACTGTATTATTGTCTATGTATTTAGCCTTGGTTTGGCAACCAATGTAAGAAGCATGTTTTTTTTAGCATTGTCTTTATTCTTGTTCTAGAATTGCTTGATGACCAAGATTTTTTATTTTACCTCTCATAGATTCATATGATTGCCGTATTTAGGAAATGTGATTATTGTTTATCAGATAGATGACTGCAGTTAAGATTTTTTCTTTATGTATATTAAAAAAAAAAAAATGGTAATATTTGCAGAGTTCCGTCCCGGACCCTGCCTCAAAAACCACTAGCCGGTGGCTGCTGAAATAAATCACCAGCTACAATTGAAGTGTATAGCCGAGGCAGTATCACTTGAAAAAAAAAAAAAAACAGCCAGCTTAAGGCGTTTTTCCCGAAAACCCAACCCTAACCCCTCTAGTTAAAATTAACAGTTTTATTACAAAATTTATGGGTTCTGTTTTTTCTGGATCACCCTGTATACAGGGTGAACCAGAAAAAAAAACAGAGCCTAAATTATTTATTTTCCCATTAAACTAACCCCAACCCTAACCCTTAGTTTTTTTTTTAAGTTACACCACTTCGGCTACGGACTTCAATCGTAGCAGGTGTTTTTTTTTTTTTCAGCAGCCACCGGCTAGCGGTTTTTGAGGCAGGAGACCTGGATGGAACTGCTAATATACCCCCCAAAATATTGATAGTTGTATCTATTTTTTTTTCATCTTTCTTGCATGTTTATCTCTATTTTTTATGTGTGCGTTTAAAGTTTACAATTTCATCCAGTTAAATTGTGTTGTTTTTTATATACAAAATAAAATACACAGCACTGAATGAAAATGCAAGAGCAGGTTGTTGGGAATTAAAAAGATTTTATTTAACACAGGGTAGAGAATATTTCTACCCTAAAAGTGACTTAATAGCTCACACGTGCATATGCAACTAGCCAGCATGAATCATAATCGAAAAGTGTCATGGCGGAAACCCCACTTCCGGGATCCCACAATGCACTTTACAAGAGAGACAACTTATCAATATAACTAAATTTATTATCTATCTATCTCTATGTGTGTGTGTATATATATATATATATATACATACACACACACACACCCTGGTAATGTCTAGCCTCACTGAAGAGACATGATATGTCGAAACACAGTATCTGTGGTTGAGTATATATATATATATATATATATATATATATTATGGATAATATGGATGCTATATTCATAAATAAACACTGCTCAATATTATTGATAGAGCATTTATATTTAAGTTAAAGTAGTGTGGACATGGAGTCAACGTTGCCTGGTTACTGATAGTTTCTTTCCTATGCGATCTTGAAATAAAAATCGCAAAGTGAGAAACTGTCTGTATGGTTACTGACAGTTTCTTGCTTTGTGACTTTCATTCCATTGACTCCATGTCCATGCTGCCTTAATTTAAATATATATATATATATATTTATATATATATATATATATATATATATATATACACACACATTTAGGTAGTAGTCTTTCAATTATACAAGTTTGATTAAACCTGATAGACAAGAAATTTAAAAAAAAATGTCTTTAGTTAACTTTTTTTGTTCACGTTCAAGTGAATGCATGCTCAGATCCAATGTATATAATATTGATATATATGCACACATACAAATATGTATGCATGTAGGTGTGTTTTATATATATATAGGTTCACAATTGGTTTTGGAGGCTATCACAATGCAAATGTTTAAAAAAAATGAGGTAACTATGTTGTTCATTTACCTTTGATTTATTTTCTTGATATTTCAGGATGAAAATCCCTTCATCAAAAGATTTCTGAAAAGTGAGCTTTCTCGAGATATGTTGATGAAGGGATTTCATCCCAAAATATTAGAAAATAAATCAAAGGTAAATGACCAACATCATAGTTACCTCATTTTTCTTTACACTTGCATTGTGATAGCCTTCAAAACCAACAACCAAACCAATATACACACAATGCTTCAACCAAATTATAAAACTCACACACACACACACACACACACACACACACACACACACACAATATATATATATAAGTAAAGAAATAACAAAAGACTTAGAGATTTTGCATTATAGTCTATTTCGGGGAGCTTAGAAAAAGTGTCTAATTCTCCCAGCTCATCTGATGAGCTGAGAGAATTAGACACTTTTGTTATTTCTTTACTTATAAATTTGCTCTGTGACTCTAACAATAAGAACACACATTGAGCTCTCAAACTGCGACAGGTTGTTTAAAAAAAACTCCTATGTCGTAAGGAAGATTTCTTCTCTGTTCTTTTGGATTATATATATATATATATATAAGATTATTTATAAAAAAAAAATTTTTATTACTCCTATTAATGTTTCTTCAATATTGATGTTTATTTTCTCTGATTTTGCCAAAAATAAAGCAGGGTTCATGCCTGACAGAAAGCGATATTCACTACGAAAGAATTGACCAGGTAAAAATGAATTTAAAAAATAATCCCTTAATTTGCATCTTCAGGTAAACTTAATAAATGAATTTTAAATGAAAGAATTGACCAGGTAAAAATGAATTTTAAAAATAATCCCTTAATTTGCATCTTCAGGTAAACTTAATAAATGAATTTTAAATTTGACTAACATTACAACTTCAGAACTATGGAGGAGGCGTTCATAGTGTAATAGTTATTATCGTGGATATGGTCACCAGAGTTCAAATCCTGTACCAGGCTGTTTGCATTTCACACAGCACTTATACCCTTGAGAAAGGGTATGAATCCAACTATTCTAGGAGAAGGAAAACTCTGAATTTTGTACTCCACTTTAAAATTGACCTTGTGTTACATCCTGCTCATGGTGGAGGGGTTAGGTAAAGGCATACTTCAGATTCTTGATTCTTTTTTGTCCAGTATATTTTCCAACCATCATCAGATGACATTAACAAGTAATAATGATGAACTCATAAGTGACGTTCTCTTTGGTTGGTTGGTTGGTTGGTTGGTTGGTTAGGTTTTACAGCATGTCAACCCATCCTTCTATTGACAGTGTTGGCCAACCTCATAATTTAAGCCTTGTGTCAAATCCTAGCCTTGACGAATGGATTGTAGGAAATAGAGTCCCTCATTGTGGTGTAATGATTTGCAAGCTAGTCTCACAGATCCATTACTACTGAATAGCAAGTTCAATCCTCATTAGATACCCCATACTTGCGCCCTTGTGTCATATCCTACTCTTGATGAACAAGTTGGGAAAATACGATGCCCTATTGGGCTTAATGGTTAGCAAGCTAGTTTTGCTGATCCATTACTATGGAATAGCACGTTAGATCCTCACTGGATGCCTCATACTTGCTGTTGAGTATTTGGCCGCCATCCTTAGCCAGTTGTAAAAGAACTTAAAGTAAATAAGTAAGTAAGTCAATAAGTCCTGTGGTATTGTTTCCTTTAGGTCCAACGTCCAAGAAGATCCAAGTATCAATAAGTTAAGATTAAGAATCAGGCTAGTATAAATACAACAACAGCAGCAGCAGCACTGCCAGCGATTGGATAAGAAGGCTGGTCACGTGGTAGTCGACGAGTCTATAAGTAGAAGTGACCTTTTGCCTCACGGCTTATATCAAAAAATGGAAGCGCGTGGTGTAATGGTTAAAGTCATGGGAAATGGACTTGTCGCCCCGAGTTCAAATCCTGGACGTGGTAATTGCATTTCACTTAGCGCTAATACCTTGGGAAAGGTATGAATCCTACTCTCCCTCCAGCTATGGATAAATAGTAGGGCAGACTAGGCTCTTTAACCTTGGTTAGGCAACTGGTCTAGGAGAAGGAAAACTCTGAATTCAAAACTGTTGAACTCCGCTTAATAAATTGACATTGTGTCACATCCTGTTTGTGCGGAGGGGTTGGTAAATAAATATATATATATATATATATATATATATATATATAAAAATTCCAACACTAGCAACCTTGTGTCAAATCCTAGCCTTGACGAATAGATTGAGAAAATAGTCCCCCCATTGTGGTGTAATGATTTGCAAGCTAGTCTCGCAGATCCATTACTACTGAATAGTGAGTTCAATCCTCACTTACCCCTACTTGCGCCCTTGTGTCATATCCTACTCTTGATGAACAAGTTGGGAAAATACGATGCCCTATTGGGGCTTAATGGTTAGCAAGCTAGTTTTGCTGATCCATTACTATGGAATAGCACGTTAGATCATCACTGGATGCCTCATACTTGCAACCTTGTGTCAAATCCTAGCCTTGATGAATGGATTGAGAAAATAGTCCCCCCATTGTGGTGTAATGATTTGCAAGCTAGTCTCGCAGATCCATTACTACTGAATAGTGAGTTAGATCCTCCAACTGGGTTAGGTAAACAGCTACTTCATGTTAAAATTCCAAATAACAACTAAAACCAAAGAATCTTTTGGTAAATCTTAGCCATAAAGCATGTAAGTTAATATCATTAATATTAATCATTCTTAAATATTTTCATATTAAATTAACAGAAATGTTAACACATTCTTACACATTTCAATCAACAAAAATCCATATCATTTAGATTTTTCAGAATTTTGTCCTCTTTATTGTTATATACTCAATGTTTCAGCCAATGTGCCCTCCAGGCTTCTTCAGGTGTTCCTTATTGAACTTGGGAACTTTCTTGTCGACCCTTCTTTCCCAGGTTCTACAAGAAACACCTGAAGAAGGTAGGTGGCACATCAATCGAAACATTGTAGATACAACTGTAGAATGAACATCATACTCACCTTCACAGGAAGGCTGTGACTAGTGTCCAGTCACCAGACAAAAAAAAGACAGAGTAACTGAATACACTCTGTAGTATATATGGATACAAATATACACACTAAAATCACCAGCCAATCAAAATGCTGGAAATAGACTTGGCCATTCCACAAAGTAGAATAGCCCATTTCAATAAAGATGAAGACAACTGTAAAAAAATCTGAACAATACAAATTATCAAGCCTCATCTGAAAAATTCAGAAGCAAATAAGGGGTCAGTCCGAGTCAAGAAAGCAAATAAGGGGTCACTGGAGTCGGAGTCAGAAGCAATTAAGGGGTCACCGGAGTCGGAGTCAGTAGAACTATACCAACTCCAACCCAGTTGAATTTATACTTTATGTGGCCCAACTGCACACTCTTTATAAATAGGTTATAAAAACATTATGGTTTTAT
Organism: Doryteuthis pealeii; assembly: GCA_023376005.1. Classification (NCBI taxonomy): domain Eukaryota; kingdom Metazoa; phylum Mollusca; class Cephalopoda; order Myopsida; family Loliginidae; genus Doryteuthis; species Doryteuthis pealeii. Next base: position 42,453,011 of record CM042158.1, read on the forward strand.
ATTTATTTGTAGGCCATAATCAATTAATTAAATAAAGTGGTGCTGTGTTGGCAGGGACTGGTATTGAACTAGGAACCTTGCGATTCCTAAGCAGTTGCTCTCCCGACTGAGCACAGATTGGTAATCTGATCTGTGAAGTAAAGTGTGGAGATGACTGTAGGTGTGGCGCTCCACTTCAGCAAAATTAATCTTCTTGGTCTAGTTCTAGCGAAAAGGGAATAGAGTCACTCGCTGTCCAGCTGATACAGACAATAGGCGACTCCACCAACTTTACTTACTTTACATAAAGAGGAGTTGAAGTTGGAGGTGCCAAAAATAGAGGAGTTGGAGTTAAAGATTTTTTGTTCTGACTTTACAGCCCTAAATTTAATGGACCATATTACATTTAGGCACCCTTTTTTGATCTCGATTAAGAAAGGACATATTTTTTCATTTACACCGTCAATATCAGGTATGGGGTTAGTTTTATATTTTTTTTTTTTTAAATCTAAAAATCGTCTCTTAAAACAACCAGATATTGACGGTGTAAATGAAAAACATGTCCTTTCTTAATTGAGATCAAAAAGGGGTGCCTAAAGGTCGTATGGTCCAATTTAATTTGCGATTTTTTTCAGCCCTACATTTATTTTTTATTACATAAATTAATGATTTACTTATTTTTATCTAATATAAATTTCATTAGAAAACATAAGTCTCATTAATTCTAATTTTATTCTAGAGAAAAGAAAAATCTGCCTTTCGGTCAATCAATAACATTTGATTTATTTCCATAACATTCACATAAAAACATTTTTTTTTCTTTCTCTTTCTTCCTTTTTCAATTTCAATCGATGCATGTATCAGATAAAACGTGTATAAAACTTATTGATATTAAGATCAATAATTTTCTTGGTAATTTTTTTTCTTTTGATATTTTTTTTTTTAAACCTAAGGAACTTAAAATGATGATTCAATACCAGCATTGACCATTATCACCAGAAGCTGGAATCGAAGTTACGAGTGAATTTCCTGAAAGTTTCAAGGAGATCTCTCAAGACGTGGCCTCCAGCTAATTTCCGGATATTGGAAAAATTCCTTCAAACAATCTTATCTTGTTTATTAAACAAAACCAGGATTATAACTGTTGAGATACCTTTTCTTTTCTTTTTTTAAAAATCTTTTTAAGTTCATATGCGTAAATAAAAATGCTGAATAAATTTCTAAATAAATACTAAAAATAACTTAAGATATCCCAATCATCAGACACTACAAAATGTTGAATTCATTATGAACTCCTTGGGCATCTCCCCTTTTTTCTATCTTCTCACATCAATTTCTCTGAATGTTTGAGATGAGGCTTGGTGATTAGTATTATCTGCGTTATTCGGAGTATTATCTGCGTTATTCGGACTATTGTCCTCATCTTCATTGTTATCTGTACAATGTTTCGGCCGATATGCCCTCCGGCCTTCTTCAGGTATTTCTCACATTAACCTTTAAAAAAAAAAATTTTAGTACAATACCTATATACAGGGCAAATTATACCCAACATATTCATAGAATCAACATATACTCACTTTCACAGGAAGGCTGTAACTAGCATCCAGTTACCAGACAAAGAAAAAAGGTGACTGATGAATCAACATATACTCACTTTCACAGGAAGGCTGTAACTAGCATCCAGTTACCAGACAAAGAAAAAAGGTGACTGATTGTCAATATTTCAACTAATAAAAATTCAAGATAATATTAATCTTTTATTAATAACCATGTAATGATTGTCTGAGTAATTGTGCTAAAACATAATTGAAATTAATATTAATAATGATTGCAATGGGCAACAGAATTTTCGTTGAGTCGTATCTGACACTTGTTTTTGACTATTTTTTTGTTTTTAATCTGAATAATAATAACCCCAGTTTTTCTATATCACATCAACTTTTTGAACTACAGGATACATTCGACTTTTCTCAAAAATCATAAGAATACAGCATCTAACAAATTTCTGCTTATTTTATGGAATGTTTTAAAAATTTACATAGAATGGAAAATAAAAACATTTTGTCAATGTTTCAACTAATAAAGATTTAAGATTATATTAATCGTTTACAAATGACCATGGAATTATGGTCTGAGTATTTATGCTAAAAAGTAACTGAAATTATCATGGAAAAAAAATAGGCTGAAAAATTAGGGTGACCCAGAAAAAACAGAACCCACAAATTTTGTAATAAAACTGTTCATTTTAACTATGGGGGTTAGGGGTTGGGTTTAGGGTTAGTTTAATGGGAAAATGAATAAATAATTTGGGTTCTGTTTTTTCTGGGTCACCGGTATACCGGTGACCCAGAAAAAACAGAACCCACAACTTTTGTAATAAAACTATTTTTAACTTGGGTTGTTAGGGTTAGGGTTGGGGTTTAAGGTTAGTTTAATGGGAAAATAAATAAATAATTTGGGTTCTGTTTTTTCAGGGTCAATCTAATTTTGACACCTTTTTGCAAGTTCAGCCAAAAAATACTAATAAAAATTAATAATTTCTTTGTTTATAAATTCTTTATATAAAGATTATTATTTTACTGAATTTTTGAGATGAGAATTGATAATTAGGATTATTGTCCTCATCTTTACTGAAACACTGTACAGATTGTAAACGCTGTAAAGATTACACCAAGAACGTTCCCAAGTTCGAGAAAGCTCCAGAATCCAACAAGTAATACTTGAAGAAGGCTGGAGGGCACATTGGTGAAAACGTACAGATACCAATAAAGATGAGGACAATAGTCTGAATAATCCAAATAATAAAGATTGTCTAACTTTTGCAGTTACATTTTAGAATTAATTTTCTGTAATGAGATATTTTGAATATTCTTTATATTATCTTCATCTATATTGGCCAAAATGGATGACTCACATTATTTTTTCCTGTACTTTTCGATCACACAGTGTTCATACATTTTCCATATCTGTTGTGGGGTGGAATACAAAATCAAGAGTGATCAAAAGGCTGCCAGATACTTCACTGTGTGATGGAAAAGTAGATGAAAAATCATGTGAGTCATCCATTCTGGCCAATACTGTACATGAAAAATCATATGGGTCATCCATTCTGGCCAAGACTGTATTGGGGTTCTGCTTCCATAAAAGATTCAATCTTTTTACAATATCATATAATATCAATACTCAAACTAAAGCTATAATTATTAATTGAAATGATAATACATATAAATTTGTTAGATAAACCTATGTTGTATATATTATGTAATGAACACCAAAAAGGGAGAGAACCAAATTTATATTTCACTGCAGCTGAGCCAAGACTATACCACTTTATGTGCTCAATGTCCTCACTTAATTCAGGAGAGTATTAGGAAGGAGAAATAATCAAGTTGCCAGCTAGGAATTGTTGTTGGTACCTTTCTGTCTACTAAGGACGATGGTGTAGTGTCCAAAAAAATAACCAAATAAAAAATTATCTGCATCTGTGCAAGTGGCTGTGCAGGGCTTATCCCTGAGTGACAGTCTTTGGTGCAGTGACAGTAAACAAATTGTGATGCTTTCTGGGGCTGCTGTTTTCTCTCCCTCTTTCTATCTCTTTTTTTTTTATTATTAAAAACTCATTGCACATTTGGTTTTCCGGTTAATACCAGGGGTCCAGCGAGCCGCGGCCGCTGGACTTATCGAGAGTTTAATAATAGCGTCGATCCCAGGGGGGGCTATCTCCCAGGCAACGATGCAATTTTTGTTCTTTCCCACCCATGAGCTTCGGCTTGTGGGTGGGCCCACGTTAAAACGAGGCCTTGTGCCCAGTCCATACAAGTGGGGTATGCAACAAATAAATTCTATCTCTCTTTGCTGTCGAGGCTACTCGACTCTTCACCTCACTCCTCTTCGTGCATTGCTTAACCTTAAGGCGCCAGGCCACTCAATTTTCTGCAAAAATTCAAGCGGCCTGGTGCCTTAATGTTAAGCAGCTAGGAATTATGTGTTTAAAAAATATGTGGGGTGGCAAAACACCCTAGGGGACTAACGCAGGGTTAAGGCATATTTTAAACTGACATCAACTTTCCCACAAAAATATTTTTCATTCATCATTGTGCGTATTTCTTTTCTGTAAAACAGAACATCTTGGATTCGAGTGAAGAATTGCGATATCAGCCGATTGAGAAGAAGGTAAATTCTTTGTCTACAAATTTAAAAATTAAAAAACGAATAATGTACAATACAAAATAAACTTAATGAATAACATTACTTTTTTATGATTGTCCTTAATTACATTAATCCTTTATCTACCACAGTTTAGAATTGAATTTTATACAAAATGAAGGGAAGTAACTAATGTAATTAATTAAAAGTTGTCTCCCTTGAAGTAGATTTTTTTAATAAGGTAGGATGATAATTTACAATGATATTTTAATACTTTTATTTATTGATCTTGAGCAGTTTGGGGAACTCAATACATGTAATAATATAGTTGTAAATTGCGTCCAGTTACCAGACAAAAAGGGAATTGTAACCAAATACAGGCCCTTATACTAACTACCATAAAAGCAGTCATGTGTTGGGTATATATGGATAAAAGCATCCACACTAAAACCAGCAGCCAATCAGAATCTTGGGAATGAGCTTAGCCAAGATATATAGTGGATTAGCCGAACCTGCTGTATAAACCACCTACCAACACTGATGCTCAGTGCAGATTCAACTTGCAATACAGCTGAATTCTGATCACCTTTACAACATTCTACAGTGTATACATATGGTCGCCAACATTAGACCCCAAACATTAGATCTGAATATCAATAAAAACATTTTCATAATAACAAATATTAGAATAAAATTTTTAAATAATTTTTAAAAATCCAATTAAAATTGCTATTTATCATGAGTTTGTTTTTTCTTTATTAACTTTTTTTTTTCTTCCCGATTTTTTTGTGATAAAATCCAGAAGATTTTACCAGAAGTAACTTATCAGAAGATAAATAGAAACAATAAGGTAATCGGTATTTTTTAAGATACTGGCTGCTGCTTGTGACAACCAACAAAATTAACAAAAAAAAAAAAAATTGCTTTAATTACTCAAAACTTTTAATAAAAATATTACAAAAATCATTTAATTCTTCCTAATTTGATTTTAAATTATAATTTTAATTACTAATATTGTAACTAGATATCGCATTAGTGAGTAAAATACATAAAATGATTAAATTACTTAGAATATTGTGACAGAGAACAAGGTGAGTGGCGAACGTCAAGGCCAGCCGTATTCTTGAAGGATCGGGCTAGGCTTTGCCTGACATGTCAGACTGTACAATCGAATTCGCTTCCTTCAGAATGCAAACATTGTCACCAAAGTCGAGAAGGCTACAGTCCCGGATGTAAGCGCCAGGTGCCTGGATGATAGCTATGAGGATTCTGGCAGTCGGGTTTGGCTCGAGAATCTTGTGTGTGGGGCGCAGACACCCGGATGTTGAGGTGAAATTAGTATAAGTAGAAGTGGGGTAACGACAGGAGTCGAGTCGCGATTTTGAGTTGCTGAAGATTTTACAACGACGGATTTTTCAGCTGCTGAAGATTTTTGAGTTGATAAAGATTTTTTACGGCAACGACGACATTGTCAATAAGTCAAATATTTATTATTTTTCCCCTCTATTTTTTTTTTTCTCATTCTAGAAATATAAAACTATTTCTGCTTACACTAAATATTAATCAACACTACAAAAGATATTAATTTAGGCCACCCCAATGACTTTTTTATACATAATCTATTCATAAATAATCCCAGCGTTTTTATGGTACTTTACTTGTTCACCTTCTAAAAATCAGGATGAAGGAACTCTTCTGAAAAGAAGATCTAAAAGCATGTAGCATTGAAAAATTTACCTGAAATGAACTAAACTGCAAAAGATTTTAACTGTGCTCTTTAAAATATTTAATATTTGATATTCAATAAACTCCTAGCAGCCATCTTTTAAACAACCTAATCAATATTAATATTCAGACTTTAATATTATTATTATTATTATTATTATTATTATGTTGCCACTACCAATAAGAACTAAAAGCATGAAACTTATCTTTAAAGAGAAAAAAAAGAAGCATTTTTAGGGGGGGGGTCTCTAAACAATCCCCCCCTCCTCCCTCAACTGCACTGGGCTGCTGTACAGTGTATCAAAAATTTAAGCAAATATTAATTTTCACTTAACTTCAATCACTGCCTTCTTTCTACCAACGAAAGAAAAAAAAATCCTAACAAAAACATTTTATAATCAAATTTTAGAATATTAAATCTCACTCAAACTTTGAACAAATAATTTAAGTTAATAAAAAAAAGAAACGTAAAAGTAAATACATTACTGCAATATTTTTCAGTTGTCAAAAATGTTTAAATTTGAATTTAAAATGTTCTCTTTCAAAATCTTTCTTTTTTTTTTTGGTAATTTTTTTGTAATTTTTTCTTCTGTTACACTCAATTTTTCAACAGTAAAGAAAACAAATGGTTGCTTTTCTCTGGAAAACTATTTACAGTATATATATATATATATATATATATATATTAATACTATCGTGTTCCTTATTTGTACAGCTGTTATCTTGCAATACCCCCTCCAATTAAAAATGAGACCATCCAAATCATCCAAGAGGAAATGCAAAAATGTAAATCCTAATTATCTGGTGTTGCTTATCAGCTGATTTCTTATAAATGTTGTCATTTCAGCTAAATAAAGGTCTATTCCGTTTTTATTATAAGGGGGAAAAAGGACATGCTACACAGATAAAATATGATAAGAAAGAAAAGAGTGTAGGGGAAAGATAGAGGGGTGAGTATGCGGAAACGATAACAATAATCTGTTTCAATTGAATATAATGAAAAGAAAAGAAGAAAAGAAAGAAGGAAATAAATAAATAAATAAAAGAGAGAGAGAGAGAGAGTTAAATCAAGATTATTATACTTTTATATATAGAGAGAGGGGGGGAGACACACATTGGTAACCCTATTACGTCTGCCTCACCTTGTACTCAGCATTGCTAGTGTTTTAAAAGGTAATATTGGCATTGTCAAATTTGGCCTTAAAATAACTAAAACCATTTGGCTCCAAAAATGTTCCAGGCTTTCTCCTCTTCTTTTCCAGATAGTAACAGCCAATCTGTCACTCAAAGAGTTAATAAAAGCAGAGAAAGTCAGAAAGAAAGAAAATGTTAGATTTAAAATAACCTTACGAGGTCTACAAAAGAGTAAGCAGCTTCAATTTCCACTTTTTAGTGGGAATAATTGTTACTCAGTTGAGTGTAAAAATTCTATCTTTTCTGCCTTGCCAAATCTATTTAGCAATTACACCAAATAAAGCATGCAAAATATAAATGCGTGTACATATATATATATATATATATATATATATATATTATTTTTTAAATAAAAAGTTCTTAATATCTTCAAATTAGTATAAATAATTTTCATTAACTTCATTTGGTTTGGTTTGTTTAATAATATAATAACCCTTAGGGTTATTTAATGCCAAAAGAGTAATTCCATGTCAAATGATCCAGAAAAAAGCAAAATTGCCACCCACCCCCTTCAAATTTTCTGAAATTTTGAACAGGTATGGACTATGTTAAAGTTAGACAATCCTCAAAATTTGAGCTTTCAATTCCAAAAATTGGCGGAGTTATGTAAATTTTAACTCACCCAATTTGTGTGGGTTTGCGAAAAATGGCGACTTTTGTAATCTATTTTTTTTTCTGTTTCAAGTTTTTAATGTCTTCAAAATTGATATAAATGATTTTTAATTTTCATTAACTTCATTTGGATTGGTTTGTTTAATGGTATGATAACCCTGTGGGTTATTTGATGTCAAAAAATGCCAGAACATGAGACAAATTCTGGCACTCAAGTTCCTTTTACTGGTGTAAATTTTATAGATGTATCTCATATCACAATTTGACACATATCTACTTCTTGAGAGAAGGACAAAATGTCATCCATGTCTCATATAATTTGTATTGAAATATTCAAGATAAAAACACAAAAATGCCTTTTCAGCTTTACTCTTTCATTCAGTCATTATATTTTGTTTTGTTTTGTTTTTTATTGATAGTTAATAGAATTTCAAGAAGCAACAAGTATATCATACAATTGTAATTACTGCAAACTGGAAAAACTGATTTTGTGTTTTGTAACCCGTACAACACACCACACCCAACAACCAATCATCTATCATTTTGCTGTCTCATCCAATATCATTCTTCCATTTTTTTTTTTATCTCTTTTATTCAAATAATTATTTCATTTAATCACTTTTCTATTCTTGTTCATAATTCTATGTTTATTTATTTATTTATTTATGCTTATTGTATATACCATTGTGCATATGTTGTATTGCATATGTCATTTTGCATATGTTGTATTCCATATGTCATTTTGCATATGTTGTATTCCATATGCCATTTTGCATATGTTGTATTCCATATGCTATTTTACATATGTTGTATTCCATATGCCATTTTGCATATGTTGTATTATATTTTGCATATGCACATTTTGCATATGTTGTATTCCATATGCCATTTTACATATATTTTAATCATTGATAATATAGTCTGCAATATTTATGCGTGCTCAATATCATTGATAGAGCATATATATCTAAGTTAGGATAGTGAAGACAAAGTCAACAGTTCTTGGTAACTGTCTGTTTCTCACCTATGTGATTTTCAAACCAAATTAATTTTTAAAATTGCATAGGTGAGAAACTGACAGTTACCAAGTGCCATTGACTTTATGTCTACACTACGCTTAGATTTATATGTATGTTTTGGCTGGACTAGGAACTTTTCAGTCAACTGCTAAAAAGTCCTCTTAATCTTATTAAATACATTATCACCTATAGATAAGTATACTCTCAACAACTTTTAATTAAAAAAAAGTTAAAATTTCTTCTAAACAAAAGATTCCTTGATGTTATTTGTAGTGGAATATTAATATTAAATAGGTTAATGTACAGCCTGGTCCGAAAGTCTTGTCACCCCTACATATATTTTAGAGGTAATATACTTACATAAAATATATATTATTAAAACAAAAAAAAATAATGGAAGTTAAAGAATATATAAGTGTGACAAAACATTCGGATCACCCTATGCAATTTTCCACTAAAAATAATACAATCTTGATTTTTTTCTACTTTAGAAGAAAATTAACCATTTTATAAAAAGGATTGAGGGTGTATTTATTTATGGGTGATATTGTATATTAGTATTATAACAAAAATACAATGTCTTTTAAAAAATGTTCTTTGATATATATATTTTTTATTTTTTTTATTTTTTTTACTACCAATTCATCATTCTGCTGTCTTGTCTCATATTCACAACCGTTTTATTTCAATATAAGTCTTATTCAATCAACCTTTTAATGTATGTATATTAATCATGTATTTAAGTTCTAATATCACCCTATGCAATTTTCCACTATAAATAATACAATTTCTTTTTTTTTTTAATTTAGAAGAAAGTTAACCGGTTTATAAAAAGGATTGAGGGTGTATTTAATTGTGGGTGATATTGTATATTAGTATTATAACAAAATTACAATGTCTTTTAAAAATTGTTCTTTGATTATATATATATATATATATATTATTTTACTACCACTTCATCATTCTGCTGTCTTGTCTCATATTCCCAACCCTTTCACAATCGTTTTATTTCAATATAAGTCTTATTCAATCAACCTTTTAATGTATGTATATTAATCATGTATTTAAGTTCTAATATCACCCTATGCAATTTTCCACTAAAATAATACAATCTTGATTTTTTTTTTTACTTTAGAAGAAAGTTAACCATTTTATAAAAAGGATTGAGGGTGTATTTAATTGTGGGTGATATTGTATATTAGTATTATAATAAAATACAATGTCTTTTAAAAATTGTTCTTTGATTGATATATATATATATATATATTATATATATATATACTACCACTTCATCATTCTGCTGTCTTGTCTCATATTCCCAACCCTTTCACAACCGTTTTATTTCAATATAAGTCTTATTCAATCAACCTTTTAATGTATGTATATTAATCATGTATTTAAGTTCTCATATCACCCTATGCAATTTTCCACTAGAAATAATACAATCTTGATTTTTTTTTTACTTTAGAAGAAAATTAACCGTTTTATAAAAAGGATTGAGGGTGTATTTAATTGTGGGTGATATTGTATATTAGTATTATAACAAAAATACAATGTCTTTTTAAAATTGTTCTTTGATTGATATATATATATATATATATATTTTTACTACCACTTCATCATTATGCTGTCTTGTCTCATATTCCCAACCCTTTCACAACCGTTTTATTTCAATATAAGTCTTATTCAATCAACCTTTTAATGTATGTATATTAATCATGTATTTAAGTTCTCATATGTGCCATTGATCTGATTTACCTATTTCTGTCAATTTCTGTGTGCCAGTGCTTATCTATTTCTTATATATATAAAAGTTGTATATATATATATATATATATATATTTGACCTCGAGGCCATTGTTGCTTATACTCTAACTTCAAAGATCAAAGTCATCACACTGACCACCACAACACATGCTGGCACCACTAACCTGTTGCTTCCATACTGATCTCTTTCTTTTTAGCTGACCTGTGCCGACTTCCGGAAGGCCTTTGCAGTCTCCCCAGTTGTCTCCCTCAGTTCAATGGAAACCTATTTAGTGAGCACACCTGTCGCTGCTATTCACTGGGCTACTTCTCCTCTCTCACTCACATCCAACACCACGGCTAACGCTAGTCTCACTCGCCATGTTGCACCCGATAAACTCTCTTTGCACCATAGGCACTCAACTTCTTCTCCTTCTGCTAGTAATTCCTTACCGTCTTCTCGGCGGCAACACCACCGAAAGACTAGTCATCCTGTGTCCAGAGCAAAATCAGTTATCGAAGTTTAAGTCTTCATTTTTTTTTTTTTCTAAATCTTTTATCTTCATTCATACATCTTTAATTTTTTTTTTTTGCATTTATTTTGCACTGACAATTAACAGTGGTTCCACTTGCCAAACATTTTTTTTTTAAGGTACACTTTGATGTCCATTTTAGGGTACACATTTGGTGATCTTTTTAGTGTACACATTTAATGATCCTTTTACACATTTGATTTTTAGGGTACACATTTAATGATCCTTTTAGTGTACACATTTAATGACCATTTTAGGGTACACATTTAATGATCCTTTTAGGATCCTTTTAGGTACACATTTAATGATCCATTTCAGGGTACACATTTAATGACCATTTTAGCATATGCTCTGAATATCATTTCATCCAGCAGATGCAGTGTAGTGTCATAGCCAGGATATGGGTTTGGGATTGGAGGTTAGCTCTATGCAGGGGATATAGTTAACGTATTCTAAGCCCGGGGATGGAAATAGAAACTACAACAAAATGGAACCAGATTTTGAGCAATCATATCAAAAATAAGTTTCATAGAAAATTATTTATATAAATAAAGTTTTAGATATACAGAGAATTTAATGTGAAATACCCATGGATTGAATAAAGGGTTGGGTTCAAAGTTGTTGTATAGATCCCATGGGGTTTATGTAGACCACTTTGAGAAACCCTGACCAAACCAAATCTAAATGAATTGATACGCGATTAAAATCAATCAATCAATCAATCAATAGTCAATACTAATGATTGAGTGGATGAGCAGTTTATGACTTGCAATACTCCAGTTTGGCCCTATCTTGGGCTAGACAGGCGGTCGGAGAGGCCCCCTCCAATCAATCGGCTGGTCATATCAAGCCCTAGCACCTATATGATTTTCCCAACCCTATTGCCCTTATGGCAAGCCCCAACCCCTTTTTATCATATGGGTGCTAGAAGGTGGTGACTGCGGGTCTACATGTCCTGGGAATGATGTTAAACTTTATCTGATGGTGAGGTTCCAGTTTTGGAGGTTTGGGGAATGTAGAGCACCCCTTCATCACCATTGCTCCCTGGTCCACTCTGACCCGGAGTGGTAGTACCTGTTAGGGTCCCATCTATGGGTTAAATAGAAAAACATGAGTTGATAAACAAAATTGTATTATCCATTAAGAATTGATTTATTTCAAAACTTTATCGGCATTAAATAACCCACTGAGGTTGATATGCCGTAAAACAAACCAAAACTAATGATTGAAAGCATTTTTATGCTTCTTCTTGAACTGCTAATAGAATAATTTGACCTTTCTATCTTGAGGATAATTGTCCTTTTTTGGGCAGGGGGGATGAAATTTTTATACATAAATTTTACACTCCTTGCTCAAAATCTTATATAATAATAGCCAGCCAATGGATGTAATGGACACAGCAAACAGAGTTCAAATTCTGAACGGAGCTATTTGCATTTCCATTCTATTGGGAATGGTATGAATCCAACTATTCTCCTTCCACCTATGGGTAAATAGTAGGCCAGACAGGGCTCTTTAACTTTGGTATGGCAACTGGTTAGATTCCTCTTAAAAATTGACCTTTTGTCTCCTCCTGCTCGTGCAGAAGAGGTTGGGTAAATACATATAATGTAGCCTGTAGAATCAACATATATTCACCTTCACAGGAAGGCTATAACTAGCATCCAGTTACCAGAGAAAAAAATTAGACTATAACTGAATACAAGCCCTGTATCAACTACCAGAACACAGTCATTTGTTGGGTATATATGGATCGAAGTATCCACACTAAAACCAGCTCCCAATCAGAATCCTGAGAATGAGCTTGGCCAAGGTACACAGTGGAATAGCCCAACCTGCTATATAAACCACCTACCAACTCTGGATTCTCAGAGCCGAATACTGATCACCTAATACGAATTTCTACATAGCTAATCAGATTCAGCACTTAAAATTTTAGCCATTGCAAATGATTTCTTGAATGAGCAGGTCATTTGGGTGAAACAAATTTTTTTGGGGGGGGGGGGGATAAATTGTCTTTAGGAAGTGGAACCACTGCTAAAATGATAGAAAAATATTTCTTAATAATCTCTTATTTATTTGATCATGTTGCCGGCAAAATTTAATTCAAAATTGTTGGCAACGCTTCTTTTTAAATCTTAATGTAACTTTTCAAGTTAATTTTTAAAATTATACTTTCCTCTTTCTTTCCACCAACTTATGAAAATCTATTTCTAGATTATTTTAAAATAAAATCAAAAGTTAAAGTTTTAAATTATACATGCTAAATATTCTAAATTAAAATGGTATTATTGTTGGTTTAAAAGTATTTATAAATACACAGTAACTTTTTTTAATCAAAATGTCCCCTCCCTTTTAAATGTGGTATAATTATCAATATTTGTATTAGATTTGATTGAATAACTTTTGTCTTAACCAATAATATAATCAATTATTAACCATTCAACAATCTAAACATTCAAAAGTATCCTTTATATTACTCGCTTATTCCACAATTGCTGTATATACTTGGATATAAATTACATTTTTACAGTCATATTTTGTAGGAAAAAAATTGGGGTTTGATGTAGGAGTAATATATTCATCCCCATTTTTTTTTTAAATTATTAAAATTGAAACATGAAAATATAGTCCCCTAAAATATAAAATATAGTAAAATGTAAAATATGAAAGTCCAAAAATAAGAAAATATAAAATATAGTCCGAAATATGAAATGTGAAATATAGTCCGAAATATAGTCCGAGAATATGAAATGTGAAATATAGTCCGAGAATATGAAATGTGAAATATAGTCCGAAAATATAAAATGTGAAATATAGTCGAAATATGAAATGTGAAATATAGTCCGAAATATAAAATGTGAATATAGTCCGAAATATGAAATATAGTCCAAAAAAAAAAAAAAAAAAAACAATGTTTGTTGCATTGCAATATTCCATCCAAATTAATTTGAATAAATACATTAATGGAGATATTCAATATTTTTGCTGAAACTTTTTGTTTCATTATAAAATTCCAGATTAATAAAAAGGTAAATATTTAAACTCACCTGACCCTTAAGTTTAGAAGACAATGGTGGATTTTTAGACAGATTTTCATTAAATATATTTTATATGACATAAAATATAGTTCTTTGTTAATATAGTTTGTTTTTTCATAATCTTTCAAAACTGAGCTCAATCTATACATAAAGCTCATTACTTAATAATATCAATGTCAAAAATCAAATATTAAACTTTATACACAACTTGTATACAAGTTCTTTTTAATTCAATTCTACATAATTTCCTTATTTGTTAATATATTGAATTTTTTTAAATATCCATTGATTGAATTGCTAAAAACTAATCCACTGATTATCAGTAGTTTTTATCTTCTAATTAATAATAGTAAAATAACTACAAATCTTTTACTAATGTGTATATCACAAAATTCAGGTGGCCTTTTTTTTATTATATATATAATACATAATTACAGATCATACTGAATAATCTCCCTTGCCTGAAAAAAAGGGGTTGGGAGAAAATTTGCTAGCCTTTTCTTAACTTTATCTCTGTTTCTACCTCAGTGATACTCCTGTCAAGGAATCACCAAAAATATAATAATTTTTTAATATTTAAACTTTTAAAAAGATACATTTATATACGTTTTTAAACTTTGTACATTTTTAAAATTTTACTTAAATACATTTACTATTTTTCAAAGAATTTTCTATGAAACAATTTTTTTTTTAAATTATCTTATTCAATTTAAGAAATGAGGGTTTTTTTTTTCTCCACTTTTCTAAAAGATTAAATCCTTACTTAAAATGTAACCCTTACAAATTCAACATGTCAACTATAGAAATATTTATAGAAAGCTATTTGTAGATTAAACGTCATAATTAACTTCTAAAATTTCATTGTTCAACCAGTTTTTTCTTTTTATAATTAGTAATTTTCTACTTTCTCAAAATTATTCATATTTATCAAATTTGTAGACCAGAAAGAAGAAAAAAATCAATAATGTTAACTTTTAAAATTTTCATCTTTCTACAATCAAAAAACATCCGGTTTAGCTCAGTTGGTAGAGCACTCGCCTAGAAATCACAAGGTTCCTGGTTCAATACTGGTCCTCATTAACTCAGCCCATGAGTAGCACAGATTGGATAATCTGATCTGTGCAGTAAAGTGGATAGCTGATAGTAGGTGTGGCGCTCCACCTCAACAAAAAAACAATCTCCCTGGTCTAGCACTAGCAAAAAGGGGAGAGACTTGCTCGCTGTCCAGCTGATACCGACCATAGACCACTGCCAAGTTTTAACAATCAAAATTTCATGTTTCAATAACATTTGGTAATTTTCACCTTTAGTTGTTAAAATTCCTAGCATAAAATTGTGCGTGCACAATTTTTCTGTTAAAGCATGCAGTTGTATTGTTTTTCAAAAAAGTTTCTAAGATTGGTTTATTTCGTACGGAGACTTTCAAAATAGCTACCGGCTTAGTTCAAAGTGAAAGTCAAGGGAGGTTACTCTAACTGCCATATTTGTTAGGAATTTTGACAACTAAAGGTGAAAATTACCCATGTTATTTGTAACAAGTGCGGGTCAACAAAAAAATACTAAGATCGAAATAAAAGTTTAGTCAGACTAACTTATCCTCAGAAGCCTGACTTAACAGGACAATTGCATTATCAATTAGGCTACAGTAACAACAGGCATGTGATGCTAGGAAACACAAGAGTTAATTACCTCCCATGTCTGCTAATAGCCACTAGGTAGTGTGGTCAACAGTACATATAAAAAGGAATGTACCAAAATCAAAAATCTATCTTAGTGCTTTCTGCCTCAACAAGCAAGACATATTAATGTGTGTCTCCCGTTCTACCAATTGGACAGATAGCTTAATACCCCCAACAACCTTGTAAGTAACCCACACAGGTTGATATGCCATAAATTTGACAACTATTATAGGACATAAATATTACTAAAACATTTGAGCCGTTGCCAAAAAAGATCAACTAGAATCTATATTCATTAGAAAAATAAATAAAATTAAAAGGAAAAAATTATCAGCAATATTATCTTTATTTTCCAGTCTATTAACTGCAATAAATTGACAGCTGGAGTAAAATTGCAATAAAAAGTAACTAAAAAAATTTAAGATATTTCAGAAAACAAAACAACAACAAAAGTCAAAAATTGATGGTAATCTTTCATTTCTACCTAATTATTCATAAAAATCAGATTTTATCAAGAAAGGAAATGAACCATAACTTTTAGATTCTTGATAAAGTCAGATTTTTTTTTTTTTTTTTTTTAAGAATAAAAGATAAATTTGGTCCTGAAAATACTTGAGAGTGGTGAGGATTCTTGACTGATATGGGAGAAGCCCAGGATGTTTATATTTAAATGTTGTTTTAATTGCAGTCCCATTCCCTTGTGAATCCTTGTTGTGAACCCTGTAGAGAAATCCAAAAAATAAATATATATATACATATATATATATATATATTTAAATACTAAGTAGAAAGCATTGCTTTGCTATGATTGTGTCTTTTTTTTTTTTTTCTTTTCAGTGTAAAACAAAATCTGAGAAACCGATAAGCAGATTAAATTAATAATCACAATCAAATAATTATTTGCTCCATTTCTCATAACTTTTAATCAAGTTTTTTAACCCCCTTCTTTTGTTAGTTATAAACTTCAGTGATATTTTTCATCCCATTAATGAAAAATGTTTTTATTCAATTCTGATTCTTTCTATCCTCTGAGAATTCAGGTCAAAAGTTTGGTTATACCCAAAGGTTAGTCTGTGATCAGTGCCCGATTTATATATGGGTTATTATGAGCTGCAGCCGAGGGGCCCAAACACTAGTAGTCTTGGGCCCCTAATAAAACTTTTAAAAAATGAATAAATAAAGATATAAGAATTGCAATCATGAGCAGATTAATTCTTAACAAGAATTCTTTGTTTTCACCCAAGTCTCATCAGAGGATTACCACAGGAAGAAGAACTATGATAGAAGAACAAGAAAGTCATGGGAGGGGTATAAAAAGGTGGGTATAAAAAGATTATTGGGATTACCCAAAATCTGGTAATGTCAATGACATTACCCCCCACGTTATGACTTTCTTGCATTTTCTATCATAGTTCTTCTTGTGGTAATCCTCTGATGAGACTCCGGCAAAAATAAAGAATTCTTGTTAAGGATGAATCCATTTATGATTACAACTCACAAATTTTGTACCCACAAACGATATAAGAACAAATGAGATTTTATTTTCAGATTTAATTGGGTTCCTTTCAACTAATTTGAGTCTATCTCGTTAAAATGGATCTTTTTAAATTCAATGGAAGTAATGGTTCTACTTTTAAATAATAAGTTTTAACCAATTAATTGATCCCCTTTCTATTTCAAAATAAATTTCACAATCTTTATTATTTAAAAACCTTTGGGTTTTTTTCCAATAAATTTAAATTACAATGTATAAGTAAGATATAAAGTAAAGCATAAATTCTACAGATTGTTTAATTTTCTTACAACTTTTTATAAAATCATTAAGTTTTTGTTTTTTTAATTTAAAAAAAAAAACTGAAGAAAATAGTCTTCATTTACTTTGGGAAGAAATATTTAATTTCCCAAAAAGTTTTCCTGCATTGATTTCACGCCCCCACTCCCCTCGGTCAATGCCCCCTCACCCACCAATCTTTTATCGACCGATTCCCTTTTTCTATGCATTTAGTTCTTTTGCAGATTTGCTTGTAGATTTTAGAATTTCCTACTCCTCGTCCCTCCTTCTTTTGTGGTCATGCTTTTTCTATTACAAACTTTTATCTCGGATTCTTTCATGTATGGTGGATGGATTTTGAACAATCAAAAAATAAAAAAAATAGTGGAATATGTCTGAAATATACTTTTTAGATTTTTACCAGTTTCTGTTAAAAAAATTTTTTTTTAATTTTTTTATTTTTTTTTTTTTTTAAGTTTGATGCTAAATAAGAAACGTATGAAATTGATACATTGATTAATAATTAATTTTTCTCCCCACACCACCTTTTTTTTTTTTTTTTTGCTATGCACATAATTGCTGCTAAAAGCAGCTTTTAAATCTTTGCCCACTTTAATCCTCTCATAATGGCTCTCCAACCACTGTGATCCTACTATAAACAAAGTACAAAAACTGATGGTTGATTCATTATAATTGAGCAGAAGGACTCAGATAATAATAATAATAATAATGAAAGTAAAAGTTATACCAATTGTAGTTGGTGCACTTGGAACGGTCCAAAAAGGATTGGAAAAGGGTTTGGAAAGTTTGGAAATCAGAGGAAGAATTGAAACCATTCAGAACACTGCACTGCTGCAATCTGTCAGAAGAGTCCTGGAGACCTGAGGAGACTTGCTGTCACTCAGACTCCAGTGAAAAACCATCAGCTAACACTGATGTGAAAACTCAAAAGGAGTAAATAATAATAATAGGACTTTATTCACAAGGAGTGAAATAATAATTTCTTTAAAAATACTATTTTATATAGATTATTATGAAAGTTATTCCCTAGTTTTCATTCACTGAAAAATAATTTTAAAATTTTTATTGCATAAAAGTTCTTTGCTTGGTTTAGTTTTTGTTTTTTTTCTAAATCTTCTACATAAAACTCAGAGAATTTGTTTAATCATTTGAAAACCCTGAGAATTTTTCAAGAACAAAGTTTTAAATTTGGAAATTATTTTCAGTTTTAATTCACAATCCGAAAGCCATTGATCTCAACATCCACCAGACATGAAAACTTAGCATCATTTCTTGTTTTTTTTTTTTTTAATCTTTTTTCCTTTCATGATTGATGAACAGACAAAAATCAATCAATTGTTTCAATTCTTTCTTTTTTTTTCCCACTCTATTTCTCTCTTTTGATTATTTACAAAATTCACATTTTTAGCACGTTTTCTTTTTCTGATTTTTTTTTTTTTTTCACTGTTTCTCTTTGGATGATTGGAAATAATTCATGTTGTTTTTTTTTTTTTTATCTTTATTCTTGAACTTTGCAAAATTATTGACACAATTTTCATCCCCATTTGTTTTGTAGAAGAAAAAAAAATGATTTCTTTTTTTTTAAATCAAAGTTTTAAATTCTATCCAATCAATATCAGACAAATATTTACCCCTTTTCATCATTATAGATAATATTATTGTCATTAATGTTATTATAGATACTAAGCCCTATGAATTACTAATTAGTATTATAGCCATTAATGTTTTTTAGAGGCAATACCTTATTTTCATAGTACCAAGCCCTATAAATTACTTAGTAGTAGTATTATAAATATTGTAGGGACTACCTTTTTGCATAGTACTAAGCACTATAAAACACTAATTATTTAGTATTATTGTTATTATAGGTAGTAGCTTTTTTTCTCACAGTACTAATCCCTATACATTCCTAAATAATTAATATTATTATTATAGGCTCTAATTGTTTTCATAGTACTAAGTCCTATAAATTACTAATTAGTATTATTGTTATTATAGGCATTATGTTTTTTCTCATATTCATACTTCCTCTGTCCTAAAAATAAAACTCATAGTAGTACTAAGCCCTATGAATTACTAACTTATAAATCATTAGTTATTATTAACTACAAATTTAATGTGGGTAATTATATTCATAAAATACAAACTAACAAAAGCATTTCAAAGTTTTACCCCTTTTCAGAGAGACTGGGGAAACATATGGGTTTGTTTACTATCAAATCAAATAATATGAATTTGATTTGGGGAGAGGCTATAAGTTATACAAGTCTTTTTCAAATCTGTTTCAAAATTGAATTTAAGTTATCTTAAAACAGATAAAATTTAGAAATAAATTCAATTTGGAAAGGGGAAAAAAATAAATTATCTATAAGAAAAGATGTGTGTGTGTGTGTGTGTGTGTGTGTAAACTTGTTGTACATAGGACAAATAGACCAGAATTTCATATGCCTAGGATAAATTTCAAAAACATTTTTACTTTCCTTAAATGGAGAAAAAGCAATAAATTTTACTCAGTTTAAGGCCAAGATTTCTGGATTCATTTTCATTCCACCAATCATAGAGGGGCCGGGTTAGCTCAGTCGGTAGAGCGTTCGGCTAGAAACCACAAGGTTCTTA
>CM042158.1:42478092-42525592 GCA_023376005.1 Doryteuthis pealeii
TATATATATATATATATATAATATATATATATATATAGGCAATATTTGAATGTCCTGATGAAGATTATATATGTTTATATATCAAATGGGCCGGTTAGCTCAGTCGGTAGAGCGTTTGGCTAGAAACCACAAGGTTCTTAGTTTGATACCGGTCCTCGCCAACTCAGCGTATGAGTAGCACAGGGATCTGAGTGGTAAAGTAAGGAGCTGATGGTAGGTGTGGCACTCCACCTCAGATGCTATAACAATCTCCTTGGTCTAGCGCTATTGAAAAGGGGATAGACTCCCTCACTGACTGGCTGATACCGACTTTAGGCTGCCCCGACGACTTTACTTTTTTATATATCAAATATATATTTAATGATCAAAACATTTTAAATGTTGACTAAATTTTCAAATATTAGTAAATCATCCTCATAACTTTTTTTTCACATTTATCTATCATTTTTTCCACATACTGTCGGATTCATTTCCATTTTTTCCTAATATATATGTATATATATATATATATACATACATACTTATCTATATAAAGCCAGGTAGTTGACTCACATAGATACACACTAGTTGAAACAACGCTTGCTTGATTCGTACTCGCATATATTCATCTCTGTATGGTATTTAGCGTTCGTGTGGAACCACATACCCCAATGTTTAACCCTTTATATACAACGGGGCACAAACATCAAATTAAATTAGGTAAGTGCAGATTAGTACAATTAATCACGATTACCTTTTTCTTTTTTTTTCTTTTTTTTTTCTTGGTATAGTCAATTCAATTTTATTTTATTTTGCAAGCAAATATTGCAAAAGAAAAATGTTATCTTTATTTATTTTTTTATCATAACAAATTTCAACTCTTGTTTTATATTAACTTTTCTTTTTACATTGAAAAACAAAAAAAAAAAACATTAAGTAAGCACATACATAAACAAAGGGGAACCACACTTGACTGATAAATTATTTATTTTCCCATTAAACTAACCCTAAACCCGTCTTCTTTTTTCCTAGTAGATCAATAAATGAATAAATAAATAATTTATCAGTCAAGAGTAGTTCCCCTTTGTTTATGTTAGACTTATAGGAAATAACCATTGTTTCTATATATATTTTTTGTTTTTATTTCTATAACTCAGACAATGTGAGAAAAAAAAAAACAGATAATAGTTTGTAAATAAAGAAATGTACAAGCAGAGAGAAAAAAAAATCTTTAACAAAAGAAAAGACCAAAACACTCATACTGTCTAAGAATAATCATAGAATGAAGTAGCTAAAAGAAAAAAACACTGAAGGAGTTGTTTAAGTTAGCAAGTGCATGGCCTGATGCTTAGAGTCATAGGAAATGGACTCGTTGACCCAAGTTCAAATCCTGGACAACAATGTTTGAATTTCACATAGCGCTAATACCCTTGGGAAAGGTATGAATCCAATTCTCCCTCCAGCTATGGGTAAATAGTAGAGCAGATTGGTCTCTTCAACCTTGGTTAGGCAACCTGTCTAGGAGAAGGAAAACTCTGAATTCAAACCTGTTAAGCTCTGCTTAAGAAATTGACTGTGTCGCATCCTGCTCAAGCAGAGGGGTTTGTGTGTGTGTATATATATATATTTGGGAGAATATGTGCTTAATTGAAGTCATACCTAATTTTGAAAAATTAATTAATAATTAATTAATTAGGCAGGCATACCTATTCAAATGTAAGGCTAAAAAAAATCGAGAAAAATCAATCTCTGTATGTATATGTCGGCCTATTAGGCCTCATCAGCAGAGTTAATAGGCCGAAATGTACATACAGAGATTGATTTTTTTCTCTTTGTTTAGCCTTACATTTGAATAGGTATGCCCGCCTAATTAATTAATTATTAATTAATTAATTTTCAAAATTAAGTACAACTTCAGTTAAGCACATATTCTCCCAAAAATTGTCGGCTAAAAAAAGCCATATCATAAACACATCGCTTATGTATTTACTTCTCATATATATATATATATATATATATATATATATATATATATATATATATAAGTTAGCAGGTGATTTTGAATTCAGAAATGTCTTTCTTGTAAATCAGTTGTCCTACTAATGCTAGAGAACCAAGTCTTTCCTACTATTTACCCATAGTTAGGAGAAGAAAAGGTGAGTTCATGCCTTTCCTAAAGGCATTAGTATCAAATGAATGAAAACAGCCTCAGCCAGAATTTGAACTCTGATTGCAGATTCCAATTTCTGTGCCATTTTTGAAATTATATACAAAATATTTTTTTTATATAAAATGAGTGGGGATAAAAAAAAAATCACCTTACACACTACATGAAAACAAACCTCTTCCTTATTTATATATATTTCCTAATATTTATATAATTATGTATATGTGTTTTATTGTGAGATTTTATTATATATATATATAATATATATATATATATATATATAATATTTCCTAATAATTAGTCTTTACAAACCAAATTTCTAAACATTTCTTGTTGAAGTAAAATACTTTTTTTTTCTTTTTTATTCATTGATTCCTGAATGCTAAATTAAAAATACATGGAAATTATTTTTCTGCTTTTAAATAATAAACTTTAATTAACTGATTTGTTTCAGAACAAATTTCAGAACCTTAATCATTTTAAAATGTTTCTTTTTCCAATAAAAAAATACAACATATATAAGTAATAATATAATTTATATATGATAAGTGTAATTATATATTTTATACATAAGTAACAAAATAAGGTAAAGTATAAATTTCACAATTGAATTGATTTTTTAAAATGATTTTCTTATTCATTATTTCTTCTTAGAAATAATTTATTTTTTATAAAAGTTTGAACAAAATTTGAAGAAAAATAATTAATTAACAAAATGATTAAATGATTTTATATTTAATTTCAATTTTGAATATAATGATTGAGTCTTTAAAGTTTTATGAATGCTAAATTAATAATAAATTCATGGAAGTCATTTTTAAATAATAAGCTTTAATTAATTAACAAATTAAATAGCTAATCTCATTTCTGTTTCAAAATAAATTGTGTAATATTTTTTATTAAAGAAATATTTGTTCTTTTCTTGCCTAATAAAGTTAAACAAGATCTATAATTAAAAAAAGATGAAGGAATTCATTTGGAAAAGAAAAAAATGTCTAACAATTATTGAAAGGTGTCAAAAATCAGTCACCATTACAAATATTTCAATATGTCTGAAGTGTGTGCGAGTCACCTGATTGATAGCTGACCATTTTCCAATTGTTCATTCAACTTGTATTCTTTCAATACCTAACTGTCAGCCATTTTGTCCTTCAACATTTATTCAGTGCAATTTTTTATTATTGTTTTTTTTTTTAGCTGACAACACAATGAAGGTAACAGTGGAGGAAGTTAGTTACATTTCAGCTTTATTTTAAGGAAAAATATAAATAAATTGGACAAAAAAATTACAGGATAATTCAAAAAAAAAAAAAAAAGGGTTCTAACAGGGTTTTTTTTTAAAAATAATAATCTGTATTTTTTTTATTTATCTATTTTTCATATTTACTGAATTTTAAAATTTATTTTAATTTTTCAAATATCATTTAGAAAATTAAACTATTGACAAATAAATATGAGATTTTCCAAATCCTTTCCTGAGTTTTTGAACATTTGTATAGGTGTTGAAAACAAACATCTTAAAATTTATATATATATATATATATATATATATATATATATATGAGATTTATCCAAAACTTGGCAGTAAGGGATGATTCTATATGTGATTTCTAAGATACACTGTATTAATATTGTATGATCCAGTATGTATAAATACAGCAAATCTTTAAATCACTAAAGAGAGCTCAATGTATAATAAACTTTTTAGATTATATACAAAGCAATATTTATCATAGAAAGGAAGGAAGAACTCAACACCGTAATTCCATAATAAATTTATTTCGACCAAAATTGGGGCCTATATAAATCTAAGTTGATTTAATATAGCTCCCCAAATTTCAGTCTCATCAGATGGGGATCAATTTACTTTTAAATTAAGGTAGTAAAAAGCAATTCCAAATATAGTTATGTTTAACAGTACTGGTTCAATAAATGAAACAAAAAATAAAAAATATTACCAAAATTCTTCTAAAATCTTTTATTCAAAAACACAAAACTTTTTAAATCTATGTTAGAAGCCAATCACTAATTTAGAAAATATTTCTCTATAAAACTTTTTGAAAATTTTCACAAATTTATGATATCAGTTTCATAAAATCTTTTTTTAATTTTAAAAATTGGAAAAAAAAAAAAAAATGATATATCTCTTTTCTGTGATGTTGATTCCTGAATTAAAGGATTTGAAAATATTGTTGATGAATTTCTTAGATTTCATATGATGTATATATTAATATGATTGTTCCTAAACCTTCTGTACGTTATCATCTTGCAACGGTCTCTGATTAGAAATGAGACCATCCAAGATTAAATGTAAATACTGATTATCTGGTGTCACTTAACTGCTGAATTATTTCTTATGAGTGTCATCCTCTCAGCTAAATAATGGACTATTCTGTTTTTAGTATAAAGAAAAAATAACAACATGCTATACATAAAAAATATAATAAGAAAGAAAGAGAGTTGAAGAAAGATAGAGAGAGGGGGGTGAGAACACAAAAACAATAACGCTAATCTCTTTCAATCGATGATGAAAAGAAGGAAAGAAAGAAAAAAAAAGAGTGACAGATAGTTAATATCAAGATTATTATACTTTTTACATATTGAACTAGTTAGCAATAACTCTTAAGTAAACATATCAAATGTAATAATTGAATTGTCATACTGTGGTATATCCACAGGTCCTGCTAGTTAATTATAATTACTTTGATTCTCCTCCATTTTATTTCTGTTGCTTTTTATCACAACTCACAGTTTATTACTCTACAACTATTAAATAAACCGCACAGATTGAAAATAAAGAATAAGCTTCTGACAAAATTTGAACTTGTAATCCTTTGTCCGTTGAAACTCGTCTTACAGTGATGAGGCTTTTCCAGTTAGGCTACAAAAGCTCACTGTTGTCATAAGCTAATTTAGAAAATGAAAGGAGAAAAAAAAATAATAGGGCATATCAAATGTATTGTAATTTATTTATCTTTCTAAACGGCAAAAAAAAAAAAAAACAAAAAAACTGATAAACCTTAAAACCTCGTCCTGTGGGCAAGTTTTCAGCTAGATTTTATTTTTTTTTAAAATGAAAAAAATGAAATAAGTTGTGCTATGTCTTTTTCTTTCTTTTTTTTGTTAAATAAATCTAAATACCCCCCACCAACAAAAAAAAAAAGATGTTAATATTTATGCAAAAAAAAAAAAAATAGACTACAAAATTTTTTAAAAATTCAAAATCAATTTTTTTTTTTTTTTTTTTTTTCAGTTTAATTCTTTGTCTTTGAACTTTTGCAATGTGTTCAAGATTTTCTTAAAAATGAGTGAAAATTTTACGTAAAAAAAGAAAAAAAAGGTTTTTAAAAAGTGAAACTCAGTTTCTGATTGGTTATTTTGTTTGTTTGTTTGTTTGAAGGGTTCGCAGAGTGCTTTTCGTCCAATTAACCAAGGATACATTCATCATGGAGGAAGTGGATCAAGTGATAGTTGCTTGAAGCCAGATATGGGCAGTAGTGACACAGACAACAGTCGGCCAAATACAGATATCTTAATGGACCATGAAATAGCAAGCCCAGGAAGTGACAGTGGCAGTTACACAGCTGGTAAGTACAAGTTAACTTAAACATAAGTAAAGTCAGCAGAGTGACAGCAAGGGAGTCTAACCCTTTTTCAGCACTAGACCAGGGAGATTCTTTTTTTTATTGTGATGGAGCACCACACCTACCATAAACTCCCCACTTTACCACACAGATCCAAGCTGTGCCACTTATGCACTGAGTTGGCGAGGGCTTGTATCGAACCAGGAACCTCGAGGTTCCCAGACGGATGCTCTACCAACTGAGCTAGACCGATATATTTAATATATTTACTGATCTAGCTTTGACACAGCTCTAAGTGGAAGAGAAAGAGCAGGGCCTGAATTTTATCTGAGATTCTACATTGGTAAAGTTACAACTCTGTATTGGAGGCTAAGTTTACTTAGATATACTAGCAAATATATGCACCCTCCGGGTGCAAGTATTTAAGTTTTAATGTAATGAAATATTGTATTAAATTAGAAACGCTAATGAAACTAAATAAGAATGCAGATAAAAAGATTTGAAACAGAGTGGGATATAATCGAAAAATAGAACAACAGAAATTTACTCTTCCATCACTCTCGTCTTTCATTGTTATTTTTTCTAATTTAAGTATTTAGTTAAAATAGGAAGTAAAGAATAAAATGACACTTATCTTTTCTTGTTAATGGATTTTATTTAAGATTAATTGAAGAGATTTTTGCTTATATTCATTAAAATAAAACCAAACAGTTAGAAACCAATAATACTAAGCATATATTTATTAAAATTACATTTTTAATATCAATATGCAAATTAGCCTTCCCGTTCACACTGTAAACCGCTATTTTGTTGTATATATAAATACAATTGCATGTTATTAGCATGTAGATATGGTTAACAGTATAAATAATGTAAAACAATTTTATTAATAATTGAGGTTAAAATAAGGATAAATTCATGGTGAATGTGACGTCAATTACTAAGGGAATTCTGACTTTAGTGATTTAGTTTCGGTTACAGACAGAAAATCACACAATCTCCATTATAATAAGATGTAATACATATATAATGTATTTACTGAGCTAACTTTGGCACGGGTCTAAGTGGAAGAGAGATGGTTTGTGAAATAGGGAGCAAGTGGCCATACAGCTGTTTTCTTGTGGGGTGCTGAATGATAATAATGATACCTCACTATAGCAGTGATGGTCTGTGAGATAAGGATTTTAAAAATTTATTGTGTTTAAATAAATTGCCAATTTCATGTTGAACAACATTACAACCATTAGAATAAGACAAACAAGACATGTTGGATATACACACGTGACTTTCGGAAACATTTTTTCACGCTCAGAATTGCGGAGACATGGAATAAACTACCCGCGTCTGTTGTAGGCTGCCGAAGCACTGAGTCTTTCAAAGCCTCCATGCTTCCTGTAGTCCACTGACACTATACCTGATGCCACTCTCCACATACATACGCACACACATACATGCATATTACTACTGTAAACTGTTCATGTTCCTGACACTAATACATTATTCTGTGTACTTGACATGAGACTTTGATGAGTTGTGGTGCACCTGAGCACTGTACACAATAAATTTCATTATCATATGGATACATTGGTGTAAGCCAACCAGCAAAAACATACATCAGCTCTGTGCAGATTCTGAGTGCTGCATAGAGGACCTCCGAAGGGTGATGACCGATAAGGATGGCTGGAAAGAGAGAGTCCTGGATGTATTGTTTGTCTTATTCTGATGGTTTGTGGGATGGGGGCAAGTGGCCATACAGTTGTTTTCTTTACAGTTGTGCTGAATGCTAATAATAGTAACTCACTATAGCAGTGATGGTCTTTGAGATAAGGAATTTGGAATTTATTGTGTCTAAATGAATTACCAATTTTATACTATTTCTCTGAATTTTTTAGATGAGGCTTGATTATTTGGATTATTTGAACTATTGTCCTCATGTTGCATTAAGCACTCCTTTCAGAATGGAGAGAGGACATGTCAACGTTGTGTTACGGGTAATCCTTAACTTGTTCCTCATAAATTCCTACCATAAAATAAACTGAACCCTCATTTTATGTCCGTGTTTTTGGAATAAATGTTTTATTTTTCTTGCACCCGTTATTTTATAATACTAAATATATTTTCTTTATTTGTTAAAGAATAAAGAAAATATATTTAGTATCGTAAAATAACAAGTGCAAGAAAAATAAATTTTTTATTCCAAAAACACGGACATAAAATGAGGGTTCAATTTATTTTATGGTAGTAATTTACGAGGAACAAGTTAAGGATTACCGTGTTGCGTTCTGGCATTCATTCAGCAGAAGCATTTTCCTCATTTTAGCCAAATATTTGAGAAATATCAAACTTTTTGAAATCGCAATAACTTTCTTTCCCCTCGTTCAATTCAAGAGAATTTTGGATATATTATTGTAGACCATATGTGCTTTACTTGGTGTAAATTTTAGCTTGGCCTTTTTTTTTTTTTTTTTGATCAGAACATTTCTACTTGACTATTGGTAAAGGTATGAACATGATACAATTCCTGAGTGGCTAGAGAGGCTGGTGCCAATATAGAATTCTCCATGTTATCTGTGTCCTTCTCATATTCATTTTTTGTAAAAATAATGATTCAGAAATAAATTATAAGATTTTTAGAATAAGGAGTTACTTTACAATCACCCAATAGAATTTTAAATAAAACTCCATGTTATGGGTGTCCATCTTACATTCATTTTTTGTAAAAATAATGATTCAGAAATAAATAAGATTTTTAGAATAGGAAGTTACTTTACAATTATCCTGTATGTCTAAGTTAGGGGGATCATGTGTTGATAGTAGAAATATTTGTATACTTATATTATGCAACACTCATCGTTATTGTTATCTACACATTTCAGCCAATGTGACCTCTGACCTCCCGGGTTCAAGAAGGCTCCCAAGTTCGATAAAAAACACTTGGAGAAGACCAGAGGGCACATCAGCCAAAACGTTATGTAGATAACAATAAAGATGAGGACAATAGTCCGAAAAATTCAAATAATGACAATTTTAATATTATTTGGATTATTCAGACTATTGTCCTCATCTTCATTGTTATCTGTACTACACTTTGGCCAATGTGCCCTCCGGCCTTCTTCAGATATTTCTTGTCGGACTTGGGAACCTTCTTTTCAAACTTGTGGATTGAATAAAGGGTCGGGTTCAAAGTTTTGTGATGGCTCCCAATTACGACAAGAAGTTTCCCTGAGTTGAAAAGGCTCCCGAGTTCAACAAGAAATACCTGAAGAAGGTCAGAGGTCACATCAGCCAAAATGTTGTGTAGATAACAATAAAGATGAGGACAATAGTCTGAATAATCCAAATAATACTAATTATCAAGCCTCATCTCAAAAATTCAGAGAAATGACAATTTTATGTTGAACAACATTAGAGCTTTACTAATCTTTTCTTTCTTTTTTCTTCTTTCCCAGATGAGACTGGAATGCCTATCAAACGAGGCCGACGCCTCTATAAACCATGTGGAACATTAGGCAAACAGCCTATGGTCAACTGGGCTGAGCTTCTACCGCCACCCCCTGAGCACCCTCCACCCTGCGAAATGATGTCTCCGACAGATTCACCTGTGAACACCCTGCATCGAAATCCCAACGTCCAGTCCATGGGTGGAGGGGGGCCAATCTCCCCAGTCTCCAAAATTTCGGCTTGCTCATGTCCAGTTCAATACAGTCAGGGTCCATACATTGCCAGAAATAACATCTACTCAGACACAGAGCAGTCAAATACGCCAAAATCCGCGACACCATCCGTATTCTTCTAAAACTTTGAGCGAGCTTCGAACTCAGTCCCCCCGCGGAGATCTGCGGGCTTATTCCCCCCGGACCACCAGCTGCATTCCGCAGAGCACCTATTTGGGCCATGCCCCGCGGTGCTGTCATAGTGACTGCGAACAAAGTATATATGGTCCCTCCCTGAAAGGGTACCGACTCCCTTCAGAGAATGAGGGAGATTACCGTTATATCAGCAGTGATCCCGAACGTGGGCCAACCCCACCTGTCAGGATGCATTCTACCAATATGGTGGATCTGATAAATGGGCCACACATGGACAGAGCTTGTCAATCGTCTTTACCCAGTCTGGCTAACGAGTGCATGCAGTCACCACTTTACCCGGCTAGGTAAGTGCATTTTCATTTTTCTACCGACAAAACACTGCAATAGCCTTTTTATTAGTGTACAGTGATGCTGATAGCTTTTTATTTTAAGATATTTACCTCACATCCCATGTATGCGGGTATGACACAAGATCTTTTAATTTGGGACCACCCACGAACCGAAGCTCATCGGATGGCAGGTGCAAAAAATGCGTAGATCCCGTTGGCATTCCCCCTCAAGGGGGCACCTCAAGCACTGGGCAATAAACTTTGAAATAAATTAATTTTTAATGGATACTCAATTTTTTTATAAACACATTTTTCTATTTAACCCATAGATGGAACCCTAAGTACGACCACTCCAGGTCAGAGTGGACCAGGAAGCAATGGTGATGAAGCAATACTGGTCAAGGATAGTGGAGAGTTTTTAAACCCTAACAAAGACCACAGACAGGATATCTAAATTGGCCAAGCATATCATATAAATAAAAGGAAAGTGGGACCCACACCTCAATGCTGTTGGAATATTTTTGGATATAAAGTGTACTGAAATCCACCACTTAAACTTATAGACTCTGCATGGGTGTGTGGATGAAAGCCAGCCAATCAACAGCTGGAATATGTGGTTAGTTAACTATTTAATCGCCAATCTTGAAAGCCGTTTATATTTGCACGTATGTGCCACTGATGAACAGATCTGCAACCAAGGACTCTGCTCAACCAAAGGATTTTACCCAACACTAAGGAACACTGAGGAACAACCAAAGGATTCAACCCAACACTAAGGGACACCGAGGAACAACAAAAGGTTTCTTGACTAAGAATCAGCCTCTGCTTAACGCAAGGGATCTTCACTGTAAAGTCATCTCATTTGAAACCTAAAAATGGCCACAAAAATTATAACTCTACTTACATTCCCCTCCCATGGTGGTGCCCATTGTGTAATGGTTATCATTGTAAGAAATGGGCACAACAACAGGAGTTCAAATCCTTGATGATGTTGGCTACATTTCACATAGCATTAATACCCTTGGGAAAGGTAGGAATCCAACTATTCACCCTCCAGCTATGGGTAAATAGTTGGGCAGACTGGGCTATTTAACCTTGGTATGGCAACCAGTCTAGAAGAAGGAAAACTCAATTCAAACCTGTTAAACTCTGCTTAAAAGTAGACCATGTGTCACATCCTGCTTATACAGAGGGGTTGGTAAATATATACATTCTCTTTTATGTCGACAGCTATTGTGAGCACTCTAACTTCCCATCAGGGAATATTTTCTCTTATGAACTGGTCATCATCTCTTCATCAACTTTCTTCAACACCCCACAACACCACACCCTTCATATCGTAGTACAAGGTTAAGTCAAAAAGTAATGCCATTTTCTTTATTTCATGTGAATTTTTTTTATAAAACTAAGGCCTACATTGAGACCCTAACAAGGCTCAAAGCAAGAATCTGATGAGAAAGACCCAACTTGCCAATTGACAATATCCTCCTTCTGCATGACAATGCTCGACCACACACAAGCATCAGGACAAGGGAGAAAATCACCTCATCCGGGTGGACAACTTTACCGCATCCTCCATACTCACCAGATTTAGCGCCTTCAGACTATCATCTCATCGGCCCTGTGAAAGAGTGTTTGAGAGGCAAACATTATTCCAGTGACGAGAAAGTGAAATCTGTAGTGAAGAAGTGGCTCAAAGAACAGTCAACAAAATTTTACAGGGCAGGGATACATGCTCTCATTCGAAGGTGGAACATTGCTATTGAGAGAAATGGTGACTATGTGGAGAAGTAGGGATGTGATCCATAGAGGACCAGCTTCATTTTGATGTATGATACATGTTCCTGTTTTGGTAATTATAACTGTCCTAAACAAAATGGCATTACTTTTTGACTCTCCCTCATAAGTAAAAGTCGGTGTTAGCCAGACAGGGATGATTTTTTTTTTAATTTAATCTTTTTATTTTAATTATTTATTTTAATTCAATTGTTTATTTTAATTTATTTATTTAATTTATTTTCATCATCATAATTTTTTTATTTATTCATTTTTTATTTTCATTATCATAATTTTTTTATTTTAATTGTTTTTTATTTATTCATTTTTTATTTTCATTATCATAATTTTTTTTTTTGTTTTTTATTTATTCATTTTTTATTTTCATTATCATAATTGTTTTTTTGTTTTTTTTCCAGGTTAGAGGTAACAGCAAGCGGCCCTCATCTAAATGTTGATTTTGAGGGTTACTCACACAACCCAGACTCACCGGTCTCAGAGATACCAGATTATGCTGGTGAGTCGGATCTGGACTCTGTTCATCTCCAGAGTGTCTTCAGTGAAGAGGATAGCAACGGAGAGGTGCTAAATGAGGGATATGAAAGTGTGACAGGTATTTCACGGACAGTTACAGACATCCGGACTAAAACCTCCACACCCTCAACCCAACCCTTTGATGAATGATGCTTTTTATTATAACAAACAATAATATTAATAATAATAATAATAATCATAATATTAATAATAATAATAATAATAATAATAAAAACCAACACAAAAAGCGCTTTGACCATTTTGTTATCTTGAAAAATTTTGATCTTAATTTATTGACCTTTGACATGATTTAAAATTCTGAATCAAGAATTTGTTTGAGTCATAATTTTTTTTAAAAAGAAAAAAAAAAAAGGGAAAAAAAACCAAGCATTTTGAAATGAACAATTAATCCCACTAACTAACAGAGGTTTTTTTCTACTATTGGGTTTAAACATTGGATAGTAAAAATGATCCGATACAGCTTTTATATTTTATAAAACTTATTTTTGATGGGTTTAAGGACTTTAAACATTTTTTTTTTAAAACGGATTTTATAATGATGAAGTAATTGTTTAAATTCAGCGGGTTTAAGTTAATATCTTTTAGTTTAAATATTATTTATTAGTTTAAATAAAACTGATT
Organism: Doryteuthis pealeii; assembly: GCA_023376005.1. Taxonomy (NCBI): domain Eukaryota; kingdom Metazoa; phylum Mollusca; class Cephalopoda; order Myopsida; family Loliginidae; genus Doryteuthis; species Doryteuthis pealeii. The sequence goes on from CM042158.1 coordinate 42,490,913, forward strand.
TTTTCTTTAAGCTTACTGACATTAAACATTTTATTTTTTCAAAGTTTTTATTATAATAACATAATTATTTCAATTCAGTGGGTTTAAATTAATATCCTTATAGTCTAAATATTATTTATTTAAATAAAACTGAATTTTTTTCTTTAAGCTTACCGATGCAAATAACCAGGAAATTATTTTGCTATGATAAAAAAAATTTTAAAAGATTTTAAATTAATGAAATCAAATTGATTGGTCGACAAATCCAACCAATAAAATTAGCCGACAGCAAAGTATCCAATTAAAAATCAGTTTCCATGATCACCTGATCTAGGCTCAGCTTCAATACAGTTGATGTCTTTACCAGTTCAACTATATCACAAAGTCATCTAATTACTTTTATCTGGCTATTTTATGAGATTCAATTACCTCTCCAAGGGTGAAATGATTTACCAACAATAAATTCGAAGACCACTGATGCTAACAGCTTTTTAATTTAGTGCATCCTGGGACTCACGGATTTCATTTGAATGAGTCCCCAGGAAATTTGATGGGTCCCAACTAAAATTCCTTAATGAATTGCATAGTTTTTATCTATGAACAACTAAAGCCCTCTAACCCCTACCTTGTACCCCATACAGTGTAATTTGTTTCCAAAAAAATATTGAAATGTATTTACAGTTAGCTGGAAATGGTGGGGGAGGAAAAAAACTACTGGGACCTGTGTCCTTTTAGATCATTATGCGTCAGTGATGCAGGACACGTACCTATCAGCATCTCTGGAAAATGATATAAAAACTATTATTTTACTGGAATCTGATTTTTATTAAATCTTGTTGTATTGAATTTGCCAGAAAAATATTTTTTAATGACCAATTTTATCTCAAAATAATTTCCATAAACAATTTTGTCTTTGTTACTTTAATATCAGTTTGTGGGTAAATTTTCTGTTAGACTTATCTATCCCCAGTGCCTGGTTTGTGATACTAATTAACACAAAATTATGTACATTAAAAAAAATTCTAGCTTTTAATCAGAATGCTTACCTTTTTCAAGCCTGTAATATGTATGTAATGATAAACGATAACACTGATAAGTTTTGGAAAACTTTATTCTACTTAGAATAATGGTACATTTTACTGAGAGCTTATATACTCTTGTAAACACCAGAAAGTTCTCCAAAGGGGAGGTAATCATAAAATAGGGGAGGTAACTCTCAATTACTTATTACAATGTATAATTCTATAAAGTTGGTCAGAAAATACAAGAGTTGACTAATAAGTCTGTAGCCCGATAGAGTTATCAGCTAAATTTTCTCTGGATAATGTTCAATCAAGTGCATTGACAAGGGAGGATATTATGTTGAAAAATAAATATTTGTTTTATAAAATAACTGCTTTTTTTTCGTTATTAGGCTTTGGGTTTTATTATTTATAACCTATCATAAAAATGAGGTCACAAAGTCTGTTAAATCATTTTCTAACCACTATGAAATAATTCCACTCATGAGATCAAAGGGAGATAAGCAGGACTTGTGTATTTAGAATTTGATAACTGGTTTTTATTAAGATTTTATTTTAAGTTATTATAATTGGTATTTTTTTTTTTTTTTTTTAGTTCTTTGCTACAAACGCTTAAAGAAAAAAAGAACTTGAATTTTTTTTTTTTTTTTGAATAAGGTTATTAATAGATATCTATAACAAATGTCTTTGACTGGAAGAATTTACCATTCCGCCCTAACTTCTGATTTGAATTTTTAAAAAAGAAATGTTTTAAATAAAAGTCTACCAGTCTTACACATTTTCTTCCCCTGGAAGTACCAACATGTAAAATACTTTACTAATGTTAACATTTAACAGTGACTAACCAAAAAACTAAGTAAGAAATTTACAATAATTCTTTAAAGTGTCATTGTCTCAAAAAATAAATGGGAAATCAATCCACTTTAGCAGAATGTGGCTGAATATGTAAACAGCTCCATCAATTGTCATAAATGACAATGGATATAGCAGCTCCATTAATTGTCGTGAATGACAATGGATATAGCAGCTCCATTAATTGTCGTGAATGACAATGGATATAACAGCTACATCGGTTGTCATAAAAGACAACAGATATATACATATATATAACGGTTATTATTTTCTAACCTTGGCACTAGTTATAGCAACTGTGAACTGCCCAGTCACCCTCAACTACTCTTCTCCATTGTTTCATAGATTGGCAAGATGAAAGAAGACTGGCAATGGGACCGAGAACAAGATTCTTCTCAACACTGCGTTCAGCCACATTTGAATTTCTCAACCTATGTTTGAGAGTGAGAATTTTAAGGCTCATGCCTTACTGAGAGCATAAGCGGTAAATAACTGTCAGCTCGTGGTTTGGTTTAATTGCTGAAATTAATTCTCGTGGCTTAACGAAAATAAGCCAAAAAACAACTTTGAAAAAAAAAAAAAAAAAGAAGAAAAAAAACAATATCAGTGCCAAACATTTTTTTGTTTTCTTTTTTTGTTTTTTTTTTTGTTTGTTTTTTGTGGCAAGTGAGGGAAATATTCTTATTCATTAAATATTTTTTACAATTGGTGTAAAAACAAAAAAATGTTTAAAAAAAAACACATCCTAATATGTGTTAGCAGAGAGATGGCAATTTTTTGTTTAAAAAAATGGCTTGGAGGAATTTCAGAAAACAAAACAAAATAAAAAGAAGCTCTCTCTCCAAAATTAAGGTTGTTTACAATAAAACACACCCAAAATATAAACAAAAATAATCAATACCAGACTTGAATAAAGAATATATTATCTTTAATGTCCATAATGAATGGTAAAATTTCCAAAATAATTAAACAAAAAAAAACATGACTTAGTCAATGACTAAATGTCAATTAAATCCGTTTTTTTTTTTTAACATGAAAAATAGAATTGATATCTTTACCAAATATGCCATGTCATTCACTGAAAAAAAAAAAAAAAAAAAAACTTGTCAAAAATCAAGTTTAAATTATAATGATTAGGAAAAAAAATTAACATTGTTATCAGATGAGCCACATTCCTTGCTCCACAAGGGAAATAACTCAAATAAAACACAGCGTTTTAAATTGAGTAAAGAAAGATGTGCCAATTTTTTGTTTTAGGCACCAATTATGTGACAATTTCTAAAATTGGAAAAAAAATTTTTTTTAAAAACCAAAATATAGAATATTCATTTAAACTGTTTTTTATTCTTTTTTTTTTTTTTTTCCGGGTTTTTTTTTTTTTTTTTTTTAAACTTTTGTTAAAATTGCCTTCATTGAGCATTAAGGAAAAAATAACTCTTAGAAATTGTCTGAAAAATCCTCTACCAACCTCATTCCCTGCATTGAATATTGCAATATCTGAAATTTTCCTGGAATGTCTGTAACAGAAGTGAGAGTCTTCTTCTGGCTCGACTCCTGTTGCTCCCTCCATTCACTGAATGTTTTCTACTTTCTTGAACGTATTTTTTTTTCACTCCTTTTTTAACGCTATCATGTAACTGTATATACTAACCTCTCCATTTTGAAAAACTGTCAGGTATTTGTTCATTTATTCTACATAAAACTTATAGTGTTATACATGCAAATAGTATATATGAGGTATTCAAACTAGTATCCTCATCTTGCTTGTTTTTAGTATAAGTTGTATAATTAGGCTCAGTATAGAATTCAACATGGGCAGACCTATGCTTAGAGAAAGCAAAAATAGCTATTATGGCCTCCCTTAGCTGAGAAATGATATTATTTTGCATATATAGTGAGAACTGAAACAATTTGTCTGATCTGTTTGGGTTTTTTTTACTGTGATTGTGGAATTGACTTACAGATGGAATCTTTAATGTTCAGATCTAAAGCCATTAAAAATAATATGGCAGTAGAAGAACTCCGTTTTCCATACCATGCTAAAAACAAAAATAATGAAAAGCACTGGTCCAAATAATTCAAACAATGAAATAGGCTGAAAAATATAACAAAATGTGATAAAGACAACCAAGATAAGGATACTAGTCTAAAGAACGGAATAACAGAAATAACTCATCTCAGAATTTTATACAATAAAAGGAAACACTCAAAAGTTTTTGTTTTTTTTTAACTCCGAGAATATTGGTCTGAGTTATTCCCAGAATAATATGAATGACACATCTTAGAATCTTAGATGAAAAGATTCAAGTGTGAGTTTCGCAAAAACCTTTTTTCCTCTGTTGATGAATATTGAAATACTCCTGCAGAAAACAGAGTGTTTTTTGATTGTGGTTGAGATCATAAAATTTAAACACAGCCCAATATTCTAGGCTGAGCACTATTTGATGATATAACATAAGCCAGATATAATAATAATAATAATGAAATTATTGTGTACAGTTCTCGGGTGCACCACAACTCATCAAAGGCTTATGTATTGTACATAGAATATGGAGGAGGGATATCAGCTATATTATTGTTGAATTACAAGGCCGGGTTAGCTCAGTCGGTAGAGCTTTCGGCTAGAAACCACTAGGTTCCTAGTTCAATACTGGTCCTCGCCAACTCAGCGTATGAACAGCACAGGTATATGTGCGGTAAAGTAAGGAGCTGATGGTAGGTGTGGCGCTCCACCTCAGATGCCAAAAACAATCTCCTTGGTCTAGCACTATTGAAAAGGAGATAGACTCCCTCGCTGTCTGGCTGATACCGACTTTAGGCCACCCCGGCGACTTTACTTACTTTTTACAAGAAGCATGGAGGTTTTGAAAAATGCAATGTTTTGACAGTAACAGTTTATTCCACTTCTGAGCGTAAAAAAATGTTTCTGAAAGTTATATGAGCTATGCTATTTTCTGACTTTGTAGGCATTGCTCACATTTGTTAGACATATGGAAATTCCCCCCCCCCCAGACGTCACCTGTTCCCCCCTGACAGTGTATCCCTGCCCACCAAAGTCCAATACTAACATTAGTGCATCCGTTGATACACTAACACTAAATGAAAGGAAGACGAGATAAACTCCTATAAACATATATAGGACATTTAATACACACATATAACATGTAAGAGGTATTACAATAATAAACAAACATATCCCAACAGATGAAACATTCACATTGTTCCTTGAACAAGCAGTGTGTAAAACGAGGTACAAAGATGGTGTATATGAAAGTCTTACTTGTCTTTGGTGGTTTTCATTTCAATAGTGAGGTGAAATAAAGTACCAAGTCAGAGACAAAAGTATCTCTTCTGTTCAATGAAGAGGAATGAGAAGTATTTCCACTTCACTCCAAGATCAGAGATGAAGAGGAATGAGAAGTATTTCCACTTCACTCCAAGATCAGAGATGAAAGATAAGGTCTTATCCATTCAAAGACAAAGTTCTTAATTAACTATAGACACATGGTGTCTGAAATCCATGCTCAGAATCTCTGTTTCTGGGACAGCATTCACCCTGGGGTGGTTGAGCCAGCTCCACCCAATGAATTCCACTATGGTGAATTCATGGAAGGAGTATCATACTCAGAATCAAGAGAAGATAATTATTTTTTTATGTTTGTCTTCCTACACCATATTTCATTCCGTCTCTGGAACTGTAAAACAAATAAAACTTTGTGATCAGTCTTATAAAATTAACAACCAAAACTTCTGAAGGAATCTAAAGTAGAAACAAAAAATATCACAATTTAATAAATACACCATGGGAGTACAATGGAGAAATTAATCCGAAAAAAATATACAAAAAACACAAAGTATTCCAAAGGATGAATATTTATTCATTTGGTAATTTCAACGCTATAATGTTTTGGTTTTTGCAATCTTTGTCAGGACACATCTCCACACAAGATTTCACTACATGTCCTGAAGAAGGTTGCAAAAAACGAAATGTTAGTATTATGTATAGCATTTTTGCTAGGGCCAGGTTAGCTCAGTCGGTAGAGCGTTTGGCTAAAAACCACAAGGTTCCTAGTTCGATACCCGCCCTTGCCAACTCAGCGTATGAGTAGCACAGGGATCTGTGCGGTAAAGTAAGGAGCTGATGGTAGGTGTGGCGTCCACCTCAGACACTAAAATAATCTCCTTGGTCTAGCGCTAGTGAAAAGGGGATAGACTCCCTCACTGCATGGCTGATACCGACATTAGGCCGCCCCAACGATTTTTTTTAAAGCATAATACTCACATTGAATGTTGCAGAATGTTTGAATTGTTCAGATGATTGAGTTTTTAAATCACGGCCCTTCTTAAACCCCATCACAAATCTTTCTTCATCTATCATCTTGGCAAACAAAATACAGTGCATAAATATATTGATATAAAGTGTGTGTATATATATATATATAGCTATATATGTTAGGCTACTCAGCAAGTGCTCCAAACTTATAGCCTTGTGCCAGCCTAGCTAAGCTTAGTAAATATCTGTGTGTCATATCTTAAGCTCGAAAGCTTCTTTTTACAAAGCTTTGCATGTCTTGCCAAAAAAAAAAAAAAAAGAATTCTAATTGTGAAAAATTAAAATTTAAATCCATTCCCATTTTATTCATGTGGAATACAAATACATCATGCGTAAAGGCTGACAGAGAGAGTGCTCGATCCATTTTTAAGGAGAGCCTTGCAATTTAAGCATAATTGGCAGCCGGCAGTGAATTTCCCTTCCAGAGAGCTCAAGCTACCAGGGGTGGGGGAGAGCATATTTCTTCAGTGTAATAAGTTGGATTCTTATTGGATGACTCACTCCAACATCCTTGTGCCAGACTTAAGCTAAAGTTGATAAATAACTATAGACACCTGGCATAGATGAATAATGGTTTTATTAAACTATTTGTGATTCTTGTGAGCGCATTCCTTATTTTCATGACCTTGTGCCACACTATTTGTGGTTATCTTTAAAAGATGTCTATACACTGGAGCAAAATTTGAATGTATTTTGTGTTCAACTTTTTTTCTTTTTTTAAATGAACGCAGAAGAACTTTACACCACAAAAAATAATATTTCAGTAATGGTTACCAAATAATAGATCCCACCATTTCTCGTAATTTCAACGCTCTTCCTTAGATAATTTGCATGTCCTATAGGGGCCCTGTAGCATGTCACATGACAATCTCAGAAACCCATTCTCAGCCTCTTTTTATTTCTGTTTGTTGTCTTTGACCCCTACCAGAGATTGGATAAATACATACTAATCATTTGTAAAACATTCATGGCATAAGTTCATTGTTCATTTCAGTCTTGATAATTACATATTTTTTTAGAGGGCCCAGTGACTAAGGGTTTCAACAGCTTAAAATTAATATTCATTTTTAAATAAAAAAAAAGCTACAAATATTTAAGTGTTGGGTACTCAAAAAGGCAGGGACAAAAGGCCTCTGCAAATGCTCTCTCTTCTTTTTGGGAAGTGTTTACTGGTCCATGTCATTCAAATCAAGCAGTCAAGCAGCCAATCAGAACTCAAGGAATGGAATCACCCAAATCCATGAATGGGTCATTCTTGATTTCTATATATACCAACTGTCTTGGACACTGCTCAAGTTGTACTTAGTTAGCTGCTGTTGTTCAAACCAACAGTAGACTTACTGACTTCAATAACACGAACACTGAGGGACCAGTGACTAAGGGTTAATTCAACAGCTTAAAATTAATATTCATTTTTTAAATAAAAAAAAAAGCTACAAATATTTAAGTGTTGGGTACTCAAAAAGGCAGGGACAAAAGACCTCTGCAAATGCTCTCTCTTCTTTTTGGGAAGTGTTTACTGGTCATTTTATGTATGCATTAGTCAAAGCTACATCAGCACATTGTGTACTTAGCTGGTCACAACATAATTAGTCACAGGTCTTTTTTAAATCATGTCATGTTACCAAATACGAGAGGTGTTCCTCGGTAAAATATCATTACTGAATATATTACATTAGTGATATGTCTAATTTTCTCAAGATCTGAATAGTAATCTCAAATCACCCAAATTCATGAATGGGTCATTCTTGATTTCTATATATACCAACTGTCTTGGACACTGCTTCATTATGTACTCAGCTAGCTGCTGTTATTCAAACCAACAGTAGACTTACTGACTTCAATAACACGAAAATTGAAATGAAAGAAATACTAGTCAAAAATTTATAATCACTGACAAAACTTGATGGTTGATAATGTTCCAAATTGTTTTAAAACTCTGAGGTAAAATATCATTACTGAATGTATTACATTAGTGATATATCTAATTTTCTCAAGATCTGAATAGTAATCTCTTCTTAGGAGTAATTGTAATAAAAAGCAACGGAAATTAAGATGAAAGAAAGTACTGATCAAAAGATTAATCATCAACATTCGTCCATCAAATAAAAATACAAGATAATATTACTACTACTTGTTGATGGTAATGGTCCAAGTAGTTGCAATGAAACACGTGAAGAATAATTAAAGTTCCAATTACCGTCGAACTGGGAAGACAAGGCAACAAACGGTTGTAACTTAAATACAAACTAGGGACCAAGCCTCATCCAGTGTCACTCCACCCCCTAAGCCAATGCCATCAAAAATATCCTGTGCATTATCAAGATTACTCCCCTGTAATCGGCCGGGTCGAAAAGAACTAATTCCCCCCTCAAAGGCCACTATGCCCACGCAATGTGGGGGGGAGATGAAGAATAATTAAAGTTTCAATTACCGTCGAACTGGGAAGACAAGGCAACAAACGGTTGTAACTTAAATACAAACCCAAATAGTCACAAAGTCTACTGCAGAATGACAGGATATTTATAAGACTCCACAATTGTCATTCAAATCAAGCAGCCAATCAGAACTCAAGGAATGGAATCACCCAAATCCATGAATGGGTTATTCTTGATTTCTATATATACAAACTGTCTTGGACACTGCCTAAGTTGTACTTAGTTAGCTGCTGTCATTCAAACCAACAGTAGACTTACTGACTTCAATAACACGAAAATTGAAATTAAAGAAATACTAGTCAAAAATTTATAATGGCTGGCAAAACTTGGTGGTTGATAATGTTCCAAATTGTTTTAAAACTCTGAGATGAAATATTTTCATTATTCACGATTGCATACACACTATATATATATATACATATATATATATATATATATATACTTTCAATAAGAAAGAAAAACTCAACCGTTATTTTCTTTCTTATTGAAAGTGTAAATATCGCTCTGTATATGATTGATTTATTAATTATCTTACATTGAGCTCTCTTAGGGATTGGAAATAATCCTTGTATAAATCTATAAGTGTGAATCTACATGAGCATGTATTGTGGATATATGGAGGATATAGATGATCCCAAATAGAATCATCCCCAACTTAACAGTTGATTGGATACTTATATATATATATATGGTTAGTGTAACAGTTATAGTTGGAGGCCAATACACTTGGGAAAGATATGAATACAATTCTTCTTCCCCCAGCTATTATTAAAATAGTAGGGCAGACTCGGTTTTTTAGCCTTGTAAGTAGGCAAACCAGTCTAAGAGAAGTAAAAACTGAATTCAAAACCAGTGGTGGTATGGGGCTAGCAACTTCCCTGCCATAAAAATCTATTTGCCCCTGAAACCACAACCACATCATTGGCATGATGTGACTGCAACTATGTTCTACAAAGAGTTGACAGGATTACTATATATATATATATATATATATATATATATATATATATATATATATTAGTCATCCACATACAGTCCTGTTTCAACATATCACATCAGGGCACCTAGACTTAGCAGGCTACCTCCAGCTAGGATTGAAACTCAACCAATTTTTCATGTCAGTCTCGAACCACCAGGCTATCAGCATGACCTACTAGTGGAAGAGAATTTTGCTGATCTGATAAATACATACATATGTAAAGGCTGACAGAGAGAGTGCTCAATCCGTTTTTAAGGAGAGCCTTGCAATTTAAGCATAATTGGCAGCCGGCAGTGAATTTCCCTTCCAGAGAGCTCAAGCTACCAGGTGTGGGGGAGCATATTTCTTATTGGATGCCTCACTCCTACATCCTTGTGCCAGACTTAAGCTAAAGTTGATAAATAACTATAGACACCTGGCATAGATGAATAATGGTTTTATTAAACTATTTGTGATTCTTGTGAGTGCACTCCTGATGATTCCTTATTTTCATGACCTTGTGCCACACTTAATCTATGAACTCTAAAAAGGTTCCCAGAATAACTATTTTCATCAAACCATTTTGTAAAATTATTTTTAAGTAAAAAAAATAATTGACTGGATTTGATCTTTATATTACTTATTCATTTTTATTTATTTTCTTCTTGGTTGTTTTTTATCATGTTTAAATAATAATCTGTCGAGGAGCTGATGGTAGGTGTGGCACTCCACCTCAGACGCTAAAAAACAATCTCCTTGATCTAGTGCTAGTGAAAAGGGGATAGACCCCCTTGCTGTCTGGCTGATACTGACTTTAGGCCACTGCAACGACTTTTTCATTTTTATTTATTTTCTTCTTGGTTGTTTTTTACCACATGTTTAAATAATAATCTTTTTTTTTTTTTTTAACTATCTAATTATATAGAAAGAATTCATAACAAAGAAATAGCTTCAAGCAACACTTGAACTCATACCGCTAGAACTTGTGATGCCATATAACCACACCCATACGAATATTATCAGAATTCTTTTACCCATAATTCTTCTGACTTTATTCCGTGCTGTATTGTTGACTATCTTGTAGAAATTACAGATTCAAAATTGTTTCTCACATGATCAGTCAATACTTCCTTCCTCATGATTGATTGATTGAAACAGTAATATTGATCACTGAACTGATTTATATATTGAATAGAATGCAATTTGAATAAATGAACTCCTGACAGTAGATCAATACCTTCTATGCATCTATGTACAATAATTCTTATTATGTGTATTGAACTTGAAGTATTATCAATTTTATTGAATACATTGTGTCATTTTTTTTTTATTTATTTAATTTTTTTTGTGTGTGTATGTGTGTGTACAATTTTTTTAGTAAAAAGGTAACAAGAAATACAAGAAATCTGTTTAAAAAAAGAAAAAAAAGTTTTACCACTGGAAAGAGAAAAAAAAAGAACATTCTATGAAACGTTTTTTTAAAAAAATGATTTTCCTATCTTGAGCAAATCAGAATTTTTCGGTTTTAAGAAAAAAAGAAGTCATGTCTTGTTATTCATTTAAACCAACAAAACTTAATTATTCAAAAATATAACAAACTTATGCTCTCACACACACACACACACACACACATACATATATAGGAGCATGCACACACACACACACACACACATATAGGAGCATGCACACACAAACATAGAGACATGGTACATACATACACATACACACACACACACATATAGGAGCATGCACACACAACATACATACATACACACACACACACACACACACACACACATATAGGAGCATGCAAACACAAACATAGACATGGCACATACACATACATACACACACAATACATACATACAACACACCAAATGTAGAGACATGGTGCACATACACACACACACAAATATAGAGACATGGTGCACATACACACACACATATAGAGACATGGTGCACATACACACACATAGAGACATGGTGCACATACACATACATACACACACAATATAGAGACATGGTGCACATACATACATACACACAATATAGAGACATGGACATGGTGCACATACACACAAATATAGAGACATGGTGCACATACACACACAAATATTGAGTCATGGTGCACATATACAAACACACACACATATACATACATACATACATAAATAGAGTCATGGTGCACATAGACACACATACACAAATAGATTGTCATGGTACACATACACAAACACACACAAATAGATTGTCATGGTACACAAACACATACTCACAAATATACTTGGTACACACACACACACTCAAGCATACATATAGGAGCATGTACATACAAGCGTACAGACATTGTGCACATATACTAACATATATACACAGATGCAGTAACACACACACACACACATTAATATATATGTATACAAATATAAATAGTATTTGTTCTTGGTGAGAAAATTGTTTTTTTGTTTGTTTTTTGTTTTTTTGTTTTGTTTTTTTTTACCTTTTAAATACTTTTCATTGGTATAAACAATTTCTACAAATTTTAAGTATGTCTCTTACTTTTTGACTTACGAAAAATTTTAAGGTTTTTTTTTTTTTTGTTTAATGCAATGTATTATGAAAATAAAAAAAAACGGCTTCTAATATGTGTACATACCAAAAAAAACAAAAAACAACAACATAAAAAAAAACATTTTTGTTCCTTTAAAAACAGCCCAAACAAAAGTAAAAATGCATTTCATAAAAATGTTTCTTTTTCTTTTCGTTTTAAATTGAATATTTTGAAAACTCTTTTTTTTTTTTTTTTTTTTTGAGGCCAAAGAAAACAAATATTAAAACAAAATGCACAGACATATTTTAATAAGATCAAGTCATACAGAAAAATCACATTGATTTATATATTAATAATAATAATAATAATAATGAAATTTATTGTGTACAGTGCTCAGGTGCACCACAACTCAAAGTCCCATGTCTAATACATAGAATAATGTATTAGTGTCAGGAACATGAATAGCATACAGTAATAATATACATATATGTGTGCGCGTGCATGCAGGGGGGATCGGGCATAAACAACAAAGTTAAGCTATGATAAGCTTGCACAGTACTTAAATGGGTAACCATTTAGGTACCATAAGCTTAGTAGATTATGTATAAAACCCAATTTTTCTTCTTCCAAAAAGTGAGTTTCATGTGAGGATGACTAAAGTGATATATCCCCCCCCCACATCATTTGACCCTGTGCTAAACTCAGCTAAGCTTACAAAATATCAACAAGTCCCTGACCTTCTCATTGGAGCCTTCATGGTGTTGTGCTAGTTTCACAAGCCATTCGTAGTAAGTTCAGTCATCAGAGAACTCTACAAAATATAGAGCTGTGTTGTGTAATGGTTATCATTGTAGCAAATGGACTCGTTGGCATGAGTTCAAATTCTAAATGAAGTTGTTTGCATTTCACATAGCGGTAATACTCTTAGGAAAGGTATGCATTCAACTATTCTCCCTCCAGTTATGGCTAAATAGTAAGGCAAACTGAGCTCTTTAACCTTGATATGGCAACCAGTCTAAGAGAATGAAAACTGAATTCAAACAATTAAACTCTGCTTAAGAAAATGACCACATTCTACTAGTGCAGAGGGGTTGGTAAATATATATAGTAAGGCAGACTGGGCTTTTTTGCCTTGCTATGTAAACCAGTCTAGGAGAAGGAAAACTCTGAATTCAAACCTGTTAAACTGTTTAATTGACCATGTGTCACATCCTAATTATGCAGAGGAGTTTGGTATATACATATCTATAAAATTTGTTTAATTCAAATAAGAAAAAAATCTAAGTCTCTTCCGGGTAATTTTTATAGATGTTTTTATTAATTTTTTTTTTATTATTAAAATGTGTGTGTGTTGTTAAACTTTTCTTTTTTTTTTTTTTTTTTTTTTCAAATATTTGTTTTCTATCATGAAAACAAAACAAAACAAAAAGAAAACATAAAAAAGAAAAAGAAACTGGTTTTCACTTCAGAGGGGAAAAAAAAAAACCTTTCTCTCTCTCTCTCTCTCTCTCTGTGTGTCTCTCTCTTCAATCCATCAACCATGGATTTATAAACTTTGTTACACAGAAAAGTGTAAGAAAAAATTATCTGCTCTGAAAATATTTTTTTTTAGTGTTGAACACACTTAGAGACAACTGCATTATTATTGAAGGAGATAGAGAAAGTTACAAGATGCATTTACTTGTTATTTGGGCTGTTGTGAGAAAAGAAACAAAAAAGTAATGAGATGAGAGAAATAAGAGAAAGCAAATGTGTCTAAAAATCCAACATGAATGAAGCCTTCCTTGTAAATATCTGTAAATAAATGAAAGTTGTCTTGTTTTAAGAAAGTTCTTGTCTCTGTGGTCATTATTGATAAATTATCTCATTTTAATTGTTTAATGTGTGTGTGTGCGTGAGCAATGTTGTTTTTATTCAAGCAATGTGTACGTAGAAGTGTATGTATTTTTAAAAAAAAAAAAAAATTTTTTTTATTAAAAATAGATCACTAAGTAGGCCTGAGCCTATTCTAGTAGTGACCAGGTTTGAATTCAGAGTTTTTCTTCTCCTAGACTGGTTGCCTAACCAACGTTAAAGAGCCCAGTCTGCCCTACTATTTACCCATAGCTGGAGGGAGAATAGTTGGATTCATACCTTTCCCAAGGGTATTAGTGCTATGTGAACTGTGGCTTCGTCCAGGAATTGAACTCGTGTCGACGAGTCCATTTCCTGTGACTCTAACCAGTACACCACCGTGCTTCCCACTAAATGTATGTATGTATGTATGTGTGTGTTATACATAGCATGTACTTATCTACACAAGTCATGATATGATGTGTGTGAGAAAAACTAATGAATTTTTGTGCTTTGCTTTTTGTACCAATTTGTGTATCCCAGTGACCATTTGCATATATATATATATATATATATATTCACCCTTTACCTCCTCCCACCTCAGTAATTTGCATGAATTAAAGTATCATCATCTGAATTTGGAGAATGGAATCCACTGAATTACTAATTGGCTCCCTGAGAATGTGGTATGTCTCACTTACCCCCCACCCACCCACAATTACCTTATCGAATTGCATGAATATATGTGTGCATATAAATGTTTTTAGTTTGCAAATGGCAGTGCTGTTATAAAATGCTTAATAATTCCACTACATATCAAAAATATAAATTACTTTATTGACAAGGATAATTTTGTCTATAAAATTCTATATGTGTATGTCTGCACTATATTTAATATGTATACTATTTACATTATATTCTATAAGCATACACTATATTCTATATTTAATGTCTGCACTATATTCTACATCTAATGTGTACACTATATTTACCTTACATTCTATATTTAATATCTACATTATCGTCTATATTTGTACACTTTGTGTTCCAATCTGAATTAGAACTATGATCAAGAACGACTACTCTTGTTTTTGAAAGTAACGGTTAGCTCCCTTAGAATTCAGACGGGCTGAAACTATTTTATATAAAATATATAATGTTAATTTTCTTTCGTGATTGTTTATTTTAAACCAAAAACATTCTTGATTGAATATAGATCATTATTTTATGTTTTAAAAACCGAAAGAATATAACGAATATGTTAGTAAAATGTCTTAATTGTCTAATTATTGGACAAGAACAACTCAAATATCTATTCAATGACTAGAATAGCATTTATCCTCAGAATTAATAACATTCTTTGAAATATTATTATGAATATTATGTAACTGTCTGTCTGTAACCCCCACTGACGTCACGATTTCCTTAGTTTTTTTAAAAGTTATATTGTCAACAATTATGAAATAGTCACTATTTAATCTTAATTATTAGCATTTTATTTATTAACGATGTCTCTATTAAAGTCTAGCCGAGTTAGATTTACCGCAAAACTGCCTATATAATTAATGCATTTAAAATCCCGAAATATGTCTTATATATCTCTAAGAAACGAAGATTTACATAGTATATGGTGGGAATAATTTGCATAATAATTTAACTGGGTTTTAGTAAATAATTATTTGTTGTTATTGATTTCTAATACTAACAATGTTACATCTGTGCTGTTATAGTATGTGGCCTACCTTTTTGATTCTGTTATAGTATGTGGCCTATCGGGTTTGAATGTGTCCTACCTCAGTAAAAGTATTATAGATATAAGTAGTAGACAATTTATTGAAACTAATCATTTTCACATATATTCAATTTCAAGAAATGCAATTCAGTCATAAGCTGTATATAGTAATTAAGAATAATTAAAAAGAATTTATCCATAATTAACATGAATCAGAGATCTATTTAATTCTAAAATATTCTAAAATTCTGAAATAGGGTTAGGGTTAGCAGTTATTATTATAACATTATAATATGCTTTTTATGGTAGGCCACATACTATAAGAGAGACATGATTTGGTAGGCCACCTTCAATTAAAAGCAATAATTTTATACAGAAATCAATTAAAATAATATAAATATTTTATACAGAAATCAATTAAATAATATAAATAGATATAAATATTTTATACAGAAATCAATTAAAATAATATAAATATTTTATAGAAATCAATTAAAATAATATAATATAAATATTTTATACAGAAATCAATTAAGATAATATAAATATTTTATACAGAAATCAATTAAAATAATATAAATATTTTATACAGAAATCAATTAAAATAATATAAATATTTTATATGAAATCAATTAAAATAATATAAACAGAAATCAATTAAAATAATTATTTTATACTGAAATCATTAAATATATATTTTATACAGAAATCAATTAAAATAATATAAATATTTTATACAGAAATCAATAAAATAATATATAAGTATAATATTTCTATATTCGTTTTGTCTAGTTTTGTTAGTCTTTCTAATTTAATATATTTTTATTACATTAAATTGTATTTTATTACATTAAAACTTAAATACTTGCACCCAGGGGACGCATACTTTTGCTAGTAAATGTAATATAAATAGCAATAGTGTTCAAATAACTAGAATTACAAGAGAAAAGATTGCACAGGCCATTAGCTTAAAAGAGAGAAATTCAAATACACCCACAGAGATGGATATTAATAGACAGACTAAAAATGGCATTAAAACTGGTATGTTAACTGAGGTAATTGGTCATTTCTTACACGTATCATCCAAATGCTGATTTTCAAAGCTAGCTTAGAGAATAAAGCAATTTCCAATACAATTTGCAACCTAATATTGTGAGGTCTGCGTTCACACTCACTCTGATCAAGAAAAACTTTAATACCAATTACAAAATCCTTCCTCTTATTCATTTACAATTAATTATATTAACTAGCAAATATATGCACCCTCCGGGTGCAAGTATTTAAGTTTTAAAATAATAAAATATCATGTTAAATTAGAAAGGCTAATGAAACTGAATAAGAATTCAGATAAAAATATTTGGAACAGAGTTAGTTTCAAAGTTGTTCTATTTTCTGATTATACCAATCAGAAAATAGAACAACTTTGGAACTAACTCTTCCATCATTTTCCATTACTCCAGTCTTTCAGTGGTAAATTTTCCTAATTTAACTATTTAGTTAAAATAGGAAGTAAAGAATAATATTACAGTTATTTCTTCTTGATAATGGATTTCTTTTAAGATTTATCCCCGAGATTTTTGCTCATATTCAATAAGATAAAACCAAACAATTAGAAATCAATAATACTAAGCATATATTTATTAAAATCAAATTTTTTAAGATCAATATGCAAATTAGCCTTCCCATTCACACTGTGAACCGCTATTTTGTTGTATATATAAATACAATTGCATGTTATTAGTATGTAGATATTGTTAACAGTCTTAATGATGTAAAACAATTTTACTAATAATTGAGGTTTAAATTAAAAAAATAAAATCATGGAGAATGTGATGTAAATAACAAAGGGAATTGTGACTTGTATAGTAATATAGTTTCTGTTACATGCGGACAAACCCACAATCTCCATTATAATAAGATTATTATTTGAACTTTTGTTTACTTATATATTGATTAGCTGTTAACTTTTTAAATAAATAGTCATTAAAACAGAATTCTGAGAAAAAAAAAGAATAGATTGAATTTAAGTTTTTTTGTAGAAACTTTGTTAATTCTTAAAACGTATTTGCATTTTTTTTTTCTTCTTCTTCTTATCTGCTCAACTAAAAGAAATGTTATTTTAGTACTGAAAATCAGTTTAAATAATCTTTTAAAATTAACAACCAAAACTTCTGAAAGAATCTAAAGTAGAAACAAAAAAATCACAATTTAATAAATACACCATGGGAGTACAATGGAGAAATTAATCCGAAAAAAAATATACAAAAAACACAAAGTATTCCAAAGGATGACTATTTATTCATTTGGTAATTTCAACGCTATAATGTTTTGGTTTTTGCAATCTTTGTCAGGACACATCTCCACACAAGATTTCACCACCTGTCCTGAAGAAGGTTGCAAAAAATGAAACGTATAGTGTCAACATTACCATCAAGAATAAATATTTATCCTTTGGAACAGTGTTTTTCTATCTATCTATCTATCTATCTATCTCTCTCTCTCTCTCTATATATATATATATATATATATATATATATATAATATATATATATAGATGCTGGTTATATTACGAGCACAATAATAATAAATGGTATTTTCAAGTATGTATTTACCTAATCCTCTGTCAGGGCAAGATAAGAGACATTTTTAACTGTTGACATTACCATCAAGAATCAATATTCATCCTTTGGAATATTTTGTGTTTTTCTAGATACACAGAAATATTGTTGTATATCCCTTTCTTACTTCTGGTCATATTTTCTTCTGGCCGGCTTTGGTTCTATCTTCTATCATCTTGGTCTGGAATCTTCTAAGGTCTGAACTTTCTTGGGGACTTCGGGTCTGGTTTCTGTTAGGGATTTCTCTTTATCAGAAGCCCTGTGTCATTGTTAGTTTTTAGGTAATAAACACAAGACTTCGATTTACTTTGATGTTACTTTATTTTCAATCCCCAACCCAGACATTCTGCGCAGTAAGACTTACATCCTACGAGCTCGGCTTCTAACTTCTGTCTTAAACTTACTATCCTTAAACCAGAAGACAGGGTCTTCCATGCCTTCCGGTTCTCACGATTTATCCCCGGAAGGCAAGGTGAGAGTGCGGTCACTCACTCTCAAGGCCATCAGCTGCACTAATCGCCATTATGTTTCTACACTACCTTATATAAGTATTAGGGATCCAATAATTATGTAACAATATTTCTCAAAAATAAATATTTCTTTGCTCGTTTCCTAGCATTCAATTTCATTCTCACAGCACTGCCATTTCTTCACCTGTAGAAATCCACAATCACATCACCATCTGTTTAAAAAGAAAAAAAAAAAAACTTAAGAAAAACTACCATATTATTTTTTTCTCAACCCTGTTGATGTATTATTTTCACAGCTTCTATGATGGCTTCTTGGGCTAGTGTGACTGACAACAGCAACACCAGTTGTAGCAGCATTCGTTCAAGTGCTGCCAGTTCTAGTGACGGTTCCTTCCTCACAGAAGCTGATTTTGCCAGCGCCGTTGCCAAAGCTGCTGAACTGTCAGGTCTCACTGTCGTCGGAACAACTGTCTGTGATCCTAAAGCTGGTAAGTACAAATACTTGCAGAAATCTAAATGACCCTCTCATTTAGACATTTTCAACATACTGTATTTGTAATTTTATCAGACACAGTTTATAAGTGATAGAATAGAATGAAAAATTTAATTTTCACCCTCTCATTTTAGACATTTTCAACATACTGTATTTGTAATTTTATCAGACACAGTTTATAAGTGATAGAATAGAATGAAAAATTTAATTTTCACCATCTATGAATCATTCTGTTCATTAACTCTTTGTCTACTGAATTTTCCCCACATCTATACCAAATTTTATTGGTATTTTTTTACCTGTATGATGGGATATTTCAAAGTTCACTATCTATTCACCTCAGAACTCATTCTATTCAAATTTATTCCTATTATTATTGTAATCCGAGTCCTGCTCAATTCTCATGAACTAACCATCAGTTTTTGTACTTTGCTTGGAGAGCCTCTGTGAGCGGCTTAAAGTATTTATAAACTTGTCTCATTCATAGAATCCATAATTGTTCAATTATTTTGAGATTGATATTTTTCCAATTCAGACAGACAATAATAAGCAACAGCTGATTATTTCTGGATAGTTTTTAAAAATTGAATTTTTCATTAGATTTATAAAATTCAACTCTTTGCCTACTTCAAGCCGCTCACAGAGGCTCACTAAGCAAAGTACAAAAACTGATGGTTAGTTCATTATAATTGAGTTGAAGAATTCACATTACAATGATAATAATAATAATAGGACATTATTTGAATAGAACGAGTTCTGAGGTGAATAGATAGTGAAATTTGAAATATCCCATCATACATGTAAAAAAAATACCAAGACGATTTGATACAGTTATCAAGGAAATTTGGTAGGCAAAGGGTTAAAAGATACTTACCTTGGTTTTTTTTATAGGTAATTTATGAGGAAGTGCGTCCCAGTCTCCTGCCTCCTATTAAAATAACAACCCAGCTCAGTCTATTCAAAACTATCCATCTTCATATCTATCTAGCTATCTATATCAATTTGTTCATATTTATCTATATTACTTTAAATACTAAGATTTTCTTTTATTCATGTTTGTTTAATGTCTTGTTTTTAGTTTAAATAAACAAGAATTACGACAAAAAAAGGAGCGACCCCCCCCAATACATTTACTTGTCGAAAATATCTATATCTATCTATCTCCATTTGTTCATATCTATCTATATTATTTTGTTTGTTTATCTATCTATCTATTCCAGTCTATTCCAAACTATATATCCATCTTCATATCTAAACAAGAATTACAACAAATTATGATAAATAAACAAGAACTATGACGAGCTGGGGTCGTTATTTTGATAGTCACCGAGTAGCAATTTTTTAGGCAGGAGACTGGGATACACTTCCTCATAAATTACCTTTTTATATATATCTTTCTTATATTATATTTCTATCTATCTATCTCCATTTGTTCATATCTATCTATATTATTTTGTTTGTTTATCTATCTCAGTCTATTCCAAACTATATATCCATCTTCATATCTAAACAAGAATTACGATAAATTACGATAAATAAACAAGAATTACGACGAGCTGGGGTCGTTATTTTGATAGTCACCGTGTAGCAATTTTTGAGGCAGGAGACCGGGACGCACTTCCTCATAAATTACCTTTTTATATAGCAATAAATAAACTAATAAAAAGATGCAAAACATTTTTTTATTTAATCACTGAACTTTCTGTCTTCAGAAAATATACCTTAAACAAACTAGATTGAATAGTTTTTTTTGTTTTTGTAAAAGCAGTAACTGTTATGGTAGTGCTCAAGGCGTAATGGTTATTGTCATAGGCTACCCGAGTTCAAATCCTGAATGAAGCTGTTAAGATTTCACATAGTGCTAATACCCCCAGGATAGGTATGAATCCAATTATTCTCCCTGCAGCTAGGGATGAATTGTAAAGCAAACTGTAGGGCAACTGACGTAGGAGAAGGAAAACTCTGAATTCAAATGAGATCCAGATAGGGATGGGCTCTGCCAAGAGACGCTATATGAGTAGCCCTCCAATGACCAAACTTGGTTATGGCATAAATTTAAGTGCCTATTAGGGTTTGAAAATTATTAGTATTGAATCAGAATGCTTGAAACCATATAACTATTATTAATTTTAGACTAGGTTTGGTTTATGCCATATCAACCTCAGTGGGTCACTTAATGCCGACAAAGTTTTGAAATGAATTCATTCTTAATGGATACTCAGTTTTTTTATAAACACATTTTTCTATTTAACCTATAGATGGGACCCTAACAGGTACTACCACTCTGACCCAGAGTGGACCTGGAAGCAATGGTGATAAGGTGGGCTCCACATTCCCCAGAACTGGAGCCTCACCATCAGATAGAGTTTAATGTCATATCCAGGACAATTTTAGACAAGAATTTCTTTCATCTTAATTTCAGATGTTTTTTATTGCAACTACTCAAATTAAAATTCTATGTCTATTAATAAAACTAGAAAAAGTATACGTCCCCTGGACGCAAGTACTTACATTTAAATGTAATAAAATATCATTAAATTATAAAGACTAATGAAACTAAATAAGAATGTATATGTTTTCACGCTCAGAATTGCCAAGGCATGGAATAAGCTGCCTGCATCTGTTGTAGGCTGCCGAAACACTGCATCTTTCAAAGCCTCCATGCTTCCTGTAGTCCTCCAACACTATACCTGATACCCCTCTCCACACACACGCACACATACATGTATATTATTACTGTAAACTGTTCATGTTCTTGACACTAATACATTATTCTGTGTACTTGACATGAGACTTTGATGAGTTGTGGTGCACCTGAGCACTGTACACAATAAATTTCATTATTATTCTAAATATATTACACTTATTTTAGTAATAATGAAATTTATTGCATACAGTGATCAGGTGCATCATAACTCATCAATGGTTCATGTATAGTACATAGAATAATGGGACCATATTACTTTTAGGCTCCCCTTTTTGATCTCAATTAAGAAAGGACATGTTTTTCATTTACACCGTCAATATCCAGTTGGTTAGGGTTAGGGATTAGTTTTATAATAAAAAAAATCTAAAAATCGTATGTTAAAACAACTGGATATTGACGGTGTAAATGAAAAACATGTCCTTTCTTAATCGAGATCAAAAAGGGGTGCCTAAAAGTCATATGGTCCGAATAATGTACTAATGTCAGGAAAATGAATAGCATACAGTCATTAGATGTGTGTGTGTGTATGTGTGTACATATGTGTATGGAGGGGGGTTATCAGATATTGTGTTGTCGATTTACAGGAAGCATTTTAATGTTATTTTAATTGATTTCTATATAAAATTATAGATAGGATTGCTTTTAATAGGTTTGAGAATAACATGATAGTATTAGAAATCATTAACAGCAAATAATTATTTATTAAACCCATTTTTTTTAATCATAATGCAAATTATTCCCACCATATACAATGGAAATTTATTTCTTAGAGATATATAACACATATTTCAAGATTTTAAATGCATTAATAACATGGGCAGTTTTGAGGCAAATCTAACTCAGCTAGGGTTTAATAGAGACATCTTTAATAAATAAGATACTAATTAAGATTAAATAGTGACTATTTCATAATCGTTGAGAATATATCTTAAATAACTAAGGAAATTGTGACATCAGTAGTGACATAGTTACAGACAGACAGTTGCATTATCTCTCTTATCTTCTTATAATGGAAATTCAGTGTCTCTCTGTAACCCAAATTACATCACTGCTTAATTCAAAATATCCACAGGAATTGTGTAATTTTATCAATGAATATTTAATTTATTGCCAAAATTATTAATACATAGAAATATAATTCATCTTATTCATTAACAATGTCTCTAAAAAAATCTGAGTTAGATTTGCCTCAAAACAGCCTGTGTTATTAGTGTGTTTAAAATCTTGCAATGTGTCATATATCATTAAGAAATAAAGGTTTACAATTTTCATACTGGTTATAACAAAACTGTGTTTAATAAATAATTGTTGTTATTGATCTCTAATGTTATTGTTTTATTCTCCAACATATTAAAATCAATCCTATGAATAATTTTATATAGAAACAGATTTAAGATAAGTGTAACCTTTTTATATGCATTCTTATTAAACTTTGTTAATCTTTCTAAGTTAATATATTTTGTTACATTAAAAGTTAAATACTTACGCCCAGTGGAGGGCGTGTATTCTTGGTTCCCAACCTTTTTCTATTCCCACACCCTTAAAAGAGTTTTCCTACCCTTAAAAGAGTTTTGCTCTGACCTCGTACCCCTACAATTTATATTTTTGTTCAATATAGAATGTGAATCCATACTACAGTTTTATCAAAAGATCATATATATTTCACTCTCTAAATCTAATATAATATGTAAACAAATATCAGACATTAATATTTGAATTATTTGCTAAATCCTGATTCAAATTTAATATGGAACTCAAATTCCTGAGACAATAATATTTGAATAAACTTTACAAAAAATAATTACTGCTTAAATATGTACAAAATGATTAAAAAAAAGAAGGCTGACTTCAAAAAGTTTGTTTATGTACTTTAATTCATTGATGAAGGGTAATGATAATAACACTGGTTTACAAAGAAATTGAGGCAAGCACAAAAATAGCTGTTTTAACCTAATTTGGGGGTGCTGAATTCAGATTTGAAATCCGTTTTTACTCATCACCTCTAGCTTTTTAGATATGCATACTGTACATAAAGGCATATATGCATTCAGGGTTAATTTCTAATATTGTGTGACTTATGTCTTCTTTTTTAGTTATTATGCAATAAATGTATGTGATAGCATTACATTATATCATTATATATATATATAGCTATATATCAAGATGGATTTAATCTAAATTTGAACGAACGCTTCTCGCACTCCTGGAATGATGCTTGCACCCCCAGGGGGTGCAATCACCCCCTGATCCAGAAACAAAGAATTACTTATGCATAATAAATATATTTTTATGTGCATCAATTATTTTTTTTTTGTTGGAATGAAGGGTTCTTTCTTTGTTTTGTCATCCATGTTTTTATTTGCTGGTGTGTTGTAACCTAACAAAGGTTATTAAATGAGAAATAACTAAACAGTGGTTGGAAATGAAATGGAATCTTTATAAAATTAACAAAATACAATACTTGCCAGTGGCGTGAAGAAGGTAAACCACTGTTAGTGTTATAAGACTATTCAGTCAGCATAATACGCCCATATTTATGAGGATTGGGACATATCCATTAATGTTCATAGGTAGGGTATTGCAAAATACTGAATTTGTAAAAAATTGAAAATATTCTGGATTTAACTCTACCTCGCTTTTTTTTTTCTTTCTTTCCTTCTTTTCTTTTTGTTCAATCAAAACAGATTAGCATTATCGATTCTGTACACTCACCCCCTCTCTCTATCTTTCCCATACTGTTGTAACCTAACAATGGTTACTAAATGACAAATAACCAAATGGAGGTTGAAAATGAAATGGAATCTTTATAACATTAACAAAATATAATACTCACCAGCGGCATGAAAAGGTAAATCATTGCTAGTGGTATAAGACTACTCAGTCAGCATAATACTTTCGTATTTATGAGGATTGGGACATACCCATTATTGTTCATTTTCTGAGTTGTGTTTCTTGCTTTTTATCGGAAAATTAATGTAGATATTTTACAATGCCCCCACCCCAGCTTTGTATCACCAAATCGATTTAGATATTTTACAAGTCTCCCCCCCCACCACCTCACCGTTTAAATTTTTTTTTTTTTTTTTCGATTGAATTTGTACAAATTTCAATAAACTCAAATTACAAATATTTACATTTTTTAAACAGGGGAGGGGGGTTGTAAAATATCTAAATTGATTTACCAATAAAGGCATGGGGGGGGTGGTATAATATCTACATGTATTTTCCAATACATAGTGGGCAACACAGCACAGTAAATATATTTGAAATTTGAGTTTGGGTTTTGTAAAAATTCAATTGAAATTTGAAAAATTCATTGAAAAAAAAACATTTTTTAAACTGTTGGTGGAGGGGTTAAAATATCTACATGTATTTACCAATAAAAGCAAGAAACACAGCATGGTAAATATGTAGTAAAAAATCTAAGTTGGGCCCAAATTACACCTGACACCATCAAGGATAAACATAGCGTAAATTAGGGCAGGAGTCCAGAACAACAAATTTACTAATTACTGAACATTATTAAAAAATTCTCTGTAACTTTTATTCAAAGGTAATTTAGATCTCCAGTAGTAGTCTGCCCCCAGTTGCATGGTTGCCAGGCCTTCTTTAAGTATCACTTGATTGAAACCCATTTTTTAATAATAATGAAATTTATTGTGTACAGTGCTCAGGTGCACCACAACTCATCAAAGTCTCATGTCAAGTACACAGAATAATGTATTAGTGTCAGGAACATGAACAGTTTACAGTAGTAATATGCATGTGCGTGTGTGCATATATATGTGGAGAGTGGCATCAGATATAGTGTCGGCAGACTACAGGAAGCATGGAGGCTTTGAAAGACTCAGTGCTTCGGCAGCCTACAACAGACGCGAGCAATTTATTCCATGTCTCTGCAACTCTGAGCATGAAAAAATGTTTCTGATTTTATAAGGTTTTAAATAGTATAGACAAATTTGTGAATAATTTGCACAGTTATATGGTTCTAAGTATTCCTATGTAATACAAATAATTTGCACACAGTTACGTGGTTCCAAGTATTCCTATCTAATACAAATAATTTGTACACAGTTATATGGTTTCAAGTATTCCTATCTAATACAAATAATTTGCACACATTTATATGGTTTCAAGTATTCCTATCTAATACAAATAATTTGCACACATTTATATGGTTTCAAGTATTCTTATCTAATACAAATAATTTGCACACAGTTATGTGGTTCCAAGTATTCCTATCTAATACAAATAAATTGCACACAGTTATGTGGTTTCAAGTATTCCTATCTAATACAAATAAATTGCACACAGTTATGTGGTTCCAAGTATTCCTATCTAATACAAATAATTTGCACACAGTTATATGGTTTCAAGTATTCCTATCTAATACAAATAATTTGTACACATTTATATGGTTTCAAGTATTCCTATCTAATACAAATAAATTACACACATTTATATGGTTTCATGTATTCTTAATACAAATAACTTACACACATTTATATGGTTTCAAGTATTGCTACAAATAATACAAATAATGGGTGTGTTATTAAATCTTGTTATTTCCAGGCAAGAAGCACCATTCTCGACGACATCACCGAGCCGCACGTCCTACCAGTCCTTATAGCACTGACAGCAACTTCAGTGCCGTTGTACATAAACCCTATCCCAAGTCACAGCGCAAGAAGCAGTTATTGGAGCAAGGTGAGTTTATTGAAAACTTTTTGTTGATTTTGTGGAGGGGGAGGGGTCTCTCCTATTGGAAAAATTATAGTTAAATTATCTGCCCCTGGCACCAGAGGGCGAATCACCAATATACAATATTGGCACCTAAATCAAATTCTATGACGAAAGTCCCTTATTGTGTTAGGCAGTCAACCAGCGAGTCATGTTTTCAAACACTCCCTTCACCTTCAGTAAAATATGTCTGGCAGCAAACGCCAACAAGTTTGCAACCTTACATATTTTGCTGAAGGTGAAGGGAGTGCTTGAAAACCCGACTCATTGGTTGACTGCCCAACACAATAAGGGACTTTCGTTATGGAACGTCCCTTAATGTGTTGAGCAGTCAACCAGCGAGTCGTGTTTTCAAGCACTCCCTTCACCTTCAGCAAGATATGTCTGGCAGCAAATGCCAACAAGTTTTCAACCTTTTTTTTTTACCTTTTTGAATATATGTTGTTTTTTTTTATCTTCAATTGTTGTTCTCATCTTCTTTCATCCGAATTTACTTGCTTACTGGGAATCATAAGAGTCCCACAAATTCCTCTTACTCCACTATTATTTGTTTGAATTTTTTAGATTAGCTAATCTAAAAAATTCAAACAAATAATATCCGTATTATTTTTAAAACATTTTTTGCCAACACTTGTTCATTTATATATTAAACATTTTATAGGTAATAAAAAATTATCCTCTGCTCGACAACACCAGCAAAGTCTGCAACTGAGTCACCAGCAGAACCCTGAACAAGAACCCTTGTTGGCCCCTGAACCCTCTGCTCCTCCCCCAGGCTTAGAAGGGGATAAAGATATCGACACCCAAAACAACACATTGATTTCATCCAGTGGTAAGTAGGCAGTGATTTTTTTTTCCCTTCACTTAATATTTCATCTCTATGCTATTATACATTGATTCTTTCAAACTATCATCTTCATCTTGGTTGATGTATCGGCCAATGTACATTCCTTAGATCCCTATCACATCCGACAACCTTCAGTAGAAATGTAAAAATACAAAAACCGTAATGTTAAAGCATTATAAAAATTTCCCACATTATATATCAAAGTAATTCTCAGACTATCTTCTATTAACTCTCAACATCCTGTTGAGAATTTTCCAAATCCAGAGCCCCATTGCTATAAGGATTTATTTTTAAAAAATGGCTAAAAATGGCCTTTTCATTTAAAGTAACCTGAATTATTTCCCTAAAAATAAAGACTTCTAAATATGTTATTACATTTAAACAAAGTCTATCATTTGGGGTAGATTAGGAAAATGAATGTGACTTCTGGATGGGTGGAATGAGGCGGTATAGGACGTTAAGAGTTAATGATATAGTGCTTTTTTTTTTTGCTTACTTTATACTTTTTGAAGAAATTTTGTCACTTATATTTTTGATTCCACGGGTCAGAGAAGAAAATAAGAAGTTCCTGATTATAGTTTAAGGTGTTTTCTGATGGAGTGTACAATTTCAAGAATATTGATAAACATTGGCCACTTTGATTTTGTAAAACAAAGTAACGTGTAAAATGTAGTCTTAAAAAAATAAATAAATAATTCATTTTCCACATTTTTGGTTGTTCAAAGCAAAATACCACTTTAACTCACTGTAAAAAAAATAATTCAATGGATAAAAACACATACGAATTACATATTTAGAAAAATTATTTTATTTCTAACCATATAAATATTTTAAATATTGAACCAGAAATATGTGAGAAATTGCGATTGAACCAATTAAGGTCCAAATTTATCAATGTCCACCAAAAACAGCTAAAGTGCTGGGAATGCTATACAGTGACCCAATAGGCACTTATGGTATAATGGTTATTGATTCAGCTATCAGAGTTCAAATTTTGAACCAATTAAGGTCCAAATTTGTCAATGTCCACCAAAAACAGCTAAAGTGCTGGGAATGCTATACAGTGACCCAATAGGCACTTATGGTATAATGGTTATTGATTCAGCTATCAGAGTTCAAATTTTGAACCAATTAAGGTCCAAATTTGTCAATGTCCACCAAAAACAGCTAAAGTGCTGTGACCAATAATTAGCTAAAAAACCCCATATAATGGTTTCAGCTATCAGAGTTCAAACCAATTAAGGTCTTACCAAAAACAGCTAAAGTGCTGGGAATGCTATACAGTGGTATAATGGTTATTGATTCAGCTATCAGAGTTCAAATTTTGGACAGTTTGCATTTAACATTATGCTAATACCCTTGGGAAAGATATGCATCTAACTATTCTCCCTCCATCTATGAATACATAGTAGAGCAGACTAGGCTCTTTAACCATTAATATGGCAACCAGTTTAGGAGAAGGAAAACTGTTTAAAAATTGATCTTGTATCACATCCTGCTCATGCAGAGAGGTTAGGTAAATTCAGTAGTTCAATTGAGAAAGCAAAGTCTTGTCAAAAAGAGAAATTAAATTCACGTTCAGAAAAGCTTAGAAAAGATGCAAGGATGAGTGTAGAATCAACATATACCTTCACAAGAAGGTTTCAACTAGCATCCAGTTGGCTGTAACCAAATACAGACCCTGTATTAACTCCCATAACAGTCACAAGGTTTCAACTGGACATAATAATGAAATTTATTGTGTACAGTGCTCAGGTGCACCACAACTCATCAAAGTCTCATATCAAGTACACAGAATAATGTATAAGTGTCAGGAACATGAACAATTTACAGTAGTAATATGCATGTATATATGCACATGTGTGCATATGTGTGTGGAGAGGGGCATCAGGTATAGTGTCGGCGGACTACAGGAAGCATGGAGGCTTTGAAAGATTCAGTGTTTCGGCAGCCTACAACAGATGCTGGTGGCTTATTCCATGCCTCCTCAATTCTGAGCGTGAAGAAATGTTTCTGAAAGTCACGTGAGCAGTGCTGTTTTCAGGAGAGGTGCACTCTGGCCTTTATCAGGTGTTTCTCGTCAAACTCAGGAGCTTTCATGGATTAAATAAAGGGTTCAGTTCAAAATTTTGTGATGACTCAATTATGACATGAAGGCTCCAGAGTTCGACAAGAAACACCTGAAGAAGGCCAAAAGGAACATTGGCTGAAAGGTTTATATAACAATAAAGACGAAGACAAAAATATTTGAATAATATAAAAATACATTTAACAAACAAGAAATATAATTTATATTAACAAAATCATAATTCTTGTTTGTTTATCAAATAATTTTGATTTTATGATCACAACCTTTTTTTTTTTTTTTTTTTTTTTTAGTAACCAGTAATTATTATATGTACTTTGACGAGTATCCTTATCTTGGTTGTTTTCATCACAGCAATTTTTTTTTTTTTTTTTTTAGTTTTGGATCCATAGAACCACTACTTTAAAGACTGAAATCCAAAATAACCTTTTTGGCATTAAATGACCCACAGAGGTTGATATGCCGTTAAACAAAACTCAAACTTAAGTTTTGGATATGCAAAATAATGCTTTGAGTACAATGTTTTAGGGACCAATTTAGCTCGGTCAGTAGAGCACCCACCTAAGAATCGCAGGGTTCTGGGTTTGATATTGGTTCTGGCCAACTCATGAGTAGCATAAATTGGGTAATTTGGTCTGTGCAGTAAAGTGGGGAGCTGACGGTAGGTGTGTCGCTCTACCTTAGCAAAATAAAAACAATATCCCTGGTCTAGCACTAGCAAAAAGGGGATAGACTCCCTCGCTGTCTGGCTAATACCGAAAATAGGCCACACCTATTTCTGATATTGGTTCTGGCCAACTCAGCACATGAGTAGCACAGATTGGGTAATAAGATCTGTGCAGTAAAATGTGGAGCTGATGTAGGTGTGGCTCTCAACCTCAGAAAAAAAAAAAATATTCCTGGTGTAGCACTTATGAAAAGGGGATAGACCCCCTTGCTGTCTGGCTGATACCGACAATAGGCAACTCTGGCAACTTTACTTTTTTTTACTTACAATATTTTAAGGGTTAAAATGAAAATGAAATTTGACTGAGACATTAAAGGTATTTACCACTCATCCCACATATGAGGGTGTGACACAAGGACATTTTTATGAGGGCCCACCCACGAGCCGAGACTCATGGGTGGTAGGTGCAAAAAATGTGTTGATCCCGTCGGCATTCCCCCTCGTGAGGGGGGGGCTCTCAGGCACTGGGCAATAAACCCAGCCCTGCCCCCTTAAATCAAGGGGCAGTTATTGCCTGGGGGGATAGCTCCCTGGGATCAATGCTGTTAATTTAACACTGGTCCAGTGGCCAAAGCCACCAGACACCCACCCTAAAGAGCAAGAAGGAAGTGCAACCTCTTAAGGTATTTATTTTGTTAATACCTTAAGAGGTTGCACTTCTTTCTCGCTCTGGTGGGTGGGGGTCTAGTGGCTTTGGCCACTGGACCAGTGTTAAATTAACAGTGTTGATCTCAGGGAGCTATCCCCCAGGCAATACCTGCCCCTTTGAGATATCTTCTTTATTATCCTACATTATCTCCTATGTCAGTGCAATTATTAGGGGCCAAAACTGAAGATGGTTTATTTCTTCTAGGCCCTTAAATTCATCAACCCTGTCAACAACTAAATATTTTTTTATCCTGTTTATTTATAAGCAACAATTTACTGTTTTACTAGTTGTATGATTTTAGTT
Source organism: Doryteuthis pealeii (assembly GCA_023376005.1). NCBI lineage: Eukaryota > Metazoa > Mollusca > Cephalopoda > Myopsida > Loliginidae > Doryteuthis > Doryteuthis pealeii. The sequence goes on from CM042158.1 coordinate 42,522,248, forward strand.
TGTTTATTTTCACATTTCATTTTAGTCCATTTAAATTGTTTTTAATTTGTTTGTCAGTTGCACATTTTCTCCATTCCCTGAATTTTTCATTTCACAAATTTATTTTTTATTTCATTAAAATTTGAAAAACCTCAAATATTTCTAATGAAAACAGAAACGTTATTTTCTTTGAGGTGTTAACTTGGTCTGACAGAATTTTTTTTTTTTTTTAACTTTCTTCTAAAGAGTGAGAAATTAAGGGGGAGATAATCCCTAAATTCTACTTTGTTATTATGCAAAAAGGCTTTTATGTTAGTATAATCTTATGTATTCATCATGATCAATCTTTAAAAACTTCTTTTTTTTCCTTCAAATAATTTAAAAGAAAATATTTAACTCTACTTGTTTAATATTCTTGTATTAAATTGATTTGGGTTTTTTTCTAACAGGTTATTTTGCTAAAAATTAATCTTTTTAGATATAATTTTAAAGAAATGAGGAAATATTTGATTAAAATGTTTTTAAATGAGGCTTAATAATTAGTATTATTTGGATTATTCGGACTCTTGTCCTCATCTTTATTAAATAATAGTCCGAATAATCCAAATAATATTATATTGGGTCCATACTGATTATATACTATTTCTCTGAATTTTTGAGATTAGGCTTGATAATTAGTATTATTTGAATTATTCAGACTCTGTCCTCATCTTTATTATTATCTGTACAGCATTTCAGTTGATGTGCTCTCCGGCCTTCTTCAGGTATTTCTTGTCGGACTTGGGAACCTTCTCAAACTCGGGAACCTTCTTGTCGTAATCGGGAGACTATTGGTCACATAGCATAATGGATAAAGACGTTGGGTTAAGACAGTTCTAAGTGACAGTTATCTCTAGGCTGCAGGTTCAATCCTGGTCAGGGGCAGCAGTAACATAGAATATTAATTAACACAGCTTAACACCTGTACCCAACTATGGTTAGCAGAATGAGAACAGGATACCCCCTGTGGATTGAATAAAGGGTTGGGTTCAAAGTTCCATGATGGCTCCCGAGTTCGAAAAGAAGATTCCTGAGTTCAAAAAGAAATACCTCAAGAAGGCACATCGGCCAAAACATTGTACAGATAACAATAAAGATGAGGACAATAGTCCGAATAATCCAAATAATACTAAAAATGTATGTTATAATAATTTGATAATTTCTGTATTTACTGACAAACAAAATGATCTTCTAACTTTTGTTATAATAACAATAATATACAAAAACAAAGTTTAATTTTTGGCACAAATATAAAACTCATATCATGATTATTGTTCATTTGATAATCTTTAAAAGATTTCACATTTTATGTTAACTTATAATCTTATAGACTGTATTCACTCAACTGTAAGATTAATTTCTATAAATTATTAATTTGATATTTATTAAAATCATACAATATCTAAAAGACATAATATCACTGTTTATTTCTTGATTCAATCTCTTATAAATTTATCAATATTTAGAGGAGAATTTATGTTTCATTTTTTTAATTGTTAAAAAATTAGAGAGACAAACTTGACACATTTAATTTTGCTGTTTTAATAATTTGTTCATTCAATTTCAGAATCAGAAAATTAATTCCTCACCTAAATTCAAAAATGAATAAAATTAACAATTCTCTTTAAAGAATAAAAAAAATGTCTGTGTATGTATGTATATGTATATATATAAAAATAAAAGACAAACATAAAATCCGACCTAAATTTATAAGTGAATGGAAATACAAAATAAAATTTTCATCTTTTTTTGCTTTTATCAAATTTTTTCAAATAAAATATAAAATGTCAATGTCTAAATTTATCAAGCTATTCTAACATTTTAAAGGCGGATAGAAATTGGTGGGTTTTTTTTTGTTTTTTTTTTTGGGGGGGGGTAAGAAACTTTGGACCATATTACCTTAAGGCACCCCTTTTCAATTTTGTGTCATTAGGCCATTTTTTTCATTTACACTGTCAATATCCGGTTGTTGGTTAGGGTTAGAACCCCTAACAAACAACTGGATATTGATGGTGTAAATGAAAAAAATTACCTAATGACACGAAATTGAAAAGGGGTGCCTTAAGGTAATATGGTCCAAAATTTTTAATCCAGAGGCTAATATGCTGGACTACAATATCATCATAAAAGCATGTTCCCGCATCACGTGACCAAAAAGGGACTCCTGATACAGAAGAGTTCCTCAAACCCTGTGACAAGGGAGACTACTCCATTTAGTCCCTTACAAAAGTATTGTCTGAACTTTTGAGAAAAATAAAAAGAAAGGGTTTTTTCCCTTTTTATTTTTTCAAATAAAATATAAAATGTTAGTGCCTAAATTTATCAAGCTATTCTAACATTTTAAAGGCGGATAGAAATTGGGTTTTTTTTTGGGGGGGGTAAGAAACTTTGGACCATATTACCTTAAGGTACCCCTTTTCAATTTTATTTTAAAAGAAAAATAAATGTCACAGTCCAGCACATATGTCACTGGGAATAATTTTTAGTATCTAATTATCTAAACAGGTGAGGTTATTATTGAAATTTTCTGTTCACCTTTTTGAATTGTGTTTTCCCTCCTTTTTTTTTTCTTATTATTAATTTAGTAATGCATGTATTTTCTTTTTTCACCCGCATTTTCCTCATTTTTCTTTTTCATTATCATCATTTCTTATAATTTTTTTGCCTCGTGTTTCAGTTGCTGATCTTCCCGTTTATAATTCACCTACCTTTCCCTCTCCTTCCAAACCGATCATGAGCCCCTCAGGAACGTGTCAGTCCTCAGCTTCCTCGAGGAAAGCTAACGAAGCTGTCACTACCGATATTAGTTCCTCCGCTCAGGAGACAGAAACCTCTGACAAAACTCTAACGTCAGAGATTGACTGCTCCCCTCAAACCACTGACCAACCGACTGTACAAACTGCTGACGTGAGTATACGAGTTGTCACTAGCTCTCTTCCCTATGACACGGGGGAAAAAAATAAAAATAAAAATCGCTAGAAAATTTGGTCGTTGCCCTTAAACCCCAATAGGATTAAATCCCTCAAAAAAAAAAATAAATAAGTTAAAATAAAAATCTGAAATTTAAAAAAAAATTTTAAATCAATTTTTTTTTTTTTTTTTAATTTGTTCTTTGATTTGTTTCAGAGATTTGATTTTTGGGTTTGTTTATTTCTTTTTGGGTTTGTTATTTTTTAAATACTCCTGGGCAGTGACTCCCTGATTACTCCTGATTATATTCGAGTTTTTTAATTGACTTTTTTTTTGTGAATGTGAATGGGGAAAAAATGGATTTTTCTTATCAAAATCATGAATCCAAAAGCGTTAACAAAAAAAAAGTAAAAATTA
>CM042158.1:42528092-42670860 GCA_023376005.1 Doryteuthis pealeii
AAGATGGAAAATAAAGGGTCTACCAAGGTTTCAATCAAATTAAAATGATTTCCTCAGGACCCTACTCTACGTTAACTAAGTCGATGTAATTCCTTAGTTAAATCCTAAATTGACTTAGTTAACGTAGAGTAGGGTCCTGAGGAAATCATTTTAATTTGATTGAAACTATAGTAGACTCTTTATTTTCCATCTAACAATAATATCATTAGTATTATATATATATATATAAAAACATTCATCCACAGACACTGTGTTTCGACATTTGTGTCTCATCAGTGTGGCTAGACTTAACAGATACTACTAGCCAAGAGCAAAATCTGACTGACTTTTCAGCAGTCTGACCACTTCTGTCAGTAAGAAGCAAACATTTTAACTGATAAATACATACATCAGTAGATGTATGTTACCATCACCTAGAGAACTAGAGTCTGTAAACAACAGACAAATAATGCCTTACACTAGACCAGCAAAAATTTGTTAGTCACTTTTAGAGAGCTCTACCAGGCTCTGGGAGCATATAACAGTCAACCACAGACACCATGTTTGTGGGGCTAAACTTAACTATAGATAAATATTTGATATGTATATAACAATCGAAACCTTAAACGGTGACATCATATTTTCCAAATATCAATAAATCATCCTCACACTTCCTATTTTTAATTTATATATATATATATTATATTTTTACTTGAAGGCAATTAGATACTTTTTCTTATAGAAAATGAACTTGACAAGTGTAATCCCGGCAAAGGATCACTTGGTGTGTAGAATATCGTACAGACTGTTTTGACTATATTAAGTCTCAAAGTCGAAACAGTCTGTACGATATTCTACATACCGAGCGATCCTTTGCCAGGATTACACTTGTCAAGTTCATTTTCTATAAGAAAAAGTATCGAATTTTATGCGATACATGCATTGTAATTGCCTTCAAGTAAAAATATAATATATACTTTATTTCAACAATGCTTCTAAAAAATTAAAAAATAAAAAAAACATCCAAAAATCTTATATATATATATATATATATATATATATATATATATATATCCTTTTGGGAGGGAGCTGGAGGTCAACAATTATATTTACAACCAAAATCTTTGCCAGTAACTAATAAACAAAAGAAAAGAAAATCCACTTTTCACTTTTATTTCCAAACAAAATCAAAATTTGATTAAGCATTAATTTTGGGAAGTTTCCAAAAAATTTTTGGTTAGTTTCCAGAAAAAAACAATTTTGGAAAGTTCTGAAAAATTTTGGGAAAGTTCCGAAATGCTGTGAGAGCTTTTGTTTATTCAGACTGTATATTCTTCATTTTCAGTTAGAAGTTCACAATGGTTCACTCAGCTAATCGATCATCATCAGCTAATAATCCAGAGCTCAGCTATTATGAATGAACACAAAGAGAACTGACTTTCTTCTGGTCTGTACCTTCATTTTTTATATTATTAGTTGTTTTAATGAAGATCTTATGAAGTTCTTTTGAAAAAAAAAAAAAGGAACAGGTTTTAGGAATTTCATAGGTCAAGTAGATTTTTTTTTTTAAGTTACAGTATTTACTTCAAATAAGTACACCCCCTTAGATTTTTTTTTTTTTTAATAAAAAGCTTCTTCTAAATCCAAAGATACCAGGATTTTATTATTTCTAGTGGGATATTATAGAATCAAGACAGGTATTACTTATTTCCAAACTCTGCACCATTAAAACTATGTAGGTGAAAATAAAATTGCAAAAGTATTATATATATATATATATATATATATAATAAACCAATAACCTTGGAATCAGAACTGTCACAAACTCCTTAAAAACAATTATATATATATATATATATAAACTGTTTTTGAGGAGTTTGTGACAGTTTTGATTCAAAGGTTAGATTTTTTTTCAATGATGGTTGTGGTCGAATTGTTTGGTAAAATAATGTATCCATATAATTAATTATTATTGGAAAAAATGTTATAATATAATTAATATATATATATATATATATACACACTTCATCTTGGGGTAATGGTTAGTAAACTATGCTATTAGACTAGTCATTTTGATTCTCACTGGGTGCCCCAAAACAGCTGGTATTGTACCAAATTAAGAAAAGCTTGATAAATCACTTCTCAAACAATTCGATTGCAAATTTGTCTTTCTAATTAATATTCCTGCTAGAATTATTAATCAGCCATAAATAAATTAATATTTCTTTAAGGAATTGAATTGTCACCATCATACATCTCATTATGCTCTGCATTTCTTATATACACGCATTTACTTATTACGCACCAATATAGCGAAGAGAAGAGTATACAGTCTGAATAAAGAAACTTACTACAATGTTAAATGAATGAAGTTCTGAATTGAAGTTTTCCTGTTGAATTACGGGTGAAATTTGAGTTTAATAATTCTTTCAATTTTATGAATTGTCTCTTAAAATAAAATAAAAAAAAAAAAAAAAAAAAGAAGATTTATCGTTTAAAATTATCAGTGCCTTTGGATTACAAGGAAAATAACTCTGTACTTTATAGTTCATATTTATCTCCCTTGCATTTAAATTTGTTTAGTTTTTTTAAAGACCTTTATATTTGAATTATTTTTTCTCAACATTTTTCTTTATAATGTTAATAAACTAATAGAAAATAAATGTAAAACATAATTAAATAAATAAAAATATGTGGTTGAAAATTGAGGAAAAAGTAGATATAATATCACAGCAACTAAATTCAATTGATAAAAATATATATAATATAATCTATAAAATAGTTACTTATATGAATAAATAAATATCATAAATAAATAAGTAAAAAATATATTCATATTTTGACTGTATATTTACAGTGAAATGAAAATGGCCGACCAAAACATAAGGCTTCCTCAAAGTGAAACAAACAAGGGAGATTATGTAGCTAATGTTCAGATTACCTGTAAAGTTATACTGTAATAAGTAATTGAGAGTTGCCTCCCCTATTTATGATTACCTCCCCTTTCGGAGAACTCTTTAGTAAATACTAATCTATTTAAACTCACAATACATGTAACAATTATTCTAAGCAGAATAAAGCTTTCTTGTCTTTTGTTATCATCTTTTGAAGTCTATCACAATGTAAGTATAAAGAAAAATAAGGTAACTATGATGTTTTTCATTTACCTGTGATTTATTTTATTATAAATCAAAGGTAAACGAACATCATAATTACCTCATTTTTCTTTACACTTACATTGTGATAACCTTCAAAACCAACACAATAGTTACCTCATTTTTCTGGCTGAACTTGCACAAAGGTGTCAAAATTAGGGTGACCCAGAAAAAACAGAACCCAAATTATTTATTTTCCCATTAAACTAACCTTAAACCCCAACCCCTAGACTCCAATAGTTAAAATTAACAGTTTTGTTACAAAATTTGTGGGTTCTGTTTTTTCTGGGTCACCCTAATTTTGACACCTTTGTGCAAGTTCAGCCATTTTTCTTTACACTTGCATTGTGATAGTAATTATATATATTATATTAAAGGCTAATTTTTGTTTTTGTTTTATATTCACAGGAGCAAAAAGTATAGTATCAGGCCATGAATAATTCCCTGCCAAGAACTTATTTGTCATTAAAAGAAAAAAAAAAAAAAGAAAAAAAAATATTTCATTTTGGATAGACATTCTTTGTCAGCATGTTTGACAATTGTCATCCAAGGACAAAATGGTGTCCACATCAAAAAGAGAAAAAAAATACAAAGAAAAAAATATACCAAAAAAAAAATGAAGGAAGAAAATGTAATATTGGGAATCAACTGGAATTGAACTCTTGCTGTAAGGAAAGTTCTCCTTGTTACTTGATTTATTGGACTCAAACAGTGACTGTCTACTGACTTTGTACTTTCAAAGGAAGAAAAAAAGAAAAAGATTTTTTTTTTTTTTTTGTAAATGGGGAAAAAATTAATTAGAGAACATTCACTATGCAACATTTTTCTGCTGGGAGGCTCTTCCAACAATCTGATAGCCTCCCTTGTAAATCAGAAATAATAAGAGGGTTTTTTTTTTCTTTCTGTATAAACAACATTATAATGTATTTGGTACATTACACCTGAAATTTCCATGAAGAAAAAAAAATGGATATGAATAACTGATAATTTTGATGTCGAAATTAGAAAAGAGATATCAATACAAAATAAAATGAAAAAAAAAATGGGGAAAAAAATTCAGTTTATAAATAAATTGATCAACGGTTTGACGGACATATGAAAATGATCTTGTTATACGAAAAACGATTTTTTTTTTTTAGTAGGGAAAGGAGTAAGGGGAAAAAATTGGCATTGGAATATGATTAACCCCCCATTTTTCAGAAGAATTATTTTAATTCCTCAAAAAAAAAAATATACAAAACAGAAAAAAAATGCTAATTATTGATAATATCTTTATGAAAGCTTCAAATAGAAGTTTCTTAAGAATAAAAATAAAAAATAAAATCAATATTACAATTGAAGCATCTAGAAATCAGAACATCAGGAGTTTTGGGTTTTTTGTTTGTTTTTTTTTTTTAAAGAAAAAGTCCTTACTCTTTTATGTTTAAATTTTTGAACTTATTTCACTGGTGGAATAAAATAATGAACATTGGTCACCTGACATAAAAAAAATTGTACTTTTATTTTTATTTTTTTGTTTTGTTTATATAATACTTTTTTTTTCTTTTTTTTTTTGTTTATATAATACTTTTCTTTTTTTTTTTAAACACATCTTAGACTGAAGTAAAATTTAGAAAGAAAACAAAATTTGTAAATCGACGATGACAACAACAACAAAAACAAACAAAAAATCATAATTTTTAAAATATCTGTTTTCCACTCATAAACAGATATGCAAAATTTGTTGTCTTACAGTTTTCCAAAATATTGTCATTTTTTTTTTTTTTTTTAAGACAATTTTATTTTGAACCACTTGAAAATGGAAATGAGGGGAAAAATTTTTTGTTTTCTTTCATTTTTTTTCTTTTTTTTCTTTTTTTTTTTGTTGTTATTTTCCTTCTTTTGTGAATAGAACTCTTTAATCATTGGGGGAAAAAATCAAGAGTAAGATTAAAGTTAAAACACTGGATGCTGTAATTATGCAATGTCCTCCCACCCTACCCATTCCCAAATTAAAACATCTCAAAAGATTCTCTAAGATAAAAAGAAAAAGAAAAAGACTACTTACTGAGCAAGCTCCTTCAAAATGAAAACAGATTTATGCCTGAAGGGGAAAAAAACTGTTTGTTGCTATGATCAACATCTTTGGTTGTTGATCCTAACTTCTGAGTCTGGTACCTACGTGAATGAAGAAAAAAGGGAAAATCATTTTTATGGAACATGTCAAGATTATAAAAAGCAGTCATGTGATAAGCCAAAAGAAAGAAGGAAAAAAGAATTGAAAGAAGGAAAAAAGAAAAATAGAATTTTTATGTCGATGTCTTGGAATAATTTTCCAAATTCCCCTCCCCTTACCCAACCTTGCTGGAACATATTCTCGTATCTCTACAATCTTGGCTACAAACAATATGAAAGTAAGTCTGTTCCATCCAACTAGTATTTTGGGGAAAATACTTGAAATATATATATATATATATATATATATATATATATATATATATATATATATAGATCTCTCAAAAATACAAGAGATTTGGTGTGGTGGCCACAAAATTTATTAAATAGCAAAAAAAGAAAAAAAAATTTCTTTTCAAGATTTTATTTCATTTCTTTCCTGCTGTATTCCATTTGCTTGTGAATTTATATACGTGTATGTAGATACACAGTTAAATAGATGAAAAGGTTTATGTGCATATATGTATATGCAGTTAACACTACCTTTTTTTTGCGCTTAAAATGATGATAATAAAACCAAAATCAATGTTAACGATTAATCTGATCAAATTCTCTTTCATGTTTCCATCTGGATTTGTTAGATTGTTTCCAAAAGAAATGGACAATTTTATACGTAAATCAGAAATAAAATCTACAATTATTTTCAAAACAGTTTAATACATCAATCTAATTCAGGATTCAATTAAATAATGTCTGATCTCACCTTCAACATGTGGTTGAATAAGTTATGAACATAGATATGTGAGTGATTGAATGAAAAAATAAGATATGTATGTAGATGGCTTGAATGAAGGAAATATATATAAGTGCACACTTCAATTAAGGAAATATGTGAGTGTGTGAATATATATATATATATATATATATATATATATATATATATATACACACACACACACTTACATGCTTATTTGAAGATATATATGTGTGTGTGTGTGTGTATGTATGTATATATATATATATATATATATATATATAAATATATATATATGTTTGATTGAAATAATATATATATATACATACATGCTTGATTGAAGAATATGTATATATACATACATGCTTATTTGAAGAAATATATGTATACACACGTGCTTGATTGAAGAATATATATATATATATATATATATATATATAAAAGCTTACATTTGCTTGTAAGTTATGCATATCAATATGGGTTGTTGATAAATTTCTCATATGTGAGTGATTGAATGAAAAAATAAGATATGTATGTGGGGAGGGGGCTTGAATGAAGGAAATATATATAAGTGCACGCTTCAATTAAGGAAATGTGCGAGTGTGTGTGAATATATATATATATATATATATATATATATATATACACACACACACATACATGCTTATTTGAAGGAATATATATATGTGTGTTTATATACATACATGCTTGATTGAAGAATATGTATATATACATACATGCTTATTTGAAGAAATATATGTATACACACATATGTGCTTGATTGAAGAATATATATATAAGTTTACATTTGCTTGTAAGTTGTGCATATGAATATGGGTTGTTGATAAATTTCTCTGAAATATCAGTTGAAATTAAATCCATCACCACAGGTTTAAAAAAAAAAAAATAATAATTTTTTAATTGTTAAGAATAAATAAAACCAAACACATTCATGTGTGTTCAAGTAAGTTTCTAGGCAATAAAACATGGCTAAACAAAGAAATAAAATGTTATAGCCAGCAACTCTATAATAATAATTAAATTATTGCATACAGTGCTCAGATGCACTAAAACGCATCAAAGGCTCATGTATAGTATATAGAACAATGCACTAATGTCAGGAAAATGAAGTGTGTACAGTCTTAATATACATGTGTGTGTGTGTGTGTGTGTGGAGGGGGGATATCAGGTATAGTGTTGTCCAATTACAGGAATCATGGAGGTTATCATTTGATGATGACATTAGTCTAAGGTAAACAGGGAATACCTGAACAAGGCCCGGGGATAGAGTGTCCTTAATGTTGTGTTTATACATACCACAATAAAGATGAGTACAACAGTCTGAAACATCAAAATTATTCACAATAATGAAATTATTGGGTATAATTCTCAGGTGCACTACAACTCATCAAAGGCTCATGTATAGTACATAGAAAAATGCTCTAATGTCAGGAACATGAATAGCGTACAGTAATAATATACATGTATGTATGTGTGCGGGTGCATATGTATATGGAGGGGAGATATCAGGTATAGTGTTGTCGAATTACTGGAAACATGGAGTGTGTATGGAGGGGGGTATCAGGTATAGTGTTGTTGAATTACTGGAAGCATGGAGGTTTTGAAAGATGCAGTGTTTCAGCAGCCAACAACAGATGCAGGCAGTTTATTCTATGCCTCAACAACTCTGAGCACAAAAAGATGTTTCCAAAAGTCATGTGAGCTATGCTGTTTTCTGACTTTGTAGGCATGCCCACGTGTGGATGGAGAGATGAATGAATGAATGTAAAAAGAAATAAAGATAAGAGAGAGAGAGAGGGAATCTTGATCAGAAAGTGACAATTACACAGTTAACAATAATTAAAAATGATTAAATGAATGAAGAAAACAGGAAAAAAAAATTGGAAAAAGACAGCCAGGAAAAAAATGAAAAAAAAAAAAAAAAATGAAGGAAAAAAAAAAATTTTTTTTTTAATTCTTTTTTTTTTTTTTTTAAATATGGGACAAAGATGTTTGGTCACTAAATTTTCCAAATAAAATTTTAATACACGCTCATTTCTGGTGGAAGGGAATTTTAAATATATTTCACTGGTTTCTTAATATATTTTCATTCCCTTAAAAAAAAAAAATCTAAAAAAAATGAAAAAGAAAAAAGAAAAGAATTTTCCAGAAAGTTTTTGAGTAATAATTTTTATATTTGTCTCCATGTTTTGTTTTTGTTTTTTTTTTTTAATTTTGTTTTTTTTTTTTTTTCATTATTATTATTATTATTATTATTAATAGAAATTAGACCGCCGGTTTTAGTGACATCATCATCACACGCTGATAAAAACATGACAACAATAAAATAAAACCAAAAATTGTTCTTTTCCTTTCATATTCATTACAATAATTCCATTCAGTTGGTTTTCTTTTTGTTTCATTTATTATTTTTAAACTGTTTAGCTGTTGTAATCATTGATTGATAGATGCAATAGAAATTCACTATTAAATATTTTTGCCGCTTTTTTTCCTTCTTCGTTGTTCAAACCTAAAGCTCCAAATTTCTATCAGTGTAAACAATTCCAGAGGCCAATGCCTTCAAAAATATTTACCTACAGATTTATATATATATATATATATATATATATATATATATAAAACAGTTATTATTGTATCATTATTATTATTATTATTTATTATTATCATTATTATTGCTGCTGCTGCTTTATGGCTTTTTTATGATGGCTAATTGCAAAATGAGGCTCTCTAGGTCTTCAGAATGCCAGCTATGCTACTGTACTTTCCAATTACTAAAACTGCTGTGAAGATTTTCAACAAATTTTGTTTATAAGAACTTTAAATCAAGAGTTTAAAAAATTGTGGCTTCCATCAGGATTTTTAATCAAACAAAACAAAACAAAAAAAAAAAGGGAAAAAAAATTACAACAAAATCTATAAAGGAACTACTTTACTGAATTTGAGATGGTTATTTGTTATTTAAAAAAAAAAAAAAATTTGGAACCAAAATGGAGGCTGAATTATTTTGCCTGGCTGCAATACATGCTTTTTTTTTTTTTTTTTTCTTGTTTTATTTTGGTTTATAAATCACATAGTATAATTAGAAGAAACATCTATAGTTTTAAAAAAAACAACTAAATCCCCATATACAAACTGGTTTATTCACTATTGTAGCTGTCAAATACTGCTCTCTGTGTTTCATGTATATAAGAGCAAGAAAATATGTGTGTGCGTGTTTCTATGAGAGAAAGAGAATCCATGTATATTTGAAATATATGTTAAGCAGGGGGAGGGGATAAAAAAATAGCTACATCAGCGTTTTCCAAACATTTTGTTGGCATTTTTCCTGGCCCCAATTTTCAACTAAGCAATATTTAACAAGTTACCATTGAAATAGTCTTTTGTTTTTGTTTTTTCAGTTTTATGATAATTACGTTTCCTTTCTTATGATCTATTTCATAAGAACTTAACTGTCGTACAAATGACTTCTCTCCAGATCCCTCAATCTAGGAATCTGACCCGATGAGAAAGACTTTTTCTTTTCTTTAGATCGATTCATTAACATTAAAAGAAAATGGTAATCCATCTCTTTTGAATAGATATTTATATTTCTTGTGTCCTGATTCTTGCCTCAGTAAATCCAGGTGGCCTGTACCAGATAGAGAGAAAAATAATTTTTAAAAATCATATAGTTTTATTTATCATAGTACAATTGCTTGATCTATAATGTTGATGATTAAAAGCATTTTTGGTTGGTTTAACCAACCGAGTGTTGGATAGAGAGAGAGAGTCCGTAAAAGGCAGACAGCTCTAAACGTAATTTTCAAGCGGTGAAGAGGTGATTATACCAATTTTATGACAAAGTGGTCAATAATAATACACAATGAGATTCGGTACTTGCAGGTTTAGCACAATTATTAGAGTAGCAGATAGATATGATTTAGAGATATGTAAGTTCAAGCTAAAATGATTTACTATAAACTCTTCTTTTTTTTAAATTCTGTTCGTTAATTTTATTATTTATATTCATTCAAGGAATTTCCCAAAAGCAAAATTATTCTAAAAGCTTTTTTTATTTTTTCTAAATATCTAAAATTTAATTTTTAATCAGAAAGCCGATTTTGGATACGCAGTTACTTCCCTTGCCAACAGTGGATTTCCTTTAAAAGCTTTTCTTAGTCAAACTAGTTACAAGCATCTACTAATCATGTTGGTTATTTTTAAAGGGTGAAATTTAATCAGAAAGCTGATTTTAGATACACAGTTACTTCCCTTTCCAACAGAGGATTTTTTTAGTCAAATGAGTTACTAACATGTTCATTAACGTTAAGCGGTGAAGAATGGAAAAACTAATAAAATAAGCATATTGATTTGTTTTTAGCTTTGTTGGTATTGTCGCAGGAACAAATTTGTGGACAAAGCAGTTTAAACCTCTGTGCCAGTTGTTAGTTCAATTTAAAAATCTGCAAGTCATCACTTGCTAACTGGCCATTTTAGTTATGCTTGACGTACATTCGGTCATAGAAGCTGCCATTAAGTCTTAAGAAAGACTGGACTATGCCTACTGCCATCTGTACATGTGTAAAGTCTACAATGCATATCGTTATATATTTCCTACAAATATCGGCTGCTGCTGCAAAAAGATGGCGTTTCAATATTAGTTATCTCCCTTAGAACTTGCTCAGAAGTCTCAATACGAAAAACGATTTTAAGCGCCAGTTTTGTACGATACTTATTTAACCTACAAAGAAAATTATATCTCTCTGCGGTAGACTGAATTCAGGAGCGTAAATCTTTACCATAGTCTACTGGACAGATGTTAGTGGAAATTAAATGAAATCCAATGAATATATTTTTAATTTCTCAACTAAGATTAATACTTTTAATAAAAATGAAACTAAGGAAACAATTTAATATGTTAATTCATTTATAAGTTTTTTTGTTTTTTAATTAAAAGGACAGCATTAATTGATGTTGAATTGATTTAAAGTTGTTGAATAGTGATTTGGTTATACACTTTTTTGACCTGAGGACTGCAAAAGTTTTATTTTTAATTGTTACTCTGAAATAGAAATATCATTAAATACTCAGCAAAATTACCAGCAAATAGTAATTTTCAGTTTATTTCAGTATAAGACTTGATAAGTTTATAATCTCAATTCCCCTAAAATAACAACACTAAGGTCAAAAAAGTGTATAATACTATGATAAAAATTGACGCCCCTGAATTCACTGTCTACCTTGCTCTGCTAATAAATTGTTGTTCATTTTTTTCCCCTGTAAATAGCTGTGTTAGAATCTCTGAGTAACTGGCTGAACATTGGAGGATATCTTTCTCATCTCATGCCCACTGTTATGGATCCTTTCGAGTATTTGTATAAATTCCACATAAAAAATTTTAAAAACACAATAGAGTAATTATTGTGCTACTACAATAAATAATATCAATAAGGGGGGGTAGGTATTGTAGCTCATCGAGCAAAGATGATGGTTCTTCATTGAATCAATGACATAGTTGATTTGAGCGCAAACTTCAGCCAAGTCTTACTTTCCCTCTCCACTTACCCATTGCAGTTAGTACATTCTTATTCTTGTAAAATTCACCATGCCATTGCTGTATTCATTATTCATAACAAGCTACTAGTAATCAGTTGACTTTATTAATGGTGTAGCCATATAGGGCAAAGCTGTCTAACAACAGTAGTTGTCCGTCCGTCCAGTATATTAACTGGTTAAGGGAAGCTGCCCATTAAGGGTTTTCTCTCTCTTGCTACGCCATTTTTTTTTTTAACCAGCTCTTTACAAAATTTTTTTTTTTTTTTTTTTTTTTTCAAAATTTTATACCAAATTTCTTTCTCCATTTACAAACCCCCTTAAAATCCATGAAGCCACCATGAAAAATTTGGAAAACACTGATATTTTTTTTATTTTTTTTAATAAAAAAGATTTAAAATATTCTAGATTGATGAGCATGAAGCAGACTTGAAGTAGAACAAATTCATTTGTATGTATCAATACAATATGGCTTCAATTATATGTCGATGCTAAAAAGATATTTAAAAAAAAAAAAAAAGAGAAAAATTTTTTTAAATGTTTAATTGAAAAATATATGCCAGCTTTTTTTTTTTTTTTTTTTTTTCTTTTTAAATAATATTCCTATAAAAGCATGAATCCCATGTCCTCAAACTACAGAAAAAGAAAAGGAAAAATAATTAATAAAACTTCAAAACAATAATTTCAATTTTATCAAAAAAAAAAAAAAAAAAAAAAAATCTGTTACATTTTTTATATTTTTCAATTTTTTCCATGAAAATTAACAATAAGAATTTTAGTTTCTGAACAAATTTGTTCATGGATCAAACAAAGGGGGGAAAAAAACAATCCATGGATTTTTTTATTTTATTATTGAATTCATTCTTTTTGTTCTTTTAAAATGTAACCCCAATCCCAAAGTTCTGAACGATCCATTTTGCAGCCTTCATCAGCAATTACACATTGTAAAGAAACACAAAAAGGATTATCTCCCTTTTTTCAGTTAGTGTCTACCAATACAATAAAATGGAGAAAAAAAATGGTGCAAATTATACTGATCAGACCAACCAGTTTATGCCAATACAAGTGATTCCCTATTTTATATTCAGGATTTCTTGCCATTTACTTGCTAAACAAAGAAATTCATACTGACCTGACTTATACGTTTTATCTACAGGATTAACATATAAAGCTTTTTTTTTTACAATTTGCCCATTGTTCAATAAGGTTTCTTATTTTCGGATTGTACATTTGAAGAAGGCTGTAAAATTCATCGGCTGAAACAGTGTAGTAGCAACAAAAATAAAAGAATAAGATCAATAATCTGAACAACTCTTGAAATGAGAGTTTGAATCCGCTCAAAATCACAAAGGGAAAATTAATTTTCTAATCAATTTTTTAAATTTTTTTTTATGTAGCTAAGCACCTTTTTAATCAACTGCCATTTTTTCATAGTTATCTTGAAAGAAAATTATGTGACATGATATGGCGGCCATTTTGATATCAAAATGACTTTTTTTGCTGAGTAATTCTTTAACAAGTAGAATTTACAAAAAAAAAATTTTTTTTTAAATACATCTATTCAATCTTTATTTCTAAATGCTTTGCTGTTTTATTAACAAGTTATTTTTGCTTATCTCATGTCTTTTTAAGTAACATACACTGCCCTATAAAAGTTTCTTAAAGTATTAAAGATTAGGTGAAGGTACTTGCCATAGAACAATGGTTAGCAAGTTAATCTTAATTTCTAGTGAATTCAATCCTCACTATTATGGTCACTATTAAGGGGCTGGTTTAGCTCAGTCGATAGAGCACACGCCTAGGAATCACAAGGTTCCAGGTTTGATACCGGTCCCCACCAACTCAGCACATGAGTACTACAGTCAGTGCGGTAATGTGGTAGGTGTGGTACTTCACCTCCCTGGTCTAGTGCTAGCGAAAAGGGGATAGTTTCCCTTGCTGTCACACTGAAAGCACTGGTTCCCACTTGATCAGCAAAGTTAATGTGTTGGTCATTTTCAACATTACTAGATGACTTGTTGTCACAAGGAACCAGTCTATCTTAAAGGACTGGTTTAGCTCAGTCGGTAGAGCACCTACCAATGAATCACAAGGTTCCATGTTCAAAACCGGTCACAACCAACTCAGCGCATGATTAGAACAGATTGGGTAATTAGATCTGTGCAGTAAGGTTTATATAATATATGGTGTAGTTAATTTACTGGTTTTAACAAAACTAGGTTTAATAAATAATTACTAGGTGTTATTGATCTCTAATATTATTGTTTTATTCTCCAACATATTAAAATCAATCATAGGAATTATTTTATATAGAAACCAATTAAAATATGATTAAAACAAGTGGAATCTTTTTATATGCATTTTCATTTGACTTTGTTAGTCTTTCTAATATATTTCATTACATTAAAACTTAAATACTTACACCAGGAGGGTGCATATTCTGGCTAGTAAAAGTAATTTATTTTGATTTTTAAAAGGCAGTATATATCTTTTTTCTTTCTTTTTTTTTTGTATGTGTTTAAAAATATTGAATTAAAGAATGTATATTTTTCAAAGATTTTTATGAAAACAAAAAGAAAAATAAAGGCTGCTTTAAAGATTTGGTCACAAACATTTTAAAAGTATTAAAAAATTTAAAAAAACGAACACTTTATTGATATTTAATAAAGAACACATTACTAATAGACTGATATCAATCTAACTGGGGTTTATCTCACTTGAAAAATTATTTTTTAAGAAATGCTTGCTAGAGATCCAATCTAGGCATCTATATGCACACATACACACACATTATATATATATATATATACACAGGATATTCCATCATGGTGTAATGGTTAGCAAGCTAGTCTTGCTGATCCATTACTATTGAATAGCATGTTTGATCCCTGCTGAATATCCTATGCTTGTGATGCATCCTACCTAGGGTGAACGGGTTGAGTAAATACCCACACACATACATACATATATATATATATATATATATATATACACACACACACACATAAACATTGACATATATATACCCATACAAATATATAAGCACACACACATTTATATAAACAGATACAATGACATATGCACATACAATGCTATATAAACACACACACACACATATATATATATACATACATACATACATTGTCATATATATATACATACAAACATATATATATATAACACATACAATGAATGCAATTTCTTAACCTCTAGGCATAAAATAACCATAGACGGTTATATATATATATATATATATATATATATATATATATATATACTATCATTTTCTAAGCCTTACTGACAGAGCTGTCAAATCAAGGACAAATATTTTAAGTTACTTTTCCATGATGAATCCTTTCATTTTATTTGGAGAAAACAAAAAATGATTCTCAATTAACTTTTTTAATTCACAATAGCACTTCAGTCTCTTTTTATGGTGCAGTAATTATGCTATTAAGAAATATTAAGTTAGCTATGATCTACAGAAGAAAAATCAAGATGAAATATACCTCCAGACAAATAATAGTAAGATTATTGAAAAATGGTATATGAAAAAAAAAATGGATTTTATATACACCCCCCTCCCCCATACACACAGTATGACACAAATCATTTATTGCTACTTATAGATTTGTGTTTTCACAATCACCAGGCAATTGTGATGTACCTCAACTCTAAGTTTATTGTCTTGTTGTGGTTCTTCTGAAAATATTTCATAATTAGCATTCAGAAGTTATCTCCCTTGACACCAATAGATGCCCACACTATAAAAAAAAATTAAAAATGGCTGTCAACTCGTGTTCGAGTAAGACCATTTCCTGTTTTTTTTTATTATTATCATAGTTAGGTACCAGTAGCATTTGACATTCTATCCTTGTATTTTCTCAGATGACTCACCAGGCCAGCCCTGGAGAGACATACTCTTCCACATAAACTACATGTTGGAACTTCTCCACTTTGAAAGTTGCTGGGCTGAAAATTACCCTTTCTAATAGCCAACACTATAGATATTTACATACATGCACATATAAACAGATTTACACGAAAATATATAAACGTTTACATACACTTGTGCTACCATTTTTTTTTTTTAATAGATTAAGTAATTTCAATAAAAAAAAATTTTTGCATAAATTTCTCTAAATATGTGCAGCATAATTAGCATTCAGGAATTATCTCCCTTTATACTAATACATGCTCACATTTTCTCGATTTGTTTACGCCTTACATTTGAACAGATATATTCACCTAATTCATTAATTATCAACTAATTAATTTTCAAATTAGATACATGCCCATATAAACATATTTACATACAAATATATAAACGTTTACAAACACTTGTGCTACCATTTTCTTTGGTGTGTAGATTAAGTAATTTCAATAAAAATATCATTTGCATAAATTTTGGGAAATTTATGCAGCATGCATATTTATGTGCATATAGCAATAATAATAATAATAATAATAATAATAATAATAATAATAATAAAGCCTAAAAGAGTCAGAAACTACCAACTTAGGTTTCACCTCAGGATAATTCTGACTGTGCATATAGCTTTGTATGTATTTATTATACAATAATGTAAATGTGTATACATTTATATATGTTAAGAATAATCTTTTTTTTTTCTTATATAAAATTCTACTTTGTTAAAAAAAATTTTTTAAATAAAATAAAAAACCAGCAAAAAAGAAATCAAAGATAATAACCAACCAACCCAAAAAAAAACTACTAATTAACTCAAGTTTTAATCAATCTCAAATTAAATACGTTAAAATGTTCATTTTTTTCTTTCTTTTTTTTTTATTAATATTTTCTGGCAAATTTTCCAAATTTTTTTTGTTTTGTTTTGTTTTTTTCACATGGGGGTTAAAAAAAAAATTTTAAAAAGAAAAAAAAAAAATTTTTTTTTTTTTTTTTTCTACAAAGATATTTGCTTTTTCAAATGCTTCCTGCTTGACTGACAATTGTCTCGCATCAAACTGATTGTACTATTTGTACGTGGGTATGTTTGTGTGCGTGCATGTGTGTGCATACCTTTTTTTTTTTTTTTGTTATCATTAGTACAATGTTTAGACCCTTATGTAAATTAATTAAAATTCCATATAATACTTATCACAATTTCTATGACTACAACCATTACTGCAGTAGAGGACTGTACTTCAAAATTCATACTATGTATGGACTAATATATACCAATGGAGGCAAAATATGCATACAGGTCAGTAGTGGAGAAAAAAAAAATGTTTTTCAATATAAGAAAAGAAAAAAAAAGGCTTAGTTTATTTGTTTCTATTGTTTTTGTTTTTGTTTTTTTTTTTTTTACATAACACACAGGCCCTGCCAAAAAAAAAAATTCTTCAAAATAAGGTACTTTTTTTACTTGATTTCATATTGTAAATACACCTTTTTAAACGTTTGACAGCATTAAAATTATTTTTAAAGTCATAGAAAACAAAAATAAAAAAATAAAAATAAAAGCTGTTAGTCCAGGCTGTAAGTGCAGTATGGGTAATCCTAAGACAAATGTTTTTTTGGTTTTTTTGTTTTGTTTTTTTTTTAGACCTTATTTTGTAATACCTGCATTGAAAAAATAAAATCTAAAAAAAAGTTTGGTTTCAGGCTACCCTTACTACCAGATTTTTAACCTGGACTATGTACACAATAACTTTTAACTTACAACAATTAACAACTTTAAAGAATGATTTGTCTGTACTTATGAGATGCGGCTTGATGTGTTGTCCTCATCTTTATTGTGGTATGTATAAACCCAATGCTCAGGTCACTGTAACCTTGGGTTCTGTTTAGGTTACAGTGGCCTGAGCATTGTATTTATACATACCACTGTAAAGATGAGGACAGTAGTCTGAAATATCAAAATTATTTACATTTAAAGAATCAGTTAAAAAAAGAAATTTATCTCTAAGCGAAATAAGCAATTTATAGTTTGGGCCATCTGACACGATACTTCTCTCTCTCTCATCTATTAAATTCAGAGGGTTTGTTTTTTTTTTAGGAGAGGTTTTTGTAGTAAAGAGAAGGTTCAAACTGGGAATTTTCAAATGTCCTTCTTGGACATTTCAATATTTTCTACTCTTTTTAATGGAAGTTTATGTATTTGTTTTCTACTACTTGAAAAAAAAAAAAAAAAAAAAAAAAAAAAAAAAGAAAGAAAACTACTGATGCTGCCTAAAGTTTTTTAAAAAGTGCTTTGAAAATATGAAATCATATAAAAAGTCACCAAAGTTAAAAAAAAAAAAATAAAAAATAAAAAATAAAAAATGAAAAATAAAAAAAAAATTGAAAAATAAAAAAATAAAACTTATCATCCCAATGTATTTCTTAAATCAGCCACTCATGGATGTTCGCCTGTTTGGATATTTTTTTTTTTTTTTTTTCTTTTGGTGGGGGGAAAATTCTGTACAGAATTTTGAGAAAGATGAAAAAAAAAAAAAAAAAAAAAAAAATACAAATTACTTCAATGCTATTCATGAGATTAAACTATAAAATTTATCCTGAATTTTAAAGTGTCTGTATTTTTTTTTTTTTTTTTTTTTTTAAGATGCGAAAAATTGAAACTTTAGAAGTTTCTTCAAATGAATTCTGTCTGTATCTATGAGATGAAGCTTGATTTGAATCCTGTTCTTTACCAGCCAAATATCAACATTAACTTGCAACCATCAGTGATGCTGATAGCTTTTTTTATTTAGTGCATCCTGGGACACACATATTAGTTTTGAAGGAGTACCAATTATGAGTACCAACTAAAGCCATCTAACTCCTATCTTGTAACCTATCCTGTGTAATTCATTTCTATGAATCTATTGAAATGTATTCACCGTTAGCTTGAAATGGTGAGGGAAGAAAAACGAAAAACACTGGGATGCATGGATATGATTTTACTGCGTCCTTTTAGATTTTTGTGCATCAGGGATGCAGGACACGTACCTATCTGCATCTCTGAACCATTGTCAACACTGAGCAATCCCATGAATCCGAAAAAGGTACTGGAATTTTGATATTCCAGATTGTTGTTCTCATCTTTATTGTTATATGAATAAACACAATGTTCAGGCCACTATAACCTCGACATTTTTTAGGTGTTTCTTAATTACATTAAAATAAAGTCACCATAAGACAGTGGTTCTCAAACAGTGCGCCCCAGAGTTTTTCAAGTTATTCCTGACTGGATTTGAGTTATTATTCCCATCAATATGACTGGATTAGAAACCCTTTTGTAGAAACTGCAATAGATTCTAGTTTAACGCTAACAGAAAAAAGAAGAACTGGCAGCTGTGTCCACTGATCATGGATTAATGATTAAATAGAAAGAATTGTCTCTTGAAGCTTTTTGGATTTCTATTTAAAAAAAACATGTCAATATCTAAAAAGCGCTGGCCATTTTATTGCAATTTTCCACCTCATATTTATATGAATTGGGATTTTCAACCCTTACAACAATTAAGTGTAAAAAGAGAGGCACTCTTCAATGCATTGATAAGGAAAGGAGAGTTTGTCTCTCAAACATAAGACCAAACATTGAAGAAATCACAAGGTCTCATCAAGCTCATGTTTCTCATTAACACAGGAATGAATAAACTTCATAGAGGTGTGTTAAGTTTGCTTTTGTTAAATGTTATTTTTTATATATTTAACAATTAACTTAATAACATATTAATTCTATTTTGTATACAGTGTGCTATCAAGTATCTGTAGTACTGTAAGTGCGGCCAGACTGTATAAAGTTTGAGAACCACTGCCATAAGATGATGACCTTGAATTCAAATTCAGCTTTGTTATATCAAGCGTATGGTTGCAAGGAAAAAAACAAATACAGGTTAACGTTCAACGTATTGTATTAAATATAATGAATTTAATTTGTATAGCCACTTGATGAGTTAGTGCAGAATTAAGTCATTGGTCATTGAGTGTAGAGTCATTGATACTATGGAATGTGTGGGCATCGATGTGTAGGAATGGTTGATCAGGTCGCGGTCACGGAGTGTGAGGAGTTGATATATGAAATATGATATCTCTGGTTGCTGACGTAGAAGCGAGATGAAGGGGGTTGATGCGTGCACCGCAATCAGTGTGATGTCAGAGTTGGTTGGTAGGTGATGGGCAGTATCTTGGTGTAGGAGGTGAAGGAAATATAACACAGCTTGGTCAGCGATGTTGACTGTTTCTCATCTCTCGTCCTACTGAGGAAAGTTCTATGTTTTTAAGTGTCCAGAGTGGATCGGCTCGGATCAGATTTAAAATCTCCTTGGTTTGACCACGAAGGTCACTGATTGGTTGAAAAATGTTCCTTTTTGATGTTATCTAATAATTCCCTCTCAGCATGTGCAGATCCGTGAGCGCAGAGCTGCATTTTTTTCATTTTGTAGAAAGATACAGTCCTGTTCACACCCAGTGATGTTCTTAGCTGCTGATTGGAATATCAGCGTTTTTTAGTGTTGCTTAAATCGGAAGAGATCTCGTACATGGTACACAACTGTTCCGAAACCCATTTGAGTTTAAGGTTATCATCTGATGATGACTTTATTTTAAGGTAATTAAGAAACACCTAAAAAATGTCCGAGATTACAGTGGCCTGTGCATTGTGTTTGTACATAGAAAAATAAAGATGAAGACAACAGTCTGAAATATAAAAATTCCAGTATCCTTTAAGGATTTATCAGCTTGTTCAGTGTCGACAATGGTTGCAAATGTTGATATTTGGTAGGTTAAGATTAGGATTCTGAAAAAGTGACAGATCCTGGCCAACTTTTTGGAAGATAAGTCATACACAACAAAGTTCATGTATTTTAACTCTAATTAATATCCTATACCACTTCATTCCACCCGGCTGGAAGTCACATTCATTTTTCCAATATCTACTCCAAATGATAGCCTTTGTTTAAATGTAATACTAAACGTAGTTATAAGTCTTTAATTTAAGGGAAATAACAGGTAACTTTAAATGAAAAGGCCATTTTAAGCCATTTATTGATAAATCCTTATAGGAATGGGGCTCTGGACTTAGAAAATTCTCAACAGGATGTTAAGAGTTAAACAAGATGGAGGCAAGTACACCTTTATCAACATTACTCCCAGTTCCACCTTGTCCAGGAGTGATAGTACCTGTTAGGGTCCCTTCTATGGGTTAATAGAAGAAAATGAGTTAACAAAAATGTATTTTTTTAAAAGTTGAATTCAAAAAAAGAGTTTTCAATTTTTCATCAAGAATGAATAAATAAAAGACAATGTTGGTAGTTACTAACTTATAGAAGTCAGCCACAGACAACGATGGCCTCACTGTGTGGTTATTGGAAACACTGTTGTGTTTGTTGTGCATGCACCTGCGAGGACATCATTATCCGTAGTAAATAAGTTTAAAAAATGTAGATGATGCTTTCATTTTCACAAAATATAATATATATTACGACTTTGTAGGAAGCGCGTGGTGTAATGGTTAAAGTCATGGGAAATGGACTCGTTGTCCTGAGTTCAAATCCTGGACATGATAATTGCATTTCACTTTGCGCTAATATCCTTGGGAAAGGTATGAATCCTACTCTATGGATAAATAGTAGGGCAGACTGGGCTCTTTAACTTTGGTTAGGCAACCGGTCTAGGAGAAGGAAAACTCTGAATTCAAACCTGCTGAACTCCGCTTAAGAAATTGACCTTGTGTCGCATCCTGCTCGTGTGGAGGGGTTGGTAAATATATATATTACGACTTCGTTATCCGTGGTTTTCAAGAACACCCACAAATGGGTTAAATAGGTTTGGTTTAGTTTGGTTTTACGGCATATCAACCTCAGTGGGTCATTTAATGCAAATAAAGTTTTGAAATAAATCAATTCTTAATGGATAATACAAATTATTTTTTTTTTTTTTTATAAATACATTTTTCTATTAAACCCATAGA
Organism: Doryteuthis pealeii; assembly: GCA_023376005.1. Taxonomy (NCBI): domain Eukaryota; kingdom Metazoa; phylum Mollusca; class Cephalopoda; order Myopsida; family Loliginidae; genus Doryteuthis; species Doryteuthis pealeii. Next base: position 42,549,605 of record CM042158.1, read on the forward strand.
TGGGACCCTAACAGGTACTACCATTTCAGTTCAGAGTGGACCAGGAAGCAATGGTGATGAAGGGGCGCTCCACATACCCCAAACCTCCAAAACTGGAACCTCACCATCAGATAGAGTTTAACGTCATTCCCAGGACATGTAGACCCTCAGCCACCGCTTCTAGCACCCATATGATAAAAGGGGATGGGGCTTGCCATATGGCAATAGGTTGGGGCAATCATATAGGTGCTAGGGCTTGATGTGACCAGCCGATTGATCGGAGGGGGCCCTCTTTGACCGCCATCTAGCCCATGAAAGGGCCAAAGTGGAGATTGCAAGTCATGGACTGCTCATTCACCTGGGTTCTATCCTTAAGCATCACGGGTCATCACCCATGGCCAACAGGTGTTCCATTTGGGGGAGTCTTACCCCTCTGCAGGTGACAGGGAAAGGAACAGTAGGGGAATGGAGGTTAACTGGGAGTGGTAGGAATTCTTATTTAAAGACAAAAATTCTAGGCTAAATTAATACCACTCGAATAAATTTCACATTAAATTAACAAATTTAGATTTAAAACTGTGAAAAGTACAACTTAACATGGCTAGACGTTTTTGGGTTTTTTTTTTTTTTTTTGCTGGAATTTAGACGCAATACTTATGAAAATTTACTTATTGTTGTATCCTTTAAAGGGATAAAATCAAAACAAGGTTGTAGTCAGGTGGAAGGACCAGTCAACACGTACATAGATTAATATAGAAGGTTTATTTCAGAGAGATACACTTAGAAAAGGAATAGTGTGGCACCCTACTAATCCTCAAAGCAAGCACCATCTAATGCCGTGTGTTGTATACCTTCTTTTTACTTTCTTACTACAATTCTTCTAGCGTCTCTTCTAGCGTCTGGACTTCGTGTCTGGTCTTCCATTGGGGATTTCTCTTTATCAGAAGCCCTGTGTCATTGGTAGTTTTTAGATAATAACACAAGACTTCGATTTAACTTAGATCATATTTTATTCTGAAATCCCCACCAGACTACCTGCACAGATTGAGTCGGAGCGTGCATAACACGACTTACCACCGTCGTGGTTTTTGGCCGATCTGACTAAAACCCTTTCTAATCTAAACCGGAAGAGGGTCTTTTCCACCGATTCTCACAGTATCCACCGGAAGGAGGATCAGGACTGAGGTCAAGCCTTGTCACTCAATCTTTCAAGGCTGCCGGCTGAACTTATAACAGCCATTTTGGTTTCTACACTACTGTACATAAATATTAGGAATCTAATAATTATGTAACACCATGCTTACTATATTTATATTCATACCACATGGGTGAGAGGGAGTGTGGAATATTCCATTACATAATAATAATGAAATTTATTGCACAGTGCCCAGGTGCATCACTACTCATCAAAGTCTCATGTCTAGTACATAGAATAATGTATTAGTGCTAGGAACATGAATAGCGTACTGTAATAATATACATGTATGTGTGCGTGTGCATGCATATGTGTGTGGAGGGGGCTATCAGGTATAGTGTTGGCGAATTACAGGAAGCATGGAAGATGCAGTGTTTCAGCAGCCTACAATGGATGCAGGCAGTTTATTCCATGCCTCGGCAACTATGAGCGGGAAAAAACGTTTCTGAAAGTCATGTGAGCTATGCTGTTTTCTGACTTTGTAAGCATGCCCAAAAAAGTTAGAAAACAGGAAATTACAACACCTTACCCCACAAGGAGACAGCTGTATGGCCACTCGCCCCCCATCTCCCAAACCATATGAGTAAGATGGACAAGGCATGCGGGACACTGCTGGAGAAGCAAGGACGAGCTCATAAGCAACATACTCCTGTGGAAGCCAAAACATAGGCATGCTAGCGTGGGCCGCCCAGCCAGGACCTATATTGACCAACTATGTGTGGATGCTGGATGCTGCGCAGAGGAGCTCCCGGGGGCAATGAATGATAGGGTGTGTTGGCGTGAGATTGTCATGGATGTCTGTGCTACTTGCGCGACATGATGATATCACAAAATATAAAAATTATTGATAATTCCAGGCTGCTTCTAGTTATCAGAAACTTCAAAAACACCACAGCCATAATGCCTGGAGAAAAAGCTAGATGAGAACTATACAAGGATGCTGCATGACGTCTTGAACAAATCCTCAAAGCAGTACCCCACAAAAGAACAGCTGTATAGCCACTTGCCGGTTATTTCCTATAACTCTAACATAAACAAAGGGAAACCACTCTTGACTGATAAATTATTTATTTATTTTCCCATCAAACTAACCCTAAACCCCTCTTCTTTTTTCCTAGTAGATCAATAAATAAATAAATAATTTATCATTCAAGAGTGGTTCCCCTTTGTTTATGTTGGAGTTATAGGAAATAACCCACTTGCCTCTAATCACACAAACCATCCAAGTAAGACGAACAAGACATACCAGACACTCCTAGAGAAGCAAGGACGAGCACATAAGTGAAGTTCTCCTGTGGGCACCTACACATCGAGACACCAGTGGGTTGGCCAACAAAAACCTATTTCGATCAGTGCTGCAGAGATTCTGGATACCATGTGGAGGACCTGCTAAGGGCAATGACTGAGAGAGACAAGAGAGTCATGGGTATCTGTCCTGTCAGTGCAACCTGATGATGATGATGATGATCAATATATTTTTATATTTGTAAAATCTTCTATACACAAATGGTGTAAATTTGGAAGACATGGCAAATCGTTGTCATCCCTTCTGAAAGATTAACCATTAGGGTAGGTCGATTTTTCACTTTTTAAAAATATCAAATTGTCTATGCAAAAGTTGTGTGTTAGTATACTGAATACTGATACAAAAAATTAGATCTTTAACTTGCACCATTGTTTGAGGAAATAGCATCAAAGATCATCTACTAAAATGCACTAAAAATCCTTGTTTTCTAAAGACTAAATTTTGCGAAAACAAAGATTTTTAGTTTAACCTTGGTTAGGTAAACGGTCTAGGAGAAGGAAAACTGAATTCAAACCTGTTGAACTCCGCTTAAGAAATTGACCTTGAGTCACATCCTACTCATGCAGAGGGGTTGGTAAATATATATATATTGAGGGGTACTGTCAAGAAATTATATATAAAGTTGTACATTTGGCAGAGCGGCCTATTGTCAGTATCAGCCAGACAGCGAGGGGGGGCATCTGCTTTTCGCTAGCACAAGAAGATTGTTTTTGCTGAGGTGGAGCACCACACCAACCGTCAGCTCCACAGTTTACCACACAAATCAAATTACCCAATCTGTGCTATTCATACGCTGAGTTGGCGAGGACCGGTATCGAAACAGGAAATTTGCAATTCCTAGGCCAGTGCTCTACCGACTGAGCTAAGTAAAGTAAAGTCATCGGGACGGCCTAAAGTCGGTATCAGCCAGTCAGCGAGGGGGTCTATCCCCTTTTCACTAGTGCTAGACCAAGGAGATTGTTTTAGCATCTGAGGTGGAATACCACACCTACCATCAGCTCCTTACTTTACCGCACAGATCCCTGTGCTACTCATCCGCTGGGTTGGGGCCGGGTTAGCTAGGGACTGAGCTAAAGCGACCTTTTATTTATATAGTTTGAAGTAACTATTCCCATTTACAAATAATCATTGGTAATCCTTAACTATTTCCTTGTAAATTCCTACCATAAAATAAACTGAACCCTCATTTTATGTCCGTGTTTTCTCAATAAATGTTTTATTTTTCTTGCACCCGTTATTTTACAATACTGAATATATTTTCTTTATTTATTTTAATATTCACTTCAATGTGTATATTCTAAAAGTTTTTATTTTGTGAGAATGGTTAGTTTTAAAGTGGTTAGTTTTAAACACGGACATAAAATGAGGGTTCAGTTTATTTTACGGTAGGAATTTACAAGGAAATAGTTAAGGATTACCTAATCATTTGTCAACAATTTCATCCAGTGAAAATTTCAAAACAAAATTCAGTTAATAACCATATGTCACGCTACAGACATTGATTCACCCTTGAATAACATAATAGGGAGAGAGAGAGAGAGAGAGAGAGAGAGAGTGGGGGGAGGCCAGGAATCTCAGAGTTACGTGTAGTTTAGCATGGAAAGCTTTAAGGATGTGTCAGCACAATGCGACATGGCGTTTTCTTATTGGTCAAGAAGTGCCACATGGTAAAATATGGAAGACTAGGAATGAGAGGTGAGAGTGTGGGGTCAGTTTGGAATGAGGTGTTGACTGGGTGAGATGTGTCTCTTACTCAGAGCAGTTTAACTTGGGGGGAAATAAAAATATCTCATGAGAAAAGAATATCACCTTGTGCTATTACTAGAACCTATAAATGGCACAAGGTAAAATATCCTCCAGCATCCCAAGTTAGTTCCAGACTCAAAACATCAAATAATTGCCAGCCAACTCAACATCAGCCCAGCAACCAGATTCGAGCCTCTCAAAGTAATACCGTTCCAGAGATAAGTATACCGTGATTATTTTTATATGACACATCCAGTGATGCTGATAGCTTTTTGATTTAGTGCGTCCTGGAATGCACATGTTTGCTTTGAATGAGTCCCCAGTAAAATTTATGGATCCCAACTAAAGTTTCTTAATAGATTGAACGTTTTTTATATATGATCTGGGGAAATAACTAAAGCTGTCTAACTTCTAACTTGTAACCTATCATGTGTAATTCATTTCTAAGAAACTACTGAAATGTATTTACAGTTAGCTTGAAATGGCGAGGGAAGAAAAAAGGAAAACACTGGGATGCATGGATACAATTTTACTGTGTCCTTTTAGGCTTTTTGTGCGTCAGGGACGCAAGACGCATACCTATCAGCATCTCTGCACACCACACCATTTCAAATGAAGAACACTACGCAGTAGTTATTTATCTCCCTTGCTGAGGGGGTGCTCAGGTGGTGTAGCCGGCTATGCTCCCTCACTGAGGGGTTTTCTTCAGTCACAGTTGATTGAGTGGCAAGAGCCCGATTCTACGAGGCTTACTCATCGGGACCAAAACCAGTTAAGAGAAAGTGCTTACAACCTGACAAGAGACATTAATCTCCCTACTTCCTGTCCCCTGGACACAGGAGAGTTCTAGCCCCTACATTATTTTTATTCATTATAATAATAAAATTGTTTTATATTATTAGTACTGTTGACCATATCTACATGATATTTTCCACGTACCCCACTTGTACGGGTCAGGCACAAGGCCCTATTTATGTGGGACCACCCACAAACCGAAGCTCATGGGGTGGCGGGTGAAAAATTGCGTCGATCCCGTCGGCATTCCCCCTCAAGGGGGGCGCCTCAGGCACTGGGCAATAAACCCAGTCCTGCTCCTTTAAATCAAGGGGGCAGGTGTTGCCTGGGGGGATGGCCCCCTGGGATCGACGCTGTTAATAATATCAATGGTCCAGAGGCCGAAGCCACTGTTGACCATATCAACATGCTACTAACATGTAATTGTATTATATATACAACAAAATAGCAATTTACAGTGTGAACAGGAAGGCTAATTTGCATATTGATATAAAAAATTTAATTTTAATAAATATGTGCTTGGTATTATTGATTTCTAATTGTTTGGTTTTATCTTGATTAATATAAGCTAACATCTTTTCAATTTAATCTTAAAAGAAATCCATTAACAAGAAGAAATAACTAATTTTATTTTTTTCTTCCTATTTTAGTTAAATAGTTAAATTATGAAAATTTAGCAATAAAAGACGGGAGTGATTCTATTTTTTGATTATACACCTCTGTTTCAATTTTTTTATCTGCATTCTTATTCAGTTTCCTTAGCCCTTCTTATTTAATTACATTAAAGCTTAAATATTTACACCCGGAGGGTGTATATAGTTACTAGTATATATAATGGTTCAAAACACAAAATTTACACAGTATAATAATAATAATAAAATTCATTGTTTACAGTGCTCAGGTGCACCACAAATCATCAAAGGCTCATGTATAATACATAGAATAATGTATTAATGTCAGGAACATGAATAGCATACAGTAATAATATACATGTATGTGTGTGCGTGCATACATATGTGTCTGGAGGGGGATATCAGGTATAGTGTTGTCAAATTATAGGAAGAATGGAGGTTTTGAAAGATGCAGTGTTTCTATAGCCTATAACTCTAATGGGCCTAACCGAACCCCCTGAAATAAGCAGCAAAGAATTGTCTGCCCCGTGGATAAAAGCCTTGAACGGCACAAGATGTAATTTGTATGATGGCTGGGTGAGCTGTAATAAAATTAGGGGACCATATGACCCCTTTTTGATCTCGATTAAGAAAGGACAGGTTTTTCATTTACACCATCAATATCCGGTTGTTTTAACAGACGATTTTTAGATTATTTTTTTTAATTATAAAACTAACCCCCAACCCTACAAACAACCGGATATTGACGGCGTAAATGAAAAATATATCCTTTCTTAATTGAGGTCAAAAAGGGGTGCCTAAAGGTAATATAGTCTTAATTCAATTTTCATTTACACACATATTTTTTTAAATATATATTTTATATCTAATATATATTTTATTCTGCCATCTAAAAACGCTCATAAGGTCATTAAAAGTAACGGACCAGAGTGGACCAGGGAGCAATGGTGATAAAGGGGTGCTTACACATTCCCCAAACCTCCAGAACTGGAACCTCACTATCAGAGAGAGTTTAACTTCATTCCCAGGACATAAGGGCAATAGGGTTGGAGCAATCATATAGGTGCTAGGGCTTGACATGACCAGCTGATTGATTGGAAGGGACCTCTCCAACCACCCGTCTAGCCCAAGAAAGGCCAAAGTGGAGTATTGCAAGTCATGGGCTACTCAACCACCTGGGTTCTATCCTTAAGCATCACGGGTCACCACCCACGGCCAACAGGTGGCCCCATTTGGGGAAGTTTTACTCCTCGGCAGAGGTGCAGTTGGTGCATTCTAACGTCCCAGCCAACAGGGCAGCAGCAACTCTGAGAAATGTTTCCAAAAGAATTTAGAGCAAATGCAAAGATTAATATATCAACACCACCAATTGTATTAAGAGGAGTAGAAGTCAACTGAGGGATTCATGCCTTTCAAGTTTAAAAAGCAGTAAAATAATATGCTTAAAATGAGCATGGGGTTAGCAACCCTACTCATAAAAACCTATTGAAACCACAGCACCATCACCGACATGGTGAGGGGGAGGGGTAAAATAAAATTAATACTTTGCTTCATTGACATCGAAGAAAATCCTTGAATTCCTGGGCCCATAACCTGTTACAATTTTTGTGGCTATCCTTAGACTTTATTTCTTTTTCTATTTTTGTTATTCTTTCTTCCCTTTCTTTTTATCTTTCTTCCTTACATTTTCTTTATTCTTTCTTTCTTCCTTTCATGACGAGAGTGGACATGATTTGAAAGGTTGACAATTCCTTCTTTCTTTAATGAAGATTTAAAAGTCGAACTAGAGATCAGTAATTATTTCTTTCACCCTTTCTGTCTTTTTGCTTTCTTTCTTCTTTCTTTTTGTTTCTCTTACAATCATTTTACTTTTTAAAAAAATAAACTCCCATGAGCCTTCACCAGAAGAACCCTTCACGCATATGCAGGAAAAGGGACCCACTTCCGACCACGACAACAGAGCCTCTATGCTTCCTGTAGTCACACTATACCTGACGCCACTCTCCACACACATATGCACACATGCGCACACATACATGCATATTACTACTGTAAACTGTTCATGTTCCTGACACTAATACATTATTGTGTGTACTTGACATGAGACTTTGATGAGTTGTGGTGCACCTGAGCACTGTACACAATAAATTTCATTATTTCATCTCTCGGCCATTCGAGTTTAGGCCTTAAATGTGTCTAGTCACTACTACTGGCCAGGGAGATATTTCCTTGCCACATGGTGGCTATGACCGGTGAATAAAGCCTAAATCATAAAACCACCTTTTATCTTTGTCTCTTTTCTTCTTGAATTCCTTCCTTTTCAGTGTGACCACCAAATAAGATGGGGGTTAAAAATAAACCCTAAGAACACACACAAAGAATAACAACAGTCACCTTTTAAACCTTTGTTACCCCTTAGGTGTCTACAGGACCAGAAGTGAGAATTAAACTCACAGGCAATGATCTACTATCCTAGCTCATTATATTTTATAGACTCTTCAAAAAAATTAAATAAAAGGCAATTGATTGACTTAAAAATTATTTCCATAAATTTTCGATACAAAAAACGAAAAATTTCGAAAAATTCCATTGAAATATGAGGATTATTGTAATTTTGTTACATAAAGAATACAATAATTTTAGATCTTGGATATAAATTTCACTCTGATGAAGGTTGAATCTTCTCTGTGTGCGGAATATTTTCACACAGATGAACTGACCGAAACACATGTGTAAGTGATATTGATTAAATTCATCTTTATTATCCATTCTATTCTTTCTTTTCTTTATTCATTCTTCCTCATATTATCGGATTCATTTCCAATTCCATTTTTACATATATAAATATATATATGAATAAATATATAAATAAATGAAATGAATAAATATATATAAATAAATTATGAATAATAAGAAAAAGAAAAATTATGACATTAAAAGTCTAGATATTATTTTTCCAGGGGTAGTTTGGTAGTAAATATTTATCCAATACGAGTAGTATGTGACACAAGGGCGAAAATATGGGTAATCCAGAGAGGATCAAACTCGCTTTTCAGTAGTCATGGATCTGTGATATTAGCATGAGAAATTGTGTACGTGGTACTCAAAGTGAGCATGAACATGTCTGGTATGCAAAATGAGATTGCTTGGTGATTAACCCAGATGTGGGATCTTGGTCAGGGCAGTTAATCATTATTTAAGGCCTGCCTTCCCACACTGAGACAGTTGTGTTTTGATCTTGTTAATGAAAATACAGATATGTGACGAACAAGAGGCGAGTGAGCTTTGGTGGAGGACTGCTGGAAAAAATTGTTGCAGGAGGAAGGACTTGGTCTGGGGACTTTGGCATTTGGGAGAATGTCTTTTTCAGTGGAGAGATCTGGCTGTCCGACCTGACGAATTTCTGTTCACATTATACCCTAACATCATTCAAGGCACACCATTGAATTAAGTAGATATTTTTTTTCAGTAATCTTAAATGACTGAATACCTTGCAGAGACACACAACCTAGGAGAAGGATAACTTTAAGGCCCATCTATGGGTTAAATAGAAAAACACGAGTTGAAAAACCAAATTATATTATCCATTAAGAATTTATTTATTTCAAAACTTTATCGGCATTAAATGACCCACCGAGGTTGATATGCCGTAAAACAAAACAAACCTATGGCAAACTTTAAGGCCTTTAAGGGAATTAGTGTGAAACTAGCAGGACCTGTGGATATACCACAGTATGATTGCTATTGTTTTTACCCCCTCTCTCTATCTTTCTCCTAGTCTTTCTTCCTTCCCATATTTTTTCTGTGTAGCTTGTCCTTTATTTCTTTATATAAAAACAGAATGGTCCATTATTTAGCTGAGGTGATGACACTTATAAGAAATAAGAATTCGGCAGATAAGGAACACCAGATAATTAGGATTTACATTTTTACATTTCATTTTGGATGATTTGTCTCATTTTTAACTAGAGGGTGTTGCAAGATGATAAAGACGGAAGATTAAGGAACACAAGTATTAATATATAGATTTTTATACGATTTAATTTATATAATATACACTATATATAAATACAGTTTTATGTATTTTCATTATATCATATAAAATAAAAAGTGAAGTTGGTGGAGTGGCCTATTGTCAGCCAGACAGGGATGGAGTCTACTCCCTTTTTGCTAGCCAAGACCCTGGAGTGCCACACTTACTATCAAATCCTGATCTGACCCTCAGGGACCATGCCTATCTGTCCCGCCTTGGCCTTGTCAACCAATACCAGACTTACAATCAACACGGACCACCCACTTCTGAATCCTAATTCTCAAAGCCAGGACTTCAAACAAAATTTGAACAACTAGCAAATATATGCACTCTTTCAGGTGCAAGTATCTAAGTTTTAATGTAATAAAATATTATATTAAATTAGAAAGACTATAAAACTAAATAAGAATGCAGATAAAATTATTCAAAAATCGAAAAATAGAACAATTTTGAAACTAACTCATCATTTTCTATCACTCCCATCTGTCATTGCTAATTTTTCCTAAAAAAATTAACTATTTATTTAAATTAGTAAGTAAGAAAAAAATGACAGTTATTTCTTCTTGTTAATGGAGTTTCTTCTAAGATTTATCCCCAAGATTTTTGCTCATATTCATTAAGATAAAAACAATTAGAAATCGATAATACCAAGCACACATTTATTAAAATCAAATTTTTAATATCAATATGCAAATTAGCCTTCCTATTCACACTGTAAATCGCTATTTTGTTGTATATATAAATGCAATTGCATGTTATCTGTATGTAGATCTGGTCAATGGAAACACAAAACAATTTTATTAACAATTGAGGTTTAAATAAAAATTTAAAAATCATGGAGAATGTGACGTAAATAACTAAGGGAATTTGACTTAAATGGTGAATAGCTTCGGTTACAGACAGAAAAACACACAATCTCCATTATAATAAGATTTTTTTTTTTTCTTTCCTCTTTCTTTAACTCTTTCAGTGACAAAAGTGACCTAAAAAAGTAAAGTCGACAGGGTAGCCTAAAGTCAGTATCAACCAGGTAGTCTATCTCTGGTAATTTATGAGAAAGTGCATCCCGGTCCCCTGCCTCAAAAATTGCTACCCGGTGACTATCAAAATAACAACCCCAGCTCATCGTAATTTTTGTTTAGATATGAAGATGGATATATAGTTTTGAATATACTGAGATAGATAAATAAACAAACAAAATAATATAGATAGATATGAACAAATGGAGATAGATATTTTCGACAAGTAAATGTATTTGGGGGGGGGGGGTCGCATCTTTTTTTGTCGTAATTCTTGTTTATTTAAACTAAAAACAAGACATTAAACAAACATGAATAAAAAAAAATCTTAGTATTTAAAGTAATATAGATAAATATGAACAAATTGAGATAGATAGATATGAAGATGGATAGTTGTGAATGGACTGAGCTGGGTCGTTATTTTAATAGTCACCGGGTAGCAATTTTTGAGGCAGGAGACCGGGACGCACTTCCTCATAAAGCTAGACCAAGGAGATTGTTTCATGCCTGAGGTGGAATGCCACACATACCATCAGCTCCTCACTTTACTGCACAGATCCCTGTGCTACTCATGCGCTTAGTTGGTGAGGGCTGGTATCAAACCAGGAACCTTGTGGTTCCTATTCAGAGGCTGCACTTTAACTCTTAAAACTTTGTACTCAAAGCCTAATTTTGCATATACAAAATTTTTTTTTTTTTAACATGGTTGGTTGGATTTTATGGCATGTCAACCCCCATTGGGTTATTTAATGCTGAATACTAGCACTTAGCCCTGAATCACAATGACTTATCATTTAAATATAAAATAATACTTTCATTATTATAGTGTCTTATCTAATACTTACATAGTGTTGGTTGGTTGATTGGATTTTACAGCATGTCAACCCTTGTTGGGTTATTTTATGATGAAGACGTTTTTTGTTTTATTCATTCTTGTTGGATATTCAATTTTTCTTAGCTCATTTTTATTATAAACACATTTTTTAAAACTTATTTTTTTTTATCTATTCATCCAATAGATGAGACCCCTAACAGGTACTACCCCTCCATGTCAGAGTGGACCTGGGAGTAATGTTGATAAAGCAGTACTCCACACTCCATTAGATACAGTTTAATGTCATGCCCAGGAAACATTTAAGTTGGTAATGAAAGGGATAAAGATGGAGTTTATATGTAAAAGGCTAGCAAAGATTTTTTTAACATTAATTATTGCTAAACAATTTCAGTCTAACTTGGTAGTAAAAAGGTTTAGTGCTAGGCCAACTCTTCACTCCCTATTTAAAATGGTTAAATAACAAAATCAGGCAAATTTTCTTGTTAATTAAAATGATATAGTTTCAAATCACCCCCACCATTTTATATATATAAGTTAATAAAAAATTAAAGTAATAAAAAAATTTAAAAACAAGTCTTCAACTTAAGTTGGAATGATAAAAAGTAGGCACTGCCAAAGTTGCTATAAAATCCATATTTTACAAAATGAATTTACCCCCCCCCCCATTGAAAAAAAATAAAATAAAATAAATGATGCATTATAAAATTCATTCATTGATGAATCAACACTGAAAATTTCATTAAAATCGGATAATTCCCTGATTTTTGGTAATTTCTTTTCAATCGGGGGGGGTGGGGGTAAATTTATTTGTAAAACATGGATTTTACGTGATCTCAGACAGCGTTTACGACCATGTTTACGATATATTTGAGCAAAATTGACCAAAAAAATAGTTTTAAATGTAGCCACCTTCGAAAAGGGACATAACTCCTATTTTGTTTACACATCTGGGTATTTCAAAGTAAAAGATAAACATGGGATTTTCAATCCAATATCTTTAAAAATATTTATTCTTGGAAATAGAGCCAAAAAGACTTTTCTCTGTTGCGATTGACATATTTATTTATACTGGGAGAGAATTCGGCCCATATTGTCATCCATAGTTGAAATTGACGATTTTTTTTTTAATTTTTAAAAATCTTGGAAAATATGCAGCATATCATCACATATTTCTTAACTTTTTTTCAAAGATAAAATTCATCTTTTGTTAAATTTTCAAGTTAGTCACAGATATTGACAGACATGTAAAATTGACCTTGAAATTTTTAAGGTAGTAAAAAAAAATCAATTTAACTTAGATAAAATAAAAATTTTTTTACATCAATTTAAAGAAAAATATTTTTTTTTAATCTACAAAAAAACAAACAAAAAAAAACACATGCTACATTATTTATTTTTTGAGTTTTAAGAAAATAACTTTTAAATTTTAAAGTCACTTTTTTAGGGTATTGAATTTATTTATTATTGAATTATATATAATATATATATATATATATATATATATTCTTCAGGATATGATCTTTCAAGAAATGCAAAAATTAGGGACCGGGAATTTTTTCTTCAAATGGTCAAAGGTCAACCCCACATTCTGAATTGATAAAAAAAAATATATCTTTTCAAGTTTCTTTAATAAAATAAGCTAATCATTATAAAATTAAGTCGTTGGAAAATAATTTGTTGAAAATTTCATTAAAATTGGACAATTCCCTCATTTTTGGTAATTGTTTTAAAATCAATAATTTTTTTTTTTTAGATTTATGATCTCCCTTTGCAACCCTTGAACATACCTATTTAAATGTATTAAAAATAAATTACATGTGTAATATTATTTTACTGATGTTACTAATTTTCGACTTAGACAAAAATTTGACCTTAAATAATCGATTTAAATAATTTTAATTTATTTTTAAAATGAAAACTAGTCAACATTTTGACAGTGCGTAATAAAAAGTAACCAATGATGAGACGTTGTTATTCACTTGCTCGAAAAGTTACTTCCCTTGAAATATTTTCAAGAGTTATTTCCCCTACATTACATAATTCACGTTAGCTATTAATTTTGAATGAATGGTTTTAACAGCATTTCAATCCGCCATGGGGTTATTTTATGCAATAATAAGTTGTATGGTTTCAAGTATTCCTATTAATAATCATATGGTTTCAAGTATTCCTATCTAATACTAATAATTATATGGTTTCAAGTATTTCTATCTAATACTAATAATTATATGGTTTCAAGTATTTCTATCTAATACAAATAAATTGTACAGTTGTATGGTTTCAAGTATTCCTATCAAATACAAATATTTTTTACACAGTTGTATGGTTTCAAGGATTCCTATCAAATACAAATAAATTGTACACAGTTGTATGGTTTCAAGTATTTCTATTTAATACTAAGAAAAGTGTGTATAATATTTCAAACACTTCTAAACAAATTACTTTACTCCCAAGGATCAACTGATAATATACCTACATATATAAAGATATGGGGGATGAAAAGTTCCTTGTCTGACCAAGAGCTATAGAATATATTGATCCACCTTCATGTATCTAAACTAGCTCTAATCATGGAACTCTCTCTCACTCTTTTTCTTTCTTTCTTTTCGCCTTTTTATTGTGTTCAATTGAAACAGATTAGTGTTATCGCTTCCACGCTCACCCCCTCTCTCTATCTTTCCCCCACTTTTTTCTTATATTTTTCTGTGTAGCGTGTCCTTTTTCTTCCCTTTCTTTATAATGAGATATTGGTGGATAAGCAACACCACATAATCATGATTTACATTTTTGCATTTAATCTTAGATAATCTTATTTTTAATCAGAGGATGTTGCAAGATGATAATGGCTATATTTTAGGAACTTGAGTAATATATCTTATTCATTGAAAACTTAATTATGAACAATATTTTTCAGAAAAAAAGTAATTCTTTTCTTTTCAGCATTCAATTGTTAACTTCACTTTCATTTTAATTCTTAGAATTTAAATAGAAAATTTTTAAAGAACTGTTTGGTTTGGCTTGTTTTGTTTTATGTCATATCAATCTCAGTGGGTCATTTAATGCCGACAAAGTTTTGAAATAAATTCATTCTTAATGAATACTCAATTTTTTTTTTTTTTATAAACACATTTTTCTATTAAATCCATAGATGGGACACTAACAGGTACTACCATTCCAGGTCAGAGTGGGCCAGGGAGCAATGGTAATGAAAGGGTGCTCCACATTCGCCCAAACATCCAGAACTGGAACCTCACCATCAGATAGTTTAATGTCATTCCCAGGACATGAAGACCCTCAGCCACTGCCTTCTAGCAGCCACATCAGAAAAAAGGGTTGGGGTTTGCCATAAGGACAATACGGTTTGGGACAATCATATAGGTGCCAGGGCTTGATGTGACCAGCCGATTGATCAGAAGGGACCTTTCCGACCGCCTGTCTAGCTGAAGTTAGTGCCAAAATGGAGTGTTGCAAGTTATGGACTGATCCATACCTGTATCAGTTTGATTTCTGGTGATGAAATTTCAATTTTTTAGATGAGGCTTGATAATTTGTATTATTTATATTTTTCTGACTATTGTCCTCATCTCTATTGTTATGTACACAACGTTTCAGCCAATATGCCCTCCAGCTTTCTTCAGGTGTTTCTTGTCGAGCTTAGGAACCTTCTCTTTGAACAACTTGACACATGGCCCAATGGATATAAAGGTTGAATTAATACTGTTCTATATGACAATCATTTGTAGGTTGCAGGTTCAATCCTGGCCAAGTATAGAATATAATTTAACACTTGTACCCGTTAATGGTTAACAGAATGAGAACAATCTACCCCCATGGATTAAATAAAGGATTCGGTTTTAAGTTCCATGAAGGTTCACAATTACAACATGAAGGTTCACAATTTGATTGATTGATTGATTTTAATGACATGTCAACCCATCCAGGGTAATTTTATGCAAAGCGGTAGGTTGTGAGGGATGGTCAAATTTATTGTTATGTCTTTTTTTCAAGGATTTTTATTGATTTTGACACTAGGTTGTTTGCAGTTGTGTTGCCAAGTGGATTGGAAATCAGTTTAAGGGTAAAGTTCAAGTTTGTTAAAAGCAATATTTTGGTAGAAAGTTTGTGTTTTTTAAACAATTTTTATAAACAATTCTTTTTTAATTTTTTAAACTCATAGATAGGACCCTAACAGGTACTACCACTCCAGGTGGAGCAATGATGATGAAGGGGTGCTCCACATTCCCCCAAACTTCCAGAACTGGAACCTCACTATCAGATAGAGTTTAATGTCATTCCCAGGACATTAAGACCTTCAACCACTGCTTTCTAGCACATATGATAAAAAGGGTTGGGGCTTGCCATAAAGACAATAGGGTTGGGGCAGTCAGGTTTGGTTCGTTTTGCAGCATATCAACCACAGTGGGTCCTTTAATGCCGACAAAGTTTTGAAATAAATTCATGCTTAATACATAATACAATTTTGTTTATAAACTCATGTTTTTCTATTTAACCCATAGATGGGACCCTAACAGGTACTACTACTCCGAGCCAGAGTGGACCAGGGAGCAATGGTGATGAAGAGGTGCTCCACATTCCCTAAACCTCCAGAACTGGAACCTCACCATCAGATAGAGTTTAACGTCATTCCCAGGACATGTAGACCCTCAGCCACCGCCTTCTAGCACCCATATGATAAGGATTGGGGGTTGCCATAAGGGCAATAGGGTTGGGGCAATCATATAGGTGTTAGGACTTGACGTGCCCAACCAATTGATGGAGGGGCCTCTCCGACCGACCATCTAGCCCAAGAAAAGCCTAAAGTGGAATATTGCAAGTCATGGACTACTCAGCCACCTGGGTTCTATCTTTAAGCATCATGGGTCACCACCCACGACCAACAGGTGTCCCCATTGGGGGAGTCTTATCCCTCTGCCAAGGTGCAGTTAGTGCATTCTAATGCCCCAGCCAACAGGGTGGGGGGCTGTCAGGTGCTAGGGCTTGACATGACCAACCGATTGATCAGAGGGGGCCTCTCCGACCACCCATCTAGCCCAAGTAAGGGCCAAAGGGAAGTGTTGCATATCATGAACTGCTCAGCCACCTGGGTTCCATCCTTAAGCATCAAGGGTCGCCACTCATGGCCAACAGGTGGCCCATTGGGGGAGTCTTGCTCCTCTGCAGATGTGCAGTCGGTGTATTCTAATGCTCCAGCCGACAGGGCGGATGAAGATTCCTGAGTTCAACAAGAAATACCTGAAGAAGGCCCAGGGCACATTGGCCAAAACGTTGTGTATATAACAATAAAGATGAGGACAATAGTCCAAAAAATCCAAATAATACAATCTGGTCATCGATATTTGATGGATGTATGCATGTTTAGCATTAAGTATGTATTTACCCAACCACTCCCCCATGAGCAATTCCTAATCTAACCAACAAGAGAATGATCTAGAACTATGAAACACATTACAGTCCACATATTTATCTTGCAGTTAAACTCACTTGGCTCATTGTTTCTCACATTTCCTTAATACTAAAAAAATTTTGGTGAATATCGCATAAGTGTGTCCTGGCCTCCTGTCCTAAAATATGCTAAATGGTGCCTACTCAAAATCTGACCGTTGCTACTTATAAAATCCCTAGCTGTTTGAAGACGTTTTTCCCGAAATTGAAGTCAGTTAGCCTACTGTTGGTTTGAATAACAGCAGCTAAGTGCAACTCAAGCAGTGTCCAAGACAGTTGGTATAAATAGGACTCAAGAATGATCCATCCATGAATCTGGGTGATTTGGGTGATTCCATTCCTTGAGTTCTGCTTGACTGCTTGATTTGAATGACATTGTGGAGTCTTATATATACTCTGTCATTTGCAGTGGACTTTGTGGCTTTCGGGTTTGTATTGAGTTACAACAGTTTGCTGCCTTGTCTTCCCAGTTCAACGGTAATTGGAACTTTAATTATTCTTCAAGTTAATGCGATATGAAAGCGATATTTTACTGATTGTTTTTTTTAAATCTGTTTTGAATTAAAATAGAAAAGAATATCTAAATATTGTGAATTTTTATTTTTATTTGTTTAATAATTTATTGATTGTTTTTATTTTTGAAACTCTGTCGTATTTATTTTAAATTTGTGAGTTTTGAATTAAAATAAAATGAAAAAAAAAAAAAAAGATATTCTAAAGAGGAGTGAGTAAAATATCGCTTTCATATCGCATTAACTTTTCGGGAAAAACGCCTTCAAACAGCTAGGGAGTTTATAAGTAGTATGGGTCACTTAGTGTTTTTTAGGGCAGGAGGCCAGTATGCATTTATGCGATATGCACCCAAATTTTTTTAAAGCCATTTCTTTCTCCATTATAAAAGCAAAAAATAAAAATACGGTCATTCTTTTCTTAGTTAGGCCGAGATCTTCTTTCGCAATCTTGGATTAAAAACATTAATAAAAGTTCAAATAAAATCTTTAATTTTTAAAGTTAAAAACAAAAAAAAACAGCGTTATATAATAAATGGGAGGTAACTCTAAATAAAGAAATCTTGAGTATTTTCCCTTTTAAACCAATTGTTTTATGATTGTTTATTTGAAGTGTGTCGTCGGGTCAGCTTACTGTCGGTATCAACCAGACAGAGTGGGAGTCTATCCCCTTTTCACTAGCGCTAGACCAAGGAGATTATTTTAGCGTCTGAATTGGAGCACCACACCTACCATCAGCTCCTCACACGCTGAGTTAGCGAAGGCCGGTATCGAACCAGGAACCTTGAGATTCCCAGCCAGCCAATTTGTTTGTTTAATAATTTATAATTATTGTAATAATTAATAATTTATTCTTATTTAATTCAAAATAATTTATTTTTATTTAATTCCAAATAATCTATAATTTATAATTATTATAATAATTAATAATTTATTTCTATTTATTTATAATTAATTATAATAATTAATAATTTAATTAATTAAATAATTTATAATTTATAATTATTATAATAATTAATAATTTATTTTTATCTAATTCCAAATAATTTATAATTTATAATTATTATAATAATTAATAATTTATTTTTATCTAATTCCAAAATAATTTATAATTTATAATTATTGTAATAATTTATTTTTATTTAATTCCAAATAATTTATAATTTATAATTATTATAATAATTAATAATTTTTTATTTAATTCAAAATAATCTATAATTTATAATTATTATAATAATTAATAATTTATTTTTATTTAATTCAAAATAATCTATAATTTATAATTATTATAATAATTAAAAATTTATTTTATTTAATTCAAAATAATCTATAATTTATAATTATTATAATAATTAATAATTTATTTTATTTAATTCAAAATAATCTATAATTTATAATTATATAATTTAATAATTTATTTTTATTTAATTCAAAATAATCAATAATTTATAATTATTATAATAATTAATAATTTATTTCTATTTAATTCCAAATAATTTATAATTTATAATTATTATAATAATTAATAATTTATTTTTATTCAATTCAAAATAATTCATAATTTATAATTATTATAATAATTAATAATTTATTTCTATTTAATTCAAAATAATTTATAATTATTATAATAATTAATAATTTATTTCTATTTAATTCAAAATAATTTATAATTTATAATTATTATGATAATTAATAATTTATTTTTATTTGATTCAAAATAATTTATTTCTATTTAATTCAAAATAATTTATAATTTACTTTATGGTTGTTTATTCAATAATTCACTAATTTGATACAATATTTAATTTAATTTAATTTGACATATTCTTAAATGATTAGTTTACATCATTTTTAAATTCAAAATTTGTATTATTTAGATTTTTGTGACTGTTGTTCTCATCTTTATCGTTATACACACAACGTTTGGGCTGATGTGCCCTCCAGCCGAACTCATCTCGTTGGACATATGGCGCAACAGATATAAGGGTGGAATTAAGACAGTTGTAAGTGATCATCATCTCTAGTTTTCAGGTTCAACACTTAAAGTTTAACACTTGTACCCAGTCATGGTTAACAAAATGAGAAAAATTTACCCCAATGGATTAAATAAAATGTTTGGTTCAAACTTCCATAAACGCTCTTGATTACAACATGAAGGCCCCTGTGTTTCATGCACGAACGTACTTCTAACAAAGGTTAGGTTAGTAGCCAGCAATGCTAATAACAAGCATGCAAAATAGTAGGCAAGACCAGACACGTGTTGATAAGTTTATAACTTTTATTCAACTGCCATGACCCCAAGTCACATCTACGAAACAAGGGGCATAACCCTTTATTTGTTCTTATCAGTAAGCAATTACTGATATAACACCCTGAGTTCAACAAGAAATACTTAAAGAAGGTCAGAGGGTATATCGGTCGAAATGTTATGTATATCTATTAATAATGGAGATTCGCTTCCGTTTTTGTCTGTAACAAAAATTACGTCACTGCTTACGTCACATTACCTAAAATCAGCATAACAGAATAAATACACTCAAAATTTGAACATGCAACATTAGACAGTCCTCATTGTTTCTTAAAACAAGTTTTAATAAATACATGACTGGTATTATATATCTATATATAGTTTTATTTTAATACATATTTAAAGTTTACATTTCAAATTTTATTTTATTTTTTTTAATCCTTTAATGAATTTGATGATTTTACTTACTTAGAGTACAAACTTGCTGACATTGAATTTTTACTCCCACCCCTCAGGCAATGTTTCAAAAGTCTATTTTTACATCGCCTGGAGGGTGTTTTTTATTTTGTACTAGTAACAATAAAGAAAACAGCCCAAAATGTCTAAATACAAATTATCAAGCCTAATCTCAAAAATTCAAATCCAAAGTTACTTTACTTATAATCTATAATAGGTATGATCAAAGATCGCAAAGGGAGGTAATAAAAAATCTTTAATTTTTTTAAATTTTCTAACTATTACCAAAAATCAGGGAATTGTCCGATTTTAATGAAATTTTCACCAAATTATTCATTAATGACATGATTTTATAATGAATAGCTTATTTTATTAAAATACTTGCAAAAAAAAAAAAATGTTTTTTATGAATTCAGAAATTTTGACCTTTGGTCATTTGAAGAAGAAAAAATCCCAGTCGCTAATTCTTACATTTCTAGAAAGATCAAATCCTGAAGAACACAAAAAAAATTTTTAAATAAAAATTCAATACCAGAAAAAAAAATTATTTCAAAATTTAAAAGTTATTTTCTTACTCAAAAAATAATTTTTGTGGTGCTTTTTTTTTTTTCTCATAGTTTTAAAACCAATATTTTTCTTTGAATTGATGAAAAAGAAAAGTATTTTCTCCAATTCAATTAGCTTATTTTTATTCACTTAAAAATTTAATATTAAATGGAAGATGCCATGTTGAACTTAATATTTTAACCATAGATCAAACTTTATTTAGTCTATTTAAAAATGTAAGTTTAAAAATGCACAATTTTGCACAACATATTTTCCAAGATTTTCATATATTTAAAAAATTACTAATGATTGTATTTTCATGTATGGATCATCAAATATATTAAAAAGTTATCACCCCGATAAATCAGATCAATTAAATGCACAATACAATTTTACAATATGGGCTACCATAGATTTTCATTTATTTACTCACAAAAATCTTGTTCATTTGTATTGATTTTTACACATTTATCTCCCTTACACCCCAATTTTTTAACATACCTAATCTATAACATAGCAAGTAAAGATATTAACACATGAAATATACAAATTTGTTCAACTGTACGATACGACTGGGCCTCACTTGTCAACAGCGATATAAGTAATCACTACTTGACAACAGTAAGAAATAAGGGTTATTTCCTATAACTCCAACATAAACAAAGGGGAACCACTCTTGACTAATAAATTATTTATTTTCCTATTAACCTAAACTAAACCTAAACCCGTCTTCTTTTTTCCTAGTAGATCAATAAATAAATAATTTATCAGTCAAGAGTGGTTCCCCTTTGTTTATGTTGGAGTTATAGGAAATAACCGAAATAAGTTTGACATCCCCCCCAGGAGACATCTGCAAGACAGACTTCAGATGAAGAATATGAAACCTTTGTGAGTTATGGACTGCTCAAATGAATAAGTGTTGACATGACGTAATTTCTAACTAACCAACCAACCTACAGCATCTAGAGAAAATCTAGCATTAGACAAAATATTTGGGAATTTTTATCTTCAGGTCACCAAGACAAGTTTAGATAGTTGATTGACCCTACAATACCATTCCTGTGGTATGTTTGCGTAATGGTTATTATCATAGGAATGGGATTAGCGACCCAAGTTCAAATCCTGGCCAAAGCTGTTTGCATTTCACTTAACAATAATCCCCTTGAGAAAAGCATGAATTCATTCGCGAGAGGAGACTAGTCCATTTATATGATTAGCTGTTCATGCTGGTTAATCTTACCAACCAATTAGAAACGAGCCACAGTAATGTAAACGCAGTGTCACCCGAGACAGGAATTGTAGTCTGACCTCAAAACAAGATGGTGCTAATGACAAATAGAAAATGTTTAGATAATATCCAGGGAGAAATTGTGTTGCACCCTAAACAGACAAAAGTTATTTCTGAAAACCATGACAGACGTGGGTCTTTTTCTATTTGGTGATATATGTGGATTGGAAGGGGGGGGCGTTACATAGAACTTTGTTATTTTCTATGTGCCTCTGCATGGATTCCTATCTGAAAGAATATTGTTATAATTTCAATAACAATATTAGTTCATCTTTAGTGCAAAATTAATTTTTTCATATATGCTAACTATTTATTTTTTTTAATTAAAATCAAAAACTATCTTAGTATAAAAACGTGTCTTTGGTTTGTATGAAATTATAATGTCAAAAGATGTCTGTTGATTTTGTTTACTAACCACCGGAAGTCTGTGGTGAAAAGCAAAATTCCGTTCTTTCGAAAAAAAAATGCTCGCAGCTGGGGTGCTTATTGGTGACTTGATCCATCTTTTCAATGAATTTGACATTATCCATTAATCCGATTCTTACATCAGTGGATTAACACTTTATTGCTGGAAAGTTGGAAATACAAGGGATTATCCAAAGAGGCTACATTCCGAACCAACATTTCCATTATGTTATGGAAAACTAACAAAGCCTGGTGGTTTGGAATATTTAGACTATAGTCCTCATCTTTATTATTATATACACAACATTTCAGCCGATTAGCCCTCCGGCCTTCTTCGGGGGTTTCTAGTCGAACTCGGGAACCTTCTTGTCATAATTGGGTGCAACAGATATAAGGGTTGAGTTAATACAGTTCTAAGTGACAATCATCTGTAGGTTGCAGGTTCAATCCTGGCCAAGGGCGATGATAACATAGAATACTTAATACAGCTTAACATTTGTACCTGGTCATGGTTAATGGATGGTTTGGTTTGTTTTGTTTTACAGGCATATCAACCTCAGTGGGTCATTTAATGCCGACAAAATTTTGAAATAAATCAATTCTTAATGGATAATACAATTTTGTTTATAAACTCATGTTTTCTATTTAACCCATAGATGGGATGCTAACAGGTACTACCACTCCGGGTCAGAGTGGACCAGGGAGAAATGGTGGTGAAGGGGTGCTCCACATTTCCCAAACCTCCAAAACTGGAACCTCACCAACAGATAGAGTTTAACGTCATTCCTAGGACATGTAGACCCGCAACCACCGCCTTCTAGCACCCATATGATAAAAGGGTTGGGGCTTGCCATAAAGGAAAATCATATAGGTGCTAGGGCTTGACGTGGCCAGCCGATTGATCGGGTGGGGCCAAAGTGGAGTATTGCAAGTCATGCTCATCCACTTGGTTTCTATCCTTAAGCATCACGGGTCACCACCCACGGCCAACAGGTGGCCCCATTGGAGGAGTCATACCCCTCTGCAGAGGTGCAGTCGGTGCATTCTAACGCCCCAGATGACAGGGCGGTAAACATTTATAGTTAAATGCCAAAATTACAATTCTAGCATAGGTTGACAGTTTTGTGGTAGGAGAAAAGGAAGACTACAGAAATATGAACGATGGCTGAATTGTAGCTAGTTGAACGCATGATTTTGGAACTGTAACGATTCAGTAAATTTTTGTCTTTAATAAATAAAAATAAGTGAAGCAAATAACTGAAACTTACCCTCATCAAGAAGGTGAATGTAAGTATTAGATATATAATTTTTGCAGGTTTCCAAAAGAAATAATGGAAATTTCGAGGTTGATTATTTTTTTTTATTATTTGGTTTGTTTTGTTTTGTTTTACGGCATATCAACCTCAGTGGGTTATTTAATGCCGATAAAGTTTTGAAATAAATCAATTCTTAATGGATAATACAATTTTTTTATAAATACATTTTTCTATTCAACCCATAGATGGGACCCTAACAGGTACTACCACTACGGGTCAGAGTGGACCAGGGAGCAATGGTGATGAAGGGGTGCTCCACATTCCCCAAACCTCCAAAACTGGAACCTCACCATCAGATAGAGTTTAACGTCATTCCCAGGACATGTAGACCCACAGCCACCGCCTTCTAGCACCCATATGATAAAAAGGGGTTGGGGCTTGCCATAAGGGCAATAGAGTTGGGAAAATCATATAGGTGCTAGGGCTTGACGTGACCAGCTGATTGATTGGAGGGTGCCTCTCCGACCGCCCGTCTAGCCAAGATAGGGCCAAAGTGGAGTATTGCATGTCATGAACTGCTCATCCACCTGGGCACTATCCTTAAGCATCATGGGTCGCCACCCTAGGCCAACAGGTGGCCTCATTGGGGGAGTGTTACCCCTCTGCAGAGGTGCAGTCGGTACATTCTAACGCCCCAGCCGACAGGGCAGATTTCGAGGTTGAATTATTCTGGATAGGCACCTCTTTGATTTCATTGCTAATATAGAATCAGTAGACCGAATTCAGGGTCATAATTTTTTACCCAAGTCTACCTGATGTCCAGTGATGCTGATAGCTTTTTGAATTAGTGCGTCCTAGGACGCACATATTTGCTTTGAATGAATCCCCGGGAAAAATTTATGGGTTCCAACTAAAACTGTCTAACGCCTACCTTGTAACCTATCCTGTATAATTTGTTTCTAAAAAACTATTGAAATGTATTCAGTTAGCTTGAAATGGTGAGGGGAAAAAAAAGAAAAACACTGGGACACATGCATACGATTTTATTGGTCCTTTTATATTTTTGTGCGTCAGTCAGGGATGCAGGACGCCTACCTATCTGGATGTTAATGGATTAGTCCAATGTATATTTTAAATTTCTCAACTGGGATTAATACTTTTAATAAAAATTAAACTAAGGAAAACATAACTTAATACATTAATTCATTTATAAGGTTTTTTTTTTTTAATTAAACGACACCATTAATTATTGTTTTATTGTCTTAAAAGTTGTTGCGTAGTCATTCAGTTATACACGATTTTTTACCTCTCCTTAAAAAAATTTTTAAACTTATAAATTTATCAACTTAAGTTATGTTTTCCTTAAAGTTTGATTTTTATTAAAAGTATTAATCACAGTTGAGAAATTAAAAACACATACATTGGACTTCGTTTCATATTCCACTAACTTCTGTCCAGTAGACTATGGTAAAATTTTACGCCCATGAATTCACAGTCCACCAATAGAATCTTGATTGGCGGACCTGAACTTTCGGAACCCCCCTCTAAAATTTTCGTTTTTAATTTTTTTTTTTTTCTTTCAACGGATTATTATCAATTGCACACCAATCTATCAGACTGTAAAAAAAATTCTAAAAAGTTCTTTATTTTTCGAGTTTTCTAGGGTGCTCAGTTCCCCGTATAAGTTTATCGTAAATCAATCCCCCATATTGGAACAGCTTAAAAAAAATTTTCTTTGTAATTTTTTTCTTTTTCTTCAATGGATTATTATCGTTTACACACCAATCTATCAGATTGTAAAAAAAAAAATTCTAAAAAGTTATCTATTTTTTGAGTTTTCAGGGGTGCTCATTTCCCAGTATAAGTTTATAGTAAATCGAATCCCCATATCGGAACCGCTCTATCTTAACAGTTGGGCTGAATTTGCACAAAGGTGTCAAAATTAAGGTGACACAGAAAAAACAGAACCCACAAATTTTGTAATAAAACTGTTAATTTTAACAGGAAAATAAATAAATAATTTGGGTTCTGTTTTTTCTGGGCCACCCTAACTTTGACACCTTTGCACAAGTTCAGTTTGGGCGGTTCCGATATCGGGATCGATTTACGATAAACTTATACGGGAACTGAGCACCCTAGAAAACTCGAAAAATAAAGAACTTTTTCAAATTTTTTTTATTTTACAGTCTGATAGATTGGTGTGCAATCGATAATAATCCATTGAAAAGAAATAAAAAATTAAAAACGAAAGTTTTAGAGGGGGGGGGGCGAAAGTTCAGGTCCGTCTCTTGATTTCCTATAAAGTGTTCTAATGTCATTAAATTTATTCTCGGTCTATTCTCTAAATTGTTAAGGATTACCACAATCCAAGTGTAATTTTGTTACCTAAAAATAAGCTGCCATTTTTTTTTTTTTTTACTGAATCAAAAATTACAGATAAAAAATTTAAAAAAAAACATTCAAAGAATCTAAAAATGGAAGATAAACTTCAATAATTTCAGTTACAACATGAATCCATTACATCAAATAATTCTTTCCTACCGGAGGGGGCTTCGGTCCTGGACCGCGTAAGCTAACATCGTTGATCCCAGGGGGCCATCCCTCCAGGCAACCCTGCCCCCTAAATTTAATGGAGCAGGGCTGGATTTATTACTCGGTGCCTGAGGCGCTACTTTGAGGGGGAATGCCGACGGGATCAATTTATTTTTTTGCACCCGCCTCCCATGAGCTTCTGTTCGTGGGAGGTCCCACATTAATAAGGCCTTGTGCCTAACCCGTACACGTGGTAAATATTCATCTATTATTCATTTACATCCTTCTTGTTAGTACAATAGGATTATCTAATCTTATACTCACACAATAAGCATCAATCTACAACAGTTTCAATAAAACTCTAAACAAAAATTTTAAAAAAAATAAATAATAGAAAGCGATACCAATTGTAGTTGGTGGCCTTGGAATGGTCCCAAAAAGTTTAGAAAACAGACTAGAGAAACTGGAAATCAGAGGAAGAATTGAGACCACCCAAGACAACAGCATTGTTGAAATCGGCTAAAACACTCAGAAGTGTTCTGGACACCCAAGGAAACTTGTCACTCAGACTCCCAGTGAAGACTATCAGCTTACGCTGGAGTCAAAAATTCCAAAGGAGTGAAATAATAATAATGAGTGTATCTGATAATGAGGTGGGGTGACTAGAGAATAAAAGAAATTCAAGAAAACCTGCTAAAAATGAATTTCAAAATAATTGTGCGGGCAAAAATAAATAAAATACAAATAAGATTTTAATTTCTACAAAAAAAAAAAAAAAAAGTTAAATAATAGTCGCGTCTAAAATTATTTAAAATGGCAGACAAATTGACCAACAAATAAAATTTCAATCTTTATACAAGTCCTAAAAATTCAAAAATACAATGTATGTAAGGGAAGAATTGAACTAACAAAAAATTTTAAAAATAAAAAAAACTGAAGAAAATCTCAAATTAATTCATAATAAAAATAATTCTAAAAAAAAATAACAACAAAAACTAACACGGTACAAATGCAGAATAGCGCGCAAGAGACATCATTAGAATCGCATTTTATGTTTAGTATATTTAAAAACGAAAACTCCCGAAGTAGCCTAGCTCTAACTCTCAAACTAACCCTAGCTTTTCAAAGGTTTTGTGTATGAAATGTAATGCCTTTTTATACGTAATCTAATGATATTATCTCTTGCGCGCTATTCTGCATTATACTAAAAAGAAAAAGGTAGACAGGAGGATTTATTACAAATAAAAATGCCTGAAGATCTTTGTACATAGGTGAGGAGGAAAAAAATATTTTACCTTTTTGTTGTTGCCGAAACAGACTGAATAATTTCAAAGTAGCTGGAAGTATTCTAGGATTAATTCATTTCATATTGGGGAGGAGTGACAGGGAATGGTATGTTTGATTTCGATGAGAATGGAACTAACAATTATTTTGAATTATCATTTGTGGGTAGGTGGGGGTATTCAATCTGGGTACCTCCAATGGTTAGCAAGCTATTGTTAGTGAGTTCAATTCTCATTGGGCGCCCCCATATTTCTGGCCTTATGCCACATCTAAGCTAAACTTAGTTAATAACTATTTATTTTTGTCACTACTACCACCACAGTGTTGGAATGTGGCACAAGGTCATTTAAAGTGGGGACCCATGGGAAGCAAAACTCCAGAGTGAGAGGGACAAAAATAGCTCAGTTCCTTCATGTTTAGGGACACCCCAGGTGTAGGGCAATAAACCCTTTTAGAAGAAGGGTAGGAGCAGCCTGGGGGAAGGTGTGTATGTGAAAGATTAGTTCTTATCTATATATTAATACTCGTATTCTTTAATTGTACGACCATTATCATTTTGCAACACCCTCTGGTTAAAAATGAGACCATTCAAATCATCCAAGATGAAATGCAAAAATGTAAATCCTGATTATCTGGTATTGCTTATCCACTGAATTCTTATTTCTTATGAGTATCGTCACCCCAGGTAAATAATGGGCTAT
Source organism: Doryteuthis pealeii (assembly GCA_023376005.1). Classification (NCBI taxonomy): domain Eukaryota; kingdom Metazoa; phylum Mollusca; class Cephalopoda; order Myopsida; family Loliginidae; genus Doryteuthis; species Doryteuthis pealeii. The sequence continues at coordinate 42,577,833 of CM042158.1, forward strand.
TCCATTTTTAATAGAATGAAAGAAAGGGAAGAAAAAGGACATGCTACACAGAAAAAATATAATAAGAAAGAAAGAAAGAAAGAAAGAAGCAGGGGAAAGGTAGAGAGAGGGGGTAAGTGCGCAGAAGCATAAAGCTAATCTGTTTCAATAGAACATAATGAAAAGATGAAAAGAAGGAAAGAAAAAAAAAGAGTGAAGGAGAGTTAAATCAAAATTATTATACTTTTTACATATTGAACTATTTCGAAATAGCTCTTAAGTAAACATACCAAACGTTGTGATAATTAAATTATCATACTGTGGTAAGTAAGATGCATCCTTTGCAGAGGTGTAAGATTCCCTCCCCTGAAAGAGTGTCCTAGGTATAGCACTAAACTGTATCTGGTGGTGAGACTCCACTTCTGGAGTTCTAGGGAGTGCAGAGTCACTCAGAGTAGATATTTACCCAATGTGGTGACCACAGTAAGATGTGACACAAGGTCACAAGTATGGAGCATCCAGCAAGGATCAAACACACTATTCATTAGTAATGGATCAGCGAGGGATAAGGAGTAATCTGAACATTAGCTACATAAATGAAAGTAACCTCCCCTAGTTTGTTTCACTTTGCGGAATCCGTATGTTTTTGGTTGGGCCATTTTCATTTTACCATAAATCTACACTGAAAATACAAATTTGTTCAAATCAATACAACTGCATGTTTTAACATGAAAATATCATAAAATGTGTTTTTAATTGTACTTGCGCATTATTTGAAATGAACTTAATTGTTATTAATAACACATTTTATGATATTTTCGTGTTAAAACATGCAGTTGTAATGATTCAAACTAATTTGTATTTTCAGTGTAGATTTACAGTGAAATGAAAATGGCCAACCAAAACAAACGGCTTCCTCAAAGTGAAACAAACTAGGGGAGGTTACTCTCATTTATGTAACTAATGTTCAGATTACCTGATAAGACACTCCCTCCAAACAAGAGTTCTGTGTATGACACTTAATTGCGTCTGATGATGAGGCTCAGTTCTGGAGATCTGGGGAGTATGGAGTACTCCTTCATTGTTATTACTCCAAGGTCTACTCTGACCTGGAGTGGTAGTACATTTTAGAGTCCCATCTATGTCAAAAAGATCTGTTGGAAAATTATTCGCATTTGATTGATATTTACCATGTACCTCACGTGTACAGGTTAGGCACAAGGCCCTATTAATGTGGGACCACCTACAACCTGAAGCACATGGGAGGCGGGTGCAAAAAATGTGTTGATCCCGTCAGCATTCCCCTCAAGGGGGTGTCTCAGGCACCAGGCAATAAACCCAGCCCTGCCCCTTTAAATTGAGGGGGCAGGTGTTGCCTAGGGGATGGCACCCCCGGATCAATGATGTCAACTTATGCAGTCCAGGGCCGAAGCCACCAAATCCTCCAGTCGAAACTGGAGTTTTGATTATTATTCTTCGCATTTGATTGGACAGTGTTGAAAAAAAAAATTCTTAAGAAACAGCGATACAAAAATTTAAATATGAACATGCAATGAATGTGATTCCCTAACCTCTTGGCATAAAATAGCCCTAGATGGGTTGACATGCCATTAAATTCAATCAATCAATCAATCAATATATGATTCATGTTTATTATTTTGTGTTTTAAAAAAATCCTAAAACTTTTTACAACTAACTTTTGTTTATTTTGTTTATTCATTTTATAAATAAAATGAAATGGGTTAAGATTTTTAATCTTATTTTTTTTAAATAATGGTGAACATTTAATTTAAAATCAAATAAATCATAATGTATATATATATATATATAATATTAAAATAAGACCGTCCAAATCATCGAAGATGAAATGCAAAAATGTATATCTTGATTATCTGCAGTTGGTTATCTACTGAATTCTTAATTCTTATGAGTGTAGTCACCTCAACTAGATAATGGACCATACAATTTTTATCAAAAAGAATTCCATAATATTTACCAGGGGTAGTATATTGAACAGAAATTCAAAGAGACAAATAGTGTAATGTTTAACTATTAGAAATATATAGCTTGTGTCTTTTCTGTTATTAGTTTATTTACTGCTAAATAAAAAAAATCACCAAGTGAACATCCTCTAAAGTGTGTTAATTCCATAATATTTGCCAGGGTGAGTATATTGAACAGAAATTGACAGAGACAAATAGTGTAATGTTTAACTAAATAATATCTTGTGTCTTTTCTGTTATTAGTTTATTTACTGCTAAATAAAAAAAATCACCAAGTGAACATCCTCTAAAGTGTGTTAATTCCATAATATTTGCCAGGGTGAGTATATTGAACAGAAATTGACAGAGACAAATAGTGTAATGTTTAACTAATAAAAATATGTATCTTGTGTCTTTTCTGTTATTAGTTTATTTACTGCTAATAAAAAATCACCAAGTGAACATCCTCTAAAGTGTGTTAATTCCATAATATCTGCCAGGGTGAGTATATTGAACAGAAATTGAAAGAGACAAATAGAGAAATGTTTAACTATTAGAAATATATATATTGTCTTTTCTGTTGGGTGTTAAATCATCCAGGCCATGTCACCCACCACTTCAATTTTTCTGAAATTTTGTCCAAGTGTGGATTATGATAAAGTTAGCCAATCTCCAAAATGTGAGCTTCCAATTCCAAAACTTGGTGTAGTTATGTCTATTTTTAGCTCTCTAAATTTGAGGAGGGTTGCAAAAAATGGCTACTTTTTGTAACCTATCTTTGTCTGTAAAATGAGTTCTAGAGCTCCTCTACTCCTAAAAATTGGTTTATAAAATCATTTTTTGCCCAAGGAATCCAAAAATGCTATCAAAAAGTCTTAAAGTCAACAAATTTTAAGTTATTGATGATTTCTGATTTTTTCATAGCAAGATCAATATCCCAATAAGGCACTGCATCTACGAAAACAATTTTTTCTATTATTATTTCAGATATATTGAATATTATTTGTACCAAAAAGATAGTTTGATATTTGCTCAGAACTGAAGCCACAACATTTTGCAAAAATGTGTTGAAATGAGTTCTAGAGCTTCCCTACTCCTAAAATGATTAATGATTTTTGATTTGCAAAATTTTAACTGATGTTGTAGCTTCAGTTCTAAGCAAAAAAAACTATCTTTTTAGTACAAATAATATTCAATATATGTGAAATAATAATAGAACAAAAATGTCATAGATGCAGTGCCACATCGAGATATTGATCTTGCTATGAAAAAAATCAGAAATCATCAATAACTTAAAATTGGTTTACTTTAAGATTTTTTTTATAGCATTTTTGGATTCCTTTGGCAAAAATGATTTTATAAACCAATTTTTAGAAGTAGGGAAGCTCTAGAACTCATTTGACTGACAAAGATAGGTTACAAAAAGTAGCCATTTTTTGCCAAATCCCACAAATTTGAAGAGCTAAAAATTGACGTAACTCCGCTAATTTTTGGAATTGGAAGCTCAAATTTTGGAGATTGTCTAATGTTAACATAACCTGGAAAAATTTCAGAAAAATTGAAGGGGTTGGTGACAATTTTATTTTTTCTGGATGATTTGACATGGAATTACCCTGTTATTGGTTTATTTACTGCTAAATAAAAAAAATCACCAAGTGAACATCCTCTAAGTGTGTTAATTCCATAATATTTGCCAGTGTGAGTATATTAAACAGAAATTGAAATAGACAAATAGAGTAATGTTTAACTATTAGAAATATATAACTTGTGTCTTTTCTGTTATTAGTTTATTTACTGCTAAATAGAAATATCGTAAAGTGAACATCCTCTAAGTGTTCTAATTCCATAATATTTGCCAGGGTGAGTATATTAAACAGAAATTGAAAGGGACAAATAGAGAAATGTTGTCGGACTCGGGAACTTCTTGGACTCGAGTTCAAAAGAAGGTTCCCGAGTCCGAGAAGGTCTCGAGTTCGAGAAGGTTCCCGAGTCTGACAAGAAATACCTGAAGAAGGCCGGAGGGCATATTGGCCAAAACGTTGTACAAATAATGATGAAGATGGGGACAATAGTCCGAATAACGCAGATAATACTAAATAGAGTAATGTTTAACTATTAGAAATATATAACTTGTGTCTTTTCTGTTATTAGTTTATTTACTGCTAAATAAAAATATTGTAAAGTGAACATCTTCTAAGTGTGCTAATTCCACAATATTTACCAGGAAGAGTACCAATTATCTACAGCAATAATACTACTCACAGCTACTTTGTCCCAGCTTTATCATTCATATGAAAGCAACAAAAAATTAAGTATAAAGAACCAGATAACAAAATCTGGTGCGATGATGGCTGATTGAAAGAGTCAGGGAGTATGTAATATGTTTTTCAAGCTTTATTTCCTTGGTTCTCATTTTTTAGTGTCAAAAAAAAATTCAGGCCCACATATTAGCCCCCACCCCCCAAAAGAAAATCTATGTAACAAGAAATACTTTTTATTCACAAAAGCAAGATTTAGTAGAAAATATAAATCCTAACTAATGACTACATTGCATCTGTGTCTATCTATTAGTGTTGTGAGGTTTTAAGGGGTCAAATAAGAACAAAACAACGGGCAACAAATGTAGGAAAATGTATTAACAGAAAGTAGACAAATATAATAGAGATAAGTGGAACTTACGTCCGACAAATAAAGTTATTGGCTTACTCGCATTGGCTACTGCCAAGCCACAATTGTCCCTGTTACTTATAGTAACCTGTCGGCGCATTCCATTAGTCTTATAGGGTATATCACCTATAACAATTAGTATGTCAAGTTGAAGTTCCAAACCATGGATTTGAACACCCCTCATCCACACAATGATGGGTTAAATAGTATTATTACTGTTCTTCTGCAAGGATGGTTTTGGTATTAAATAAACCAGACAATAATTAAACATTACACTATTTGTCTCTTTCAATTTCTGTTCAATATATTCCTCCTGGCAAATATTATGGAATTAACACACTTAGAGGAGTAAAACTTAGTGGTTAAATAGTATCACTGCTGTTCTTCTACAAGGATGTTTTGGCATAAAATAACCCAGATAGAGATTAGATAGTACCACTACTGTCTTCTACCCACTACTGTTCTTCTACAAGGATGTTTTGGCATTAAATAACCCAGATAAAGATTAAATAGTACCACTACTGTTCTTCTACAAGGATGTTTTGGCATTAAATAACCAGATAAAGATTAATAGTACACTACTGTTCTTCTACAAGGATGTTTTGGCATTAAATAACCCAGATAAAGATTACATAGTACCACTACTGTTCTTCTACAAGGATGTTTTGGCATTAAATAACCAGATAAAGATTAAATAGTACATTACTGTTCTCTACAAGGATGTTTGGCATTAAATAACCCAGATAAAGATTAAATAGTACACTACTGTTCTTCTACAAGGATGTTTTGGCATAAATAACCCAGATAAAGATTAAATAGTACCACTAGTTCTTCTACAAGGATGTTTTGGCATTAAATAACAGATAAGATTAGATAGTATCACTACTGTTCTTCTACAAGGATGTTTTGGCATTAAATAACCCAGATAAGATTAGATAGTACCACTACTGTTCTTCTACAAGGATGTGTTGCATTAAATACCCAGATAAAGATTAAATAGTATACTACTGTTCTTCTACAAGGATGTTTTGGCATTAATAACCCAGATAAAATTAAAAGTACCACTACTGTTCTACAAGGATATTAACCCAGATAAAGATAGATAGTATCACTACTGTTCTTATACAAGGATGTTTTGGCATTAAATGACCCAGATAGAGATTAAATAGTATCACTACTGTTCTTCTACAAGGATATTTTGGCATTAAATGACCCAGATAAAGATTAAATAGTACCACTACTGTTCTTCTACAAGGATGTTTTGGCATTAAATAACCCAGATAAAGATTAAATAGTATCACTACTGTAAAATAACCCAATTATGGGTTGCATAGTACCACTACTGTGCTTCTAAAAATGTTTACAAATGAAATGAAAACAAAAATATCGCAAATCTAATATTAATGATAACCAAATAAATTTATTTCTTGTATTTAAGCCTTTTTGTTTGCTAAAATATTATATATATATATATATATATATATAATTGTATATGAAATAAATATTTTTAGAAAAAACAAACACATGATGTTATAATTCGCTGACAGAAATCTGTTTCGACCCATCATGTGCTTGTTTTTTCTAAAAATATTTATTTCATACTGTCGGATTCACTTCTTCATAAATTGTATATATATACATATATATATAATATATATATATGTACACATGTATGTATATACACACATATATATACACACAAAAATAAATAATATATATATATATATATATATATATATATATATATATATATATTATATATTATATATATATTACATATATATTATATATATCATTTTATTTGCCTTCTATCAAATTATCAATTCAATTTTGTATTTTAATCACTTCATTACTAACAATTTAGAAGTAATTACAATTTTAATATCAAATATCGGAAATGGAAGACTTCTCCTTCAGCACTACAAATAATATGGACGTGGTGCAACGGATGGCAACCTAGGCTAGCAGACCATTGCTAGTGATATTGATTCTCACTGCGTGGTTCATATTTCTAAGCTAGGCTGAATAAATGCCTACTTTAGAAAGCCAACGCAATTTCGCATTGAATGGATCAAGGGAGATAATAAATATTGTTGCACAAAAATCTTTTTATTTATAAAATATTCGATGATATAAAGATTATATATACAAATAAAATTATTTCTGAATTAAATAATTTCCAATATCATGTTTTTGAATAATTTAATCATTGTAGTTAGATATTTAGTATAATACTATTTAGTGCGAGCCTGCTTTTTTACATACGGGTTTTTCACGCAGACTCAAGGTTCTCTCTCTTTTCACTATTACCTCGTGTCTAGTGAATCATGGTATGTTCAGCTCCTCTTTTTATTTCGATTTTTGTCTATTTTACATTGCGAAAGTATTTATTTTGAATGTTAATTTTTATATTTTTTGCATTATACAACTTGATTGACTTGATTTTATTCGATTTTTATGTTAGAATCATATTTTAATTTAGAAAAAAAATTTAGCTCTTAGAAAATATTTCCTCTTGTACGATAACCAATATGGCGGGTTATGACCGGCTATGAACATATTTAATTTTGTCTAAGTGCTTTTTTTTTTCTTTGTTAAATTGTAATTGGTTTGCACTTGATAATTGATTTGCATTATTTTATTTATTCTATATATTATGTGTATAAATTTATTTTGATTCGTGTTTAATATTCTGTGGCGTACTTAAGAAAATATCTTAGTGAAAACACACGTGGGTTCTGAAAAAATGGAGATTTTAAATTTTTCATCGACATTTTACGTCTTAGCGATTTAAATTTATTCCCGATTTCTATGCAAATATTTAACATGTACAGATCCAAATTAGTTATTTAGTTATTAGATTAATTAGTTATTAGATTATATATACAGTTATTTACAATAGATGTAACTCTTTTTTTCTCTACATAAATGTCCTGTATTAGAAATTAGCATAAACTGAGTTTTTTTTTTTCTTTAACTGAATTGTTTTTTTTTCGTAAATTAATATTTCTGTTTTAACGAAATATTCAGAAATATTAAATCAAGTTATTTTTCCTATTAGAAGTTCATATTTATCATGTAATTTGATTTAATTTGTTTTTTTTTTAGTTATTTTGCGACAATTTATAAACTCCCACTTTTCTAAATTTACGATAAATTCTAAAATTTTCCGATTTAATTTCTTGTCTGTAAGGATGATAATTTTTTCTTCACAAGATTATCTATGATTGTGAATCCTCTAAGAAGTACTGAACAGATAAGCGATTGAATGGGAACTCTTCTCTCCTTCAATATATTTTTTTTTTTTTTATACATTAAAAGGTTAGTTGAATAAAATAATTGTCTATATATTTTTTTGTGGTTGAAATTTTAACATTCTGCAACTTCAATTATCACGGATATGTGTAAAAATTTAACTTTCAATTTAAACACTTGTTCATACATTTCTTGATTTCAATATTAAAATCAAGTACCGAACACTTGCATTGCCTGCTGATTTTTTTTGTGAATTTTCGTGATATCTGAGGTAACAGTCATCTGTTTTAAGATCTAATTTACTTAAATTTATTAAAATTAATTAAAATATGAAATGCAGAGCGAGATATTATATTTTAAAAATAATAATAGAACCCCCATCCCAAAAGGACCACACGATCCGAAAAGTAGCATTTTGTTTTTGTATTAGACATAATTATCCACTGTGAATCTCTTATAATCGACGATAATCTAATAAAATTTCCCGATTTAAATCTTGTCTGTAAGGATGATAATTTTTTCTTCACAAGATTATCTATGATTGTGAATCCTCTAAGAAGTACTGAACAGATTAACGATTAATCGGGAACTCTTCTCTCCCTTAATGTTTCACATTTAATTAAAAGGTTAGTTGAAAAGGTATCTACATAATTAGTAGGGAATTAAAATAACTCTTCATTTATCACGGATGTATGTGCAAAAATTCAAAAGACTAGAATTTGTACAATTTTTTTAATAGCAATTTTCGGATAGTCCTGCCTTTATTAGTTCACCTAATAAGCTACTTTTTTACTGCTTTTTGGGAGGCGAAAAGGGTGATTAATAAAATAAACCACGTGTCTATCAAAACTTTTATATGTACGCCAATCTTTGTGTACGTAAAAAAATAGACTGAGAAAAAGATTTATCAATTTTATATTCAATATGGAGTTAAACTGAAATATTTCATATTTGTTTGACTCAATTTAGTTAGTTATTGTTCTTTTTAGTAACAATCGTTAATTTTTAAAGCAAATATTAAAGATTAACTTCACCGGAAGTTGCGGGTCACTTTAATTCAAGGGACCTAAGTTTGAAGCATAAATTAAGGAAATAAGAAAAACTTTTAGTGGGTGTGCTACTATAAATTATAACGCACGTGTACTAGAGGATGTTTAAAAGAAACCACAAAAATATTTTATATTTCAACAGTTTATTCCTACTTAACAAAAAGTAATCTGACAAAATCATTGAAAACTTTTATATTTTTGTCGTAATCTTGTGCTTTTAGTAAAAGAATGTCTCGAAATTCAATCGAAAATATTTTAAATTTCATACGAAAGACTTAATTATACAAGTTCAATAAGTTTTTTCATACATTAGTAACTGGATCAAATGTTGAAATTAAAACTGAGAAATTTTGTGGTTAAAATGATTAGTATCAAGTGTTTGAGAGGAGGTAGTAGTCGATTGTATTTATTTTTTTTTTTTTTTTTTTACATGATTTTGTATTTGAACTAAGTATATATATATTTTTAATTTGCTTCTCCTTTTTTCAGCCACCTAAAAAGACAGACAGTAAGGGAGGTAAAGGGGGCAAACAGCCCGAGAAGAAAAAGAAAGAAGGAGGATCTGGTGGTAAAGCTAAAAAGAAGGTAAGTGTCAGTTTTAGACAATCTACTCGAAAATGCTTTAATTACAGAATACAAACTTAGTAAATTGACTAAATTGTTGTTTAAAATTAAACTTGTTGATTGTAATGTAGAATTTTGTTTTTAAAGTGATTACTATATTTGTCAGCTGAATTATATTTATTTACTAAGCTTACCATAGATGTGGCACAAGGCCAGAAGTATTGGGGTATCCATTAAGAATAAAACTAACAATGGTTTGCTAATTCAGCTTGCTAACCATTACAACACATGAAGCACCCTTGTCAACTGCTTTTTGATGTAAATTGACTTTAAAAAAAGATTTGATATGGGGAATGGTTCATTTCATAGCTGAAATGAAGAAAAATTATTTTGCATAATCATGACCGGGGGTGTTGTGTATATCTCCATTTCATAGTGGTAAATGATTTTATATACATTTAATGGTTAGCAAGCAAGATTAGCAGATCATTGTGAGTTCAATTCTCACTGGGTGCCCCATACTTATAGCTTTGTGCTGCATCTAAGCTACACTTACTAAATAACTGTATACATTTAATCCATCTGTTATTTTGTAGATATACTCTCCAAAATTGTATATGTTGACCAGTTAATGATATATCAAATTATGCCTTAGAGGACAACCAATGTTAAGATTTACTGAACTGTTGAACAATTTAAAGACTATGAAAAGTCTCTTTGTACATATTGTATATACATATAAATATTGTAGGATAAAAACTAATCTATACCAAACCCCAGTTTTCATACAAAAGTGGTGGGATTGAAATTAGACTAATTAAGAGATCAGATAAGAAAATAGAATGACTAATTTTTCTTAATCTGCAAAGTATTAACTAGAATTTTTCAAGATCTCATTTAATAGACTCAATATATTAATTCTGAAGGATAATTTGATTGTTTTAATCTGAATAATTTTCTTCTAATTCCTCCTATATTTTCAGTTTGTTTGAAAACTTTAGGTTCAATTGTCTTTTTTACTTATTTAACCTCAACTTATGTTTGTACCTATGTAAAGGTGTTTTTTTTTTTTTTTTTTTTTTCTTCAATTTTATTAACTCTATTCTTCTTAATTTGCAGAAGTGGTCAAAAGGAAAAGTCAGGGACAAGTTGAACAACTTGGTATTCTTTGACAAAATTACCTACGATAAACTTTTTAAAGAAGTTACAAGTTACAAACTGATCACTCCATCTGTTGTGAGTGAAAGGTTGAAGATCCGAGGTTCATTAGCTAAATTGGCTCTCAGAGAATTGCACGCCTCAGGTAAGGATACACATTTTTTTTTAATGATTTTTATTTTAAAAAGCTTAAATGTTAAAAACTTCATATGTGCAGTCTCTTATGCTTTGAAGGCTTTGATAAAAAAATAATCCTGATATGCCAATGTTGGTTTTTATTGACTAAAGTTTAAATTTACAATAAATGTTTAATGTAGAAGTACTGCATATTATGACACTCTTAAAGTTTTTAAAAAGTCTAAAATAATGTCTTAATTTGATTGGTTTATGCCAAATATCTTCAAAAGAAATGTCTAGATATTTATATTAAAAAACATTGTGAATTTTTATAAATTCCTTTTCTTTCTTTTATCCAGGAAAGATCAAACTTGTGTCCAAACATCATGCACAGATAATTTACACCAGATCCACACAAGAGGAAGCTGCATAAAAAATGTTTATAAATAAATGTTTTAAATGATTCCTTATATTTTTGTTGAGTTTTCTTTTTATCTGCAATCTATACTGAAATATAGTTTGTTTTTTGTTTTTTTTAAAAAAAATTATTATTTAATCTAAGTTTTTGGGGGGGGGGTAGACACATTTTTGTGCTCTGGTTTCAGCTGTTAAAGCTGGTTTTGTGGTTTACAAATTGGTTTTTAATCCTCTACTATAAAATGTATTGATACGTCTCGCCACTGGATGGCAATCCTCTCTAGGTAACAACAGAAAGTGATCTCTATATGTATGGGGAAAGTATTTACAGATTATTGATCATATACAAATCTGATTTTTCTCAAAAATTCTTCCAAGCTGTAGCTGAGTCTGCACCACTGACTTTAATGATAACAATATATGGGAACTTGATACAGATGTTGAATGCTTTCTTGAACAAGCAGCCATATGGTCACTTCCAATCACATGACATGCTGTAGAAGTTATGTACACACCACTATTGGTCAATCAACAAGAACTTAGCTCTTTGTGAACACTGGATGCCTTACCAGCTATTGGTTTTTAACAAAACCAATTCATTTCCTCTGGGGGAAATTGGTGTGGCTCAATTGAAATGTTAAAAGCAATTTAATTAACTTTTAAAGTCCTATTCCACCTGGCTGGAAGTCTCATTTGTTTTCCTAATCTACCCCATACGATAGCCTTTATTTAAATATAATATTAAACATATTTAGAAGTCTTTGATTTAAGGGAAATAACAGGTAACTTTAGATGCGAAGGTCATTTTTATTTTTTAATATCCTTATAGGAATGCTCTGGACTTAGAAAATTCACAATAGGATGTTAAGACAATGATAGTATGAACGTTTATTTTCTTACCCTGTCGATTAGCTAAAAACCTTTCTTAATCAATAGTTCAATATGTATTAAAAGGTATAATGATCTTGATTTAACTTTTTTTTTTTTTTATTGAAACTGATTAGCATTATTGCTTATGCATGCTCACCCTCTCTCTATCTTCCCCCCGCTTTCTTATATAATAAAAATGGTCCATTATTTAGCTGGTGACAGCACTCGTTAGAAATAATTTTTTTTCCTCTTTAATCATCAGTAATAAAAATAACTTTTGATCAGAAAATGTGGTGCTTAATAGGAGACACTAGCATCAGTCCTGCTCATATTTGAAAATAGTGTATTGATATCATTTTGGTCTTTTGATAATACTTTGGGAAAGCAGATAAACTGAGAAACATTGTCATCCAGATTAACTAAACAATGTTGAACTTACCATAAAGAGGAACTTGAAGGTAAGTTAAGTATAAGATTGGTTTACCATTTTTATGACAGGAACAAATAATGGGATTACGGTTATTTCCTATAAGTCCAACCTTAAAAAGGGGAACCACTCTGAATTTTATCTTGACGAATCTTCCCATTAAACTGTCTTTTTTCCTAGTAGATCAATAAATTTCAGTCAGTGGTTCCCATTTTTTTTAGGTTGGAGTTATAGGAAATAACTGGGATTAAACATGAATCAAGCCTTAAAAGAAAGTGAAGGAATACTTGGCCTTCCTTACCACTAATTCTTGGTAACCCCCTGAAATTAACCTAGCAAATATCAATAAATGTAACAAACCTAGGCGTTACACAAAATACCGAGACTTTCCACAATATTACATCTTATAACAGATTGTGTGTTTGTAAGCGAAGTCACAATACCCTTAGTTATTTACGTCACATTCTCCATGATTTTATTTAAACCTTAATTATTTTACATTAATAAGTTGGCCATATGTACATATTAATAACTTGCAATTATATTTATATATACAACTAAGTTTACTGTGTGTACAGGAAGGCTAATTTGCATATTGGTATTAATTTGATTTTAATAAGGATGTGCTTAGTATTATTGATTTCTAATTGTTAGGTTTTATCTTGAATATGAGAAAAATCTCTGGGATAAATCTTAGAAGAAATAACTAATTTTATTCCTTACTTCCTATTTTGACTAAATTAAATTAAGAAAATTTAGCAATGGAAGAGTAAGTTTCAGTTCTATTTTTTATACCCTGTTTCAAATGTTTTCTGTATTATTTAATTTCATTAGCCTTTCTAATTTAATATTTTATAACATTAATACTTAAATACTTGCACCAGGAGGTGAATTTTGAGAGTAATGAAAATTACACCATAAGATATCCTTGGTTAGTAGAGTGATTGTATGAGAATTGGTGAAAATCAAGGAAAGAGTTCTTCAGTTAAAAGAAAGGAATTTGGAGGACCTGGCTATTTGGGAGATACAAATTCAGTTGTTCCTCAATGTTCCGCCTGGATGGGGAAGGTTATTGCATCGTAAATGGACACTCAATTTGGGGACAGAAAATGGGATTTTCTGTCTGGTGTGTAAAATATTCATCCAAGCAAAATAAAAATTGGTATTAGGGTAAATTTTCATGCTAGTTGTTATAGAGGTATGTGGTGTTATGGTTAGAGCAGTCGGAAATGGACCCTTCAACCCAAGTTCAAATCCTGGACGAAACCGTTTGCATTTCAAATAGTGCTAATACCAGTGGGGAACCTTCTTATTCCAGAGTCCAAGAAATACCTGAAGAAGGCCAGAGGGCATATCGGCCGAAACGTTGTACAGATAACAATGAAGATGAGGACAATAGTCTGAATAACGCAGATAATAAAAACGGTTATGCTTTTTTGTTGTTTTTTTTTTAACTCAATCTTGTTTTTGTTTTTTATTCAACATTTCACAATTTCTAATCAATTTTTATGGATCCATCAATTTATTTGAACTTGTTCACTGCAAATCTTATTATGGAGATTCTATATAAGTAAAACATCACTGTATACATTACAATTCCCTCAAAGTTTATCAATGATTTTAATTCAGTCAAAATCTTATTAACAATGTTTATGAAAATTTGAGTTAGGTTTGCCACAAAACAGCCCACGTTATTAGTACATTTAAATTCCAGCCATGTATCTTATATATCACTAAGAAATAAAGGTTTACATAATAATGTGACTAATTTGCATACTGGTTTAAAAAAAAACAAGTTTAACAATTAATTGGTGGTATTGATTTCTAAGATTGTTTTATTCTCTAACATTAAAATTAATATTATGATTTTATATAGAAAGAAATTAAAATAAGTAATCTTATTTAATTTTGTGAGTCTTTTTAATTTAATATTTCATTACATTAAACTTAAATACTTACGCCCAGAGGGTGCATATTCTTGCTAGTACATGCAACAATCTATAAAAGTACTAAGGGCACACTAACAATTGGATACATGGCCTAATAGATATAGGAGTTACGTTAAGACAGTTCTAAGTGACAATTATCTCTTGACTGCAGATTCAATCCCGGTCGGGGGCAGCAGTAACATAGAATAATAACACAGCTTAACGCCTCTACCCCAGCTATGGTTAGTGGAATGAGAACAGGATACTCTCGTGGACTGAATAAAGGTTTAGGTTCAAAGTTCCATGATGGCTCCCAATTACGACAAGAAATACCTGAAGAAGGGCACATCGGCCGAAACATTGTACAGATAACAATGAAGATGAGGGCAATAGTCCGAATAATGCAGATAATACTAACTAACAGAAAAGGTTGGGAAAAAAAAAAAAACAACATTGTTAAGAGGAAATCTTTTTTTCTGAAAAAATCATTTATTCTGCTTAAAAAAAAAAAAAAACACATTCAGTTCATTTTTCACCACTTTTTTCCTTTTCAGTGGTGACTTAGGGAGAAAATTATCACCAATCTTGTTTGAGGGCATTTTTAGCCCCCTCTACAGTATTCTGTAACAACATAGCCACTGTCATGGGCCCAACACCCCCAGGGACTGGGGTTATCCAACCAGCCACTTCTTTTGCAGCTGCATAATCAACATCACCAACAAGTCTTTTACCACTTTTCTTTGTTGCATCTGAAGAAAAGAAAAAAAGAGTCAAGATATAAAAAAAAAAATAAGACCTTTTACTAGAAAATTAAGGGGGGGGGGCACAGACGAGGCTGCAATTTATTTCTTAAGAAAACCCTCTTATTAAAAAAAAAAAAAAATCAATTTCAATGTGCATATAGAGATGAAGTGTATTTATAAGAATTATTTTTTCCACTGATAGTTGGTTTCTTTGTGTAATGGCATATAAATCTTCAAGGGTTATTTAATGCCAAATCCATCATTGTAGAACAGATGGGAGGGGGTTCATACCTTTCCCAAGAGTATTAGTCAGAAAGTGAATGACTGGACTTCCAACCCAGTTATTATGATGTCGCAGTCCAGCATGTTAGCCACTATGCCACACTGACCCCTTTTCACTGATACTTCTAAAAACGCCCGTTTTACTAAAGTTTCAGAAGTAATAATGCATTTATTTATTTTTTTTTAGGGCCAAGGTATATTGTATAAGATTCAAAATCTTTAAGTAATGTGGACTAAAGTTACATGTTGCCCTGACACATGAAATATATTTGGGTGACTAGTTTCACTCCCCACCAAAAGGTTTTTGTTTTGTTTTACAGCATATCAACCTCAGTGGGTCATTTAATACCAACAAAGTTTTGAAATGAATTCATTCTTAATGGATACTCAATTTTTTTTAATAAAACACATTTTTCTATTTACAATTTTATTAGGGACTTGAACAAATATGACCACTCCACCCACCAAAAGGTAAGAGATGGTGAAAGTTCTGAAACTGGAGACATTTTATGGATATTTATAAAGATTTGAGGGTAATCTGAACATTAGTTACATAAATTCCTACTATAAAATTGTGCTTGCGCATTATTTGAAATGAACTTAATTGTTATTAAAAATACATTTTATGATATTTTCGTGTTAAAGCATGCAGTTGTATTGATTCGAAATAACCATTGCTAAATAAAGGATAATTATTAAATTGAATAAAAATTTGTTTTATTAACAAGTGAGCAATGAATGGTTTCATCTCCTCTTCCAACATTGAACCAAATCAAAACTATTTTTCTTAGTAAAAACTTATTTTTCAAATACTTTTTTTTGTATATTGATAAATTTTAAGGAAATTAAAGTTTTGAATTCAAACATGTGAAAATTTAAATTTTAGAAGTTTTATGTTTTTTCTCTCTTTTGTTTGTAATTTTAAAATGTTGCAATAAAAAATGGCTGATAGTGTCAGAAATTAATTTATGTAACTAATGTTCAGATTACCGATTTGAGATAGTACACCTCCCGCATCTCCAGATGCCCATCTTCCAACCGATTCTACAAATAAAGTGGTGTTATTGGAAATTATTAAAAACAAAAATATCCCACAACGCTACTCACCTGGTATTGAATTAATTCCACAATCAATAACGACAGCACCTGGTTTGATCCAATGACCTTTGACATATTCTGGTTTTCCAATGGCAACCACTAAAATATCTGCAGATTTTACCTGGGGGGAAGAAGAGGACGAAAAATAATTACTTTTTACATTTTTTTTCCAGAAGTTCACTAAAAATTTAAAAAAAAAAAAAAAAAAAAAGGCTTACATTTCATAAATTATCTTGTATATAATAAGATAAGAGTTATCTCCCCTTGAATAAAGCAGTTTTTTTTTTTTTTTTAAATCTTTCGAACAACTAGGAAACTATCCATGGCGTTTCTCCTTAGGTTTGCTCAAAACGGAGTTTACATTGCCAGCTCTGGCCATTCTATTAGCTAATACTCCTGCTATGGAGATGGTATACTTTGCACTACCATCACTCTTGTCTAAACATGCAGTTATTCAAGGGGAGATAACTTTAATATGTATATATATTACTAGATTTTTTTTATTATCCTTATGCATTAGGGTAGGTCGATTTTCAACTTTTTTTTAAATATCAAAATGGCGCAACCAGAGAAATTTGGGTATTTGTATAAGTACTGACACCAAAAAATAGGTTTCTAACTTGCACCAATTTTTGAGCATTCAGTTTTAAAAATCGTCTAATATGAAGTCCCTCAAAAACCCTTGTTTTTGATACATTTACATATGAAATTGCTTTAAAAAATCTTATATTTAAATCCAGAAAAGTTTGTCAATTTATTTTATTTAAATACAATGAATAAAATATATTGAAAGGAACATTTAAAGTGAAATTATAATCCCCACCCCACCCTAACAGCTCAGACAAGCTGCATTTTACCTCATTAATTGAGATATGTCAGTAATAGCATTACAAGATATTGTTGTGATATTTATTGTTATCAATGGAACAAAAGCAAACAAGTATGAACTCTGCTAGAAAGAAATGAATGGATGATGATTTTAATATAAGCTTCCATTGTAATTTGAACACTACTCTAAAATATCTATTGGTCACTAATAGTGTGTCTTTTAAGTTTCTATTTTATATAATATTTGTAAGGCATAAAGTTATAAAAGACATGACAAAAATATATGAATGTTGTGAGAATAATAGCAATTTTTATCAGCCATCATATTAAACTGCTCTACATAAGAACCCTTGGAAGCAAAAGAAGGCCTCATTTCATAGCATAAAACTTTTGTAATGATATGCCTATGCCTTGCTTCAATTCCATAGATTGAAGTTCATAATCTGAAAATTCTTCTGTGAATCCAGGCTCACAAACTCCATTTTGAAACAGGTCGATCAATTGAGACTAATGTGCGGGATCAAAATTTATTTAACTTGTCTTAATTTTTAATTTTTATTATGAAATTAGGATATTACTTTAAAATGAAACTATAAATCAATGAAATCATTTTAATCATTTTATGTGAATTGGCTAAATTTTTTTATTGCTTTGTTCCTCACTTCCAGTTCATCTAATTGAAGCATTGAATACAACATAGTTTCTGGTAGGAGACCAAAAGCATTCTGCTGGATATTTTTGAACGCAATCTCTTTAATTTCAGGTGGTAGCACTGATTCTTTGCAGCATATTAAAAACATGCAGTTGCTGGTTATGAAATTTATTGTCTTTTAATTCAAACCAGCTAACTGCATAAACTGCATTACACTGTGTAGTTTTCATATATTTTCAGGGTAAATGCCTTGAGTCCACAAATACATCAGTCTGGTGGCTAACGTCAACCATCTTGCCAAATTTTCCATGCAGCATATCTAGGGTTGGCTTTCCCTCGTGTAATCCCTACTGCATATTCTAGAAGTATCTAATCACTATTCAGATCATCTGTCAGTTTGATGCTTGAATATTGGCTGTCTAGAGGACTAACTATTGGTACAAATTTGATCTGGGGCAAATTATGCACACTATCTCTTTAGTAGACCAATAAATGAGGTTGGACTTTTTTTGCTGCCATCAATGTGTTTAAAAACAGCTCTGAACGGAAGATTATCTTGATGTAGAGAGCAATCAATGGTGTGTAATTTTTGTTTTCTTTGTATCTCTAGAACTGAAACTAGCCCAGCATCACAGCCCGTATTTGTACGGGTGTTGTCCAGTAAAAACAGTTTTTAGAGTATCAACACATTCATACTCCTCCAAAACACTAACAGCATCCTCTGCTAGAACAGCACCAGTTGTCAAATGGTGTTCTGTTCCATTTGTTTCCTTTAATTGTTTCTTTCCATCTCTTTGTATAAGAAAGTATCTTAATCATGTCTTCCATCAACATCAGTACAAATAATTTTTTCTGTTTTATCAATGGGATTTTGATAGGCATTTTGTTTTGTTCTTTCTTTTGTACGGTCTAATTTAGATTTATGCAAAATTTTTTTTTTTTCTCCAAATATTTTGTGAAGGATAAAGATACAACATTTCTAAATGAAAAATATAGATACTGTTAATGACTTTGTGATCAAACATGGGAATTTTTACAAAATTTAAAAAAAAAAAATTTAAAAAGGAAATGATAAAGATAAATTTGACTTTTTCCAAAGTGGAAAAATGGTATTTTCCACTATCAATTGTTAAAAACATAAAATTGTAACCCCAACCCTATACCTAACCCTAACAAGATGAATTCTTTTCAAGTACCATTTTAAGAAAGTAGCTTTTAGATAGATTGTTTTAAAATTTGTTGAATTGCACAACTACTTTTTAAGCTTTTTAGGTAATCCCAGATTGCTCGTCAACAACCATTTTAATCTTTTAGTTTTTAGATTAGTTTGAAATATATTTAAACATATTTCAAATATATTTACTGGCAAAATAACCTGTGTTCTATTTTACTAGGGCCAGTAAAATAAGCTCAAAAACATGTTTGTCTATTTTACCGGAACCAGCTAACTAGCCCATTCGTTTTGATATTAACCCTCGTGTTGAGAAGGACCATAATCTGCAGGTCTAAAAGAAAAGCATTTGCAAGGATTAATATAATGAAATAATATGTATTTACTTACCTTACGAAATAAATGCAAATCGCTTAGTAGCACGCAAAAAAAAAAAAAATAATGTCTTGCAAAAGTAAAAAAATAAATTAACTACACTTACCACAGAAGGAAGATCAGCTGTCTTGGAGTGGCACACAGTAACAGTGGCATGATTCCATAATAAAAGGTTTGACATTGGGGCACCTACAATTTTACTACGACCTAAAACAACCGCAGTCTTTCCAGCAATTGGTTCACCTGGAATAAAAAAACGATTTTGTAATGGGTATGGCCAATCCCCCCAATGTAAGCTGCAAAGAATTGCTTGTGCCATGCACGAGAGACCCAGATGGGACAAGACAGAATTTGCATGAAGGTAGGCAAGCCATAATAAAAACGGACTGTCGCTGACACTGAGAGAAAGGAACGAAGCAAGTGACTGCAAGAGTGGTGAAATTCGGGTTATTTTATACCGAAGATGTTTTGTTTTATTCATTCTTGTTGAGTATTCAATTTTTTAAAAACTCTTTTTTAATCTATTTAACCCATAGATGGGACTTGGGAGTAATGACAGTGAAAGAGTGACTCCACATTCTCAAGGTTAACCCAGGTTACTCCAAAGTTTGCCGTGTCTATATTTACCCAAACTCTCTGCTATTGACAGAATGTGACCCAGTCAATTTTTAGCAGAACCCTGTTGGTTTGAATTCATAGTTTTCCTTCTCCTAGACTTGTTGCCTAACAAAGGCTAAAGAACCCAGTCTGCCCTACTATTTACTCATAATTGAAGTGAGAATAGAAAGATTCATGCTTTCCCCATGGGTATTAGCTCAAAGTGAAACACAAAAAAACTCATCCTGGACTTGAACTTGAGCCACCAATTCCATTTCCTACTATAAGATGTAAATGGTCTTATAAGTTGGAAGGCTCAATTGTGACCTTCCACATGGGTACATATGTGTACATAAATTACTCTGACAAAGAATTTATAAGATAATAACAAACAGACTTTTTCATTCATGAGTACGTGAGAAATACATACAAGACAGGAATACATATACTCATCACAAAAGGTACAGCAATGTATAGATAACAGATACAGAAACATATATAAAGAATGTAGGACTTACATCCCCAAGGAAGTGATACAGAGTTTCTGAAGGAATGTCACTTACTGATAGTTGGTTGGGGGGCAAACCCCCCACCCACCCACCACTTAAGGGGCTGAGGTGCCAAGCACCTAAACCATGTGAAGTTGTTGCTGGCCCGAAAGAAAGAAAGTGATTTTCTCCCGGGCTCCTGCCTAAATACTCTAGCCACCTATTGGCTAAAACCTGCAACAAGGGAAGATAACCCTATTTGACTCATGTCCATCCGGAATTACCATTTTATTGACCCAACACTACAATGATAACTCTTAGGCTAAACATGTCTGCTAAATTAGTGTGTGTGTGTATATTAATTTGTTTTTATTATACACAGTTCACAGTGTTAATACCCTTGGGAAAGGTATGAATCCAACTATTATCCCTCCAGCTATGGGTAAATAGTAGGGCAGACAGGGCTCTTTAACCTTGGTTAGGCAACCAGTCTAGAGAAGGAAAACTCTGAATTCAAACCTCTTAAATTTCTACTTGGGGTGGTCACAACTAGAATAAGCTCAGGCCTACTTAATGATCTATTTCAATTTTTTGGACCATATGACCTTTAGGCACCCCTTTTGCTTTGCTGATTCATAAGTGCATTTTTTTCATTTACACCGTCAACATCTGGTTGTTTGTTACGGATTAGGGTTAGGGGTTAGTTTTATAATTTTTTTTTTAAATCTCTAAAAATCGTCTGTTGACAAACAACCAGATGTTGACAGTGTAAATGAAAAAATGTACTTATGAATCAGCAAAGTAAAAGGGGTGCCTAAATGTCATATGGTCCAATTTTTTTTAATTTTTTTTTTTTAATTTATTCAAATTTTTTTTTATTTTTTTTTTTTTTATAGAAATTGCAACATTCGTTTTTTATTTTTCCTGGAATAACCAATTTGATAATCAGAAATGAAATCTTACCAGATCTTTTGATCAACTCTAAACAACCACGAGGTGTACAAGGAACAACACAATCCTGCAAATCTCCAAGAGCCAATTTTCCTGCATTCTCAATGTGAAGACTTGGAAAAAAAAAAAAGAATAAATAAATAGGCAATCAGACTATAAGGTAGATGAGGAAAAGGTAATCTGAACATTACCTACATAGACGAGAGTAACCTCCCCTTGTTTGTTTCACTTTGAGGAAGCTGAATGTTTTGGTCGGCCATTTTCATTTCACCATAAATCTACACTGAAAATACAGATTTGCTCAAATCAATGCAACTGCATGTTTTAACACGAAAATATCATAAAATGTGTTCTTAAATATGCTTGCGTATTATTTGAAATTAACTTAATTGTTATTAAGAACACATTTTATGATATTTTCATGTTAAAACATGCAGTTGTATTGATTTGAACAAATTTGTATTTTCACTGTAGATTAACGGTGAAATGCAAATGACTGACCAAAACATACGGCTTCCTCAAAGTGAAACAAACAAGGGGAGGTTACTCTCATTTATGTAACTAATGTTCAGATTACCAAGAAAAATCTAAAGAATATCAAAAAGATGAAATCTGAATGAGTAAAAAAAATTCAATTTGGAAAACTTACCCATCAACATCTTTAGCAGGAGAAATGGTATTCGTAACAATATGAGCATCAATTTCATGTTCGGACTCCATAGGCAACTGTAAAGAGAGAAACACACACATTTTTATCATCATCTTATAATAAGGTCAATTTAGCTCAGTCAATAGAGCGTCCACCTGAGATCCACAAGGAAATGACAGGTAACTTTAAATGAAAAGGCCATTTTTAGCCATTTATTGATAAATCATTATAGGAATGGGGCTCTATACTTAAAATTCTCAACAGGATGTTAAGAGTTACAGTGAGTACTGGGGACTGTTAACTCAGTCGACAGAGCATTCCTCTAGGAATAGCAAGGTTCCAAGTTCAATACCAGAACTTGCCAACCCAGCGCATGAGTAGTACAGCAATCTGTCATCTGTTAAACAATGGTAGGTGTGGCACTCCAACTTAGATGCAAGAAAATAATATTCCTTGTCTAGCACTAGTGAGAGGATAGACAAAGAAAAAGAGAAAGATTGTGTCATATTAATCTACTAAATCAGGTTTTTTTGGGTTTTTTTTAAAAAATCCAAGGCACTGTCAAATATGCAACTACCCCAACCACCAATTTTCTAGTCATCAGCATCAACTTGAACTCATCCCTTCATATAGGGGTGGGGGACTTCTCCAGGATTTATTGCCGCATGGGCAACCCCAGTAAACAAGTTATGCAACAACAGAATTACAGAAAGACAATTAAATAAAATATCTACTTCAAATACTTTAAAAAAGAAAAAAAAAAACATTTTTTTCAACATTAATTTTACCTGCACAATAATTCCATGAACTGTAGGGTCTTTGTTCAATCTGATTACAGTCTCTACAACCTGAAATGAAAAATAAAAATGTTAAAAAAAAAAAAAAATCTTTTACCATATTCTTTATGAATACTTTTATGTTACATAATTCTTTTAAGCTTTTTTAACTCTTAATGTCCTATACCGCCTCATTCCGCCCGGCTAGAAGTCACATTTGTTTTCCCAATCCGCCTTAGTTTAAATGTAATATTAAACATATTTAGAAGTCTTTAATACAAGGGAAATAACTCAGGTAACTTTAACTGAAAAGGCCATTTTTAGATTATATTCCTTATAGGAATGGGGCTATGGACTTAGAAAATTCTCAACAGGATGTTAAGAGTTAAAGTCCTATACCACCTCATTCCACCCGGCCTGAAGTCTTCTTCGTTTTCCTAATCCATCCCAAATGATAGCCTTTGTTTAAATGTAATATTAAACATATTTAGAAGTTTTTGATTTAAGTGAAATAACAGGTAACTTTAGATGCAAAGGTCATTTTTAGCCATTTTTTTATTATATATCCTTATAGGAATGGGACTCTGGACTTAGAAAATTCTCAACATGATGTTAAGTACATTTTGTTGCTTTTTTTAAAATCACATTTTGTTCATTTCATTCTATAAATATTTTATTTTTTTTTAAATGTAATCAAAATTTACCATCAAATAAAAGGAAACACATCATGGTTTCTCTTTGAACTGTCAGCATTGTTTTCACTTTGCAACTATTCATTAAAACTGGTTTTATTTCTGGTTGGTTTTGTTTTACAGCATATCAACCTCAGTGGGTCATTTAATGCCAACAAAGTTTTGAAATAAATTCAATCTTAATGGATACACAATTTTGTTTATAAAATGTTTTTCTATTTAACCCATAGATGGGACCTTAACAGGTACTACCACTCCGGGTCAGAGTGGTCCAGGGAGTAATGGTGATGAAAAGGTGCTCCACATTCCCAAACCTACAGAACTGGAACCTCACCATCAGATACAGTTTAACGTCATTCCCAGGACAAGACGACCTCAGCCACCGCCTTCTAGCACCCATATGATAAAAAGCGTTGGGGCTTGCCATAAGGGGGCCTCCAACCGCCCGTCTAGCCCAAGTAAGGACTAAAGTGGAATATTGCATGTCATGGACTGCTCAACCACCTGGGTTCTATCCTTAAGCTTCACGGGTCGCAACCCACGGCCAACAGGTGGCCCCATTGGAGGAGTTTTACCCCTCTGCAGAGGTGCATTCTAACACCCCAGCCGACATGGCGATTTATTTCTGGTTGGTTGCAGTTTAACACCGTCAACCTCAGAAATAACACTGGTTATTTCTGAGGTTGACTGTGTATATAAACTGCAACACTTTTATAATATCACTCAATAAGTCTAAGAAAGCAAATGTGATTTTGTCATTCAAACTCACCTCATTTTGTGTAGTGGAATTAGGCAATTTAATATGTTGAGCATTAATTCCAATTTCCCCAGAGTTCTTCACTTTCATTTTAATGTAGACATTGGAGTCTTCTCTATCACCAACCTATTATAAAAGAAGAAAAAGAATAGTTTTCATAAAAGGAAAATAATAATAAACTTCTAACATTTATTATAAAATTTTTTTGTTGTTTTTTTTTTCTATTTCAAAAAATAGAAAAAGCAGTTCCTAGAGAAAAAAAAGTTCTTGACACTAACAAATCAAATAAAATCTTTTTTTTCAAAATACTGCACTATGTTATTGGAATAAATTTCAATTAATCATCATAAAATTAAGGTAAGAATTGTTTATAATATAAAAAATGCCTTTAGTAAAATACAGAAAAATATTCAGTGGCGATTTTTTTAAATATATATAAAAAGATAGTTTCAATAATTAGTTGTTGTACTACTTTAAATCAATAGTAGAATAATATTAATCTTATGTTTTTTTTTTAATCTACAAGAAAATGAATTTATTGAAAATAGAAGTGGTGTGTTATGCTGTACATGTAGGTACTTACCCAACCCATTCACCACAGGTAGGATGTGACACAAGGTAGCAAGTATGGGGCATCATGTGATCATCAGTTTTTAATGACTTTTTAATAACTTGCTATTCAGTAGTAATTAAAATTATCCTTCCTTTCTTTCTTTTTTTTCTTTTGTTTTGTTTTATGGCATATCAACCTCAGTGGGTCATTTAATGCCAATAAAGTTTTGAAATAAATTCATTCTTAATGGATACACAATTTTTTTTTATAAATACATTTTTCTATTTAACCCATAGATGGGACCCTAACAGGTACTACCACTCCGGGTCAGAGTGGACCAGGGAGCAATGGTGATGAAGGGGTACTCCACATTCCCCAAACTGGAACCTCACCATCAGATAGAGTTTAACGTCATTCCCATGACATGTAAGACCCTCAGCCACTGCCTTCTAGCACCCATATGATAAAAAAGGTTGGGGGTTGCCATAAGGGCAATAGGGTTGGGAAAATCATATCTGTTCTAGGGCTCGACGTGACCAGCCGATTGATCGGAGGGGGCCTCTCCGACCCCCAGTCTAGCTTTTTTTCTTTTGTCAATTTTCTTATCTTCTTTACTTACCTGAACAATAGCAAGGCCTGGCAAAAATTTAGGGGATGCGTCTTGAATTGTTTCTATGTCAATTTTTAACTTGTTCCGGATTTCTCTGGAAAACAAAAGACAACAATTATTTTATTTTTTTTTTTTTGACAGTGATAAGCATCAAGTGAATTTCAGTTCATATAAACATCTTATTATAATGAAGATAGTGTGTTTTTCTGTCTGTAACCAAAATTATATCACTACTTAAGTCACAATTCCCTTAGTTATTTACTTCACATTCTCACATGATTTTATTGTTCTTTAAACCTCAATTATTAATAAAATTGTTTTACATTATTAATACTGTTGACCATATCTACATACTAAGTCGTCGGTGTGGCCTAAGGTCGGTATCAGCCAGTCAGCGAGGGAGTCTATTCCCTTTTCAATAGCGCTAGACCAAGGAGATTGTATTGGTGTCTGAGGTGGAGCGCCACACCTACCACCAGCTCCTTACTTTACCACACAGATCCATGTGCTACTCATACGCTGAGTTGGCGAGGACCGGTATCGAACTAGGAACCTTGTGGTTTCTAGCCGAACGCTCTACCGACTGAGCTAACCCGGCCCCATCTACATACTAATAGGATGCAATTGTATTTATATATATAAATATATACACATATACAACAAAATATTGGTTTATAGTGTGAACGGGAAGGCTAATTTGCATATTGATATTAAAAATTTGAATTTTTAAAAATACGTACTTAGTATTATTATTTTCTAATTGGTTTTATCTTAATGAATATGAGCAAAAATCTCGGATAAATCTTCAAAGAAATTCATTAACAAGAAATTGGGAAAATTTAGCAATGAAAAACGGGAGTGATGGAAGAGTAAGTTTCAGTTGTTCTATTTTTCGATTATACTCCCTCGTCTGTTTCAAATGTTTTTATCTGCATTCTTATTTAGTTTCATTAGCCTTTCTAACTTAATATAATATTTTATTACATTAAAACTTAAATATTTGCACCCGGAGTGTGCATATATTTGCTAGTTTAGATTATGGAAATTTTACAAGCATTTAAATGTAATGACTGTTACAAAAACAGAAAGGTTATGTTGGTTGGGTTGGGTAGATTTTATGGCATGTCAACCCTTGTTGGGTTATTTTATGCCAAAGACATTTTGTTTTATTCATTCTTAATCGGCATTGAGTTTCTTTTTTCAAACACATTTTTAAATACTCATTTTTTATCTATTTAACCCATAGTTGACACCCTAACAGGTACTACTACTCTGGGTCAGAGTGGACCTGGGAGTAATGGCAATAAAGGGATACTACAAATTCCCTAGACTTCCAGAATTGAAACTTCACCATTAGATGCAGTTTAACATCATAACCAGGATATCAAGAGCTCAGTCAGTAGAACACTTATATAGGAATCGCAAGGTTCCTGGTTCAATACTGGCCCTCACCAACTCAGCGTATGAGTAGCACAGGGATCTGTGTGGTAAATTAAGGAGCTGATGGTAGGTGTGGCACTCCACCTCAGACGCAAAAACAATCCCGATGGTCTATCACTAGTGAAAAGAGGATATACTCCCTCGCTGTAGGTCACCCCAACAACTTTATTTACTATTACTTAATCTTTCAAATCATACAAAATGGGGGATCAAATCTATAAAACAATAAAAAAAAAAAGAGTATAGCTCAATAAAGGCATGAATCCAACTGTCCCTATAATTGCCAATAATCTTTACTATAATTTTTTTTGGTAATCTGAACATTAGCTACATAAATGAGAGTAACCCACCCCTTGTTTATTTCACTTTGAGGAAGCCATATTATAAAATGTGTTCTTAATTATCCTTGCGCATTATTTAAAATCAACTTAATTATTATTAAGAACACATTTTATATTTTTGTGTTAAAACATGTAGCTGTATTGATTCGAACAAATTCATATTTTCAGTGTAGATTTACGAAATGAAAATGGCCAACCAAAACATATAGCTTCCTCAAAGTGAAATAAACAAGGGGAAGTTATTTTCATTTATGTAGCTAATGTTCAGATTAACTTTTTTGTCACTGACATACCAAAAAGTTTGCAGTTGGGTCAAGAATTCTTCCTTGCTACTGGTATACTATGTATTTACCCAACCCCTCCACCACTGGCAAGATGTGACACAAGATCAAATTTTAAGTGGAGTAGAGCTGGTTTGAATTCAGATAAAGAACCCAGTTTGTCCTACTATTTACCTATAGCTAAAGGAAAAACAAACATGGATCCATACCTTTCCCAATGGGATTAGTACAAAGTGAAATGCAAAAGGCTCATCCAGGATTTGAAGTGATCCCATTTTCATACATGCATAACCATTAAGCATGCACTCCTCCACTGGTATACCATGTAACCCAATATATATATTTACCAAACCCCCTCGCACGAGCAGGATGTGATACAAGGTCAATTTCTTAAGCGGGGTGTAACAGCTTTGAATTCAGAGTTCTCCTTCTAGACTAGTTACCTATCCTAGTTTAAAGAGCCTAGTCTGTTCTACCATTTTACCCATAGCTGGAGGGAGAATATATGGATTCATACCTTTCCCAAGGGTATTAGCACTATATGAAATGCAAATCTCCTTTGTCCAGGATTTGAACTCGGGTCAACGAGTTTATTTCCTACGACTAACAATTACACCACACTTCCATGTAATCTAATATAACCAGGTTACTTGGAGAGAAGATGGGCGCTGCCAAATATTATGAAGAAAAAAAATGTCAGAAACCAACCAACTAGAAATTCTCATTCAAATAATCTTCTTTACCAGATTTAAAAAACTACAAAAAAACTGAATTCCAAATCGGGGGGGAGGGGAGGGGTCTTGGTGAAGAAAAAGAAAAAAAAATCTGTTATTTTATGAATATTAAAGTTATCACATATTTTTCCCCTTAGAGAAACCAAACTCACTATTCACATAATTTCCTGATAAATTCTTTTAAAATTGATAAAACTTTACAAAAAGTACACATTTTAAAAAATTTTTTTCATTTTTACAACCATGTAATTTTCTCGGCATTCAGTTGTTCAAGTATCAAATTACATCAAAAAATGGATTCATGGCTGAATGCACTAAAATGAGTGATACAACAGTTTTTCTTTTGTCTTTAAATAATAACTACAGGTTATTTTATAAATTATTGCACCAAATTAAAAGATCTATTTATTTGCTATTTAACTCTTAATATCCTATACCACCTCATTCCACCAGACCAGAAGTCACATTTGTTTAATAATCCACCCCAAACAATAGCCTTTGTTTAAATCTAATATTAAACATTTTAGCAGTCTTTGATTTATGGTAAATAACAGGTAACTTTAAATGAAAATGCCATTTTCAGTCATTTATTGATAAATCCTTAGAGGAATGGGGCTCTGGACTTAGAAAATTATCAACAGGATGTTAAGAGTTAATGATATAAGTTTGATTGTAGTATGATGTTTGGCTGCAAACTTATAAGGATTTTACTGTAAGGAGGAGTATGTCTAAAAACTCAAATTCCAATGTTTTGGACATGAGTGTGCAGTGCTAATTGTAGGTGTTGTGGTGAACAAGGTTGACAAAGTACAAAATTGTGGTGAAATTACTCAAGAACCCCCCCTCCCTTCCCAGTCAGTGTGTCTCAGAATATGATGACAGTATTTCATGCAGTGGAGTAAGACCCATCCCATGCCAAAAAAAAAAAAAAAAAAAAAAGCAGCAGAAATATTTTCTCACAACTTTTCAACCAAAATATAGAGAAAAGCATTATTAACTAAC
Source organism: Doryteuthis pealeii (assembly GCA_023376005.1). Taxonomy (NCBI): domain Eukaryota; kingdom Metazoa; phylum Mollusca; class Cephalopoda; order Myopsida; family Loliginidae; genus Doryteuthis; species Doryteuthis pealeii. The sequence continues at coordinate 42,607,266 of CM042158.1, forward strand.
ATCCAAGTGTTAAAAAGAAATACCTTAATTTATTTTCATAACTTTTATAGTAAATTTTAACCGATTATAGTTGAAAAAATACAATTATGTAGTTTCCTTATATCACATATCAAATTGAAGGTCTATTCAAGTGTATGGCACTAAACAGCATCTGGTGGCGAGCCTCTAGTTCTGGAGCTCTGGGGGATGTGGAGTACTCCTTCATTGCCATTACTCCTAGGTTTACTCACAGTCAGAGTCAGAGTCATAGTACCAGTTAGTGTCCTATGGGTCAAATAGATCTATATAAGTAAAAGTAAAGTCGTTGGGGTGGCCTAAAATCAGTATCAGCCAATCAGCGAGGGAGGCTATCCCCTTTTCACTAGCACTAGACCAAGGAGATTGTTTTTTTGCGTCTGATGTGGAGCACCACACCTACCATCAGCTCCTTACTTTACCACACAGATCTCTGTGCTACTCATACGCTGAGTTGGCAAGGGTCAATATCGAACTAGAAACATTGTGGTTTCTAGCCGAATGCTCTACTGACTGAGCTAACGTGGGTAAAAAAAAAAAATTAAGAAACAACTACACAAAAAAATGTAAAAATGAATGCACAATGAACGCAATTCCCTAAATTCTAGGTATAAATAACCCTACACAAATTGACATGCCATTAAAATCAATCAATCAAAAAATCTCTTAAATGTCTGTGTGGACAAATTTGTCTCTTTGAAATCGTGTCCAATCTTACTCTGGTTGGTTGGTTGGATTTTACGGCATGTCAACCCTTGTTGGGTTATTTTATTTTATTCATTCTTGTTGGGTATTAATTTTTTTAAACTCAATTTTTTGTAAAACACATTTTAATACTATTTCTCTCAATTTTTGAAATGAGGCTTGGTAATTTGTATTATTTGGACTGCTGTCCTCTTCTTTATTGTTATCAGAATGTTTTGCCAATGGGCCCTCTGGCCTTCTTTAAGAATTTCTTGTTGGACTCTGTAGCCTTCTGAAGAAAGCCGGAGGGCATATTGGTGTAGATAACAAAGATAAGGACAACAGTATGAATAATCCAAATAATACATTTTTAATACACATTTTTTGTCTATTAAATGTCTATCAAAATTTATTGTTTTCATGCTACAGTACAATAGCATGAAAACAAAATGGTACTATTCGCAGAGTTCCGTCCTGGCCTCCTGCCTTAAAAACGCTAGGCGGTGATAGCTGAAAAAACGTAAATGCAATATATTTTACTCCCTCCAGTCTTTTTTGACAAGTAAATGTAAATATTTTAACCCTCCCCTTCTTTGAATTATGGGGGGGGGGGGGGCTAAATATTTACATTTACTTGTCGATACAAATATGGCTTACTTTTAATGCCTTCAAGCCACTAAAAAAAAAAAAAAAAAAAAAAAATTTGTTGATAAAAACAACAGCTACGAATGAAGTCCCTAGCTGTTGTTTTTAAAATAAAAAGAATTTTTTTATTTGTAATTGATTGTTGGATATAAAATATATTAAAAAAAAATACCGAAAAAAAGTTATGATTTTTTTTTTATTGTAATTGATTGTCGAAAAAAAAAAAGAAGAAAAAATGGAAATACCGAAAAAACTAAGATATAATAGGGGGAGGGTTAAAATATTTACATTTGCTTGTCGAAAAAAGACTGGAGGGAGAAAAATATCGCATTTAGGTTTTTTTCGGCTATCACCGCCAAGCGTTTTTTAAGGCAAGAGGCAGGGACGGAACTCTGCGAATAGTACAAACAAAATTTTAATTGATATTTTGGAAAACAACCTTTATTCAATCCTAAACAACAGTGGGGCCTCCTACTGATGTTTCTACACATTAACATTGAATTGGTCAATCAGCAGCCAATAGAAAAATGCCTAAACATTTACACTATCACAAAAATGGCACTGCCTACAAAAGGATTTATGTAATTCAAAATCATTCTAAACAACTCAAATAGAGCTTAAAAAAAGGGAATGCCATTTTCCATTAATTTAAATTTGTTGTTATCTGTATTGAACATGTTATTACAAGCAGTTGACATAGCTGAGGTTTATAAAAATATAGAGCAGTGAGAGAGGCAAAATGCAAAAAAAATTGAAAAAGAAAGAAAGTAAACAAAAAAGAAAAAAAAGAAAAAGAAAAAAAAGAAAAGAAAAAAAAAGAAAAAGAAAAAGAAAAGAAAAAAAAAGAAAAAGAAAAAGAAAAGAAAAAAAAGAAAGAAAAAGAAAAAGAAAAGAAAAAAAAAGAAAAAAAAGAAAGCAAAAAGAAGAAAAAGAAAGATAAAAAATGTATGGAGCTCCATATGTTCCATAATGTATGTAATAGCAAATTATGAGCCATTTCTCTGAATGTTTGAGATGAGGCTTGAAGATTAGTATTATCTGCGTTATTCGGACTATTGTCCCCATCTTTATTGTTATTTGTACAACATTTCGGCCGATATACCTCCGCCTTCTTCAGGTATTTCTTGTTGGACTTGGGAACCTTCTTTTCAAACTCTGGAACTTTCTTGTCGTATTCAGGAGCCATCACGGAACTTTGAACCTAACCCTTTATTTATTCCAGCTATGGTTAGCGGAATGAGAACAGGATACCCCCGTGGAATAAATAAAGGGTTAGGTTCAAAGTTCCGTGATGGCTCCCGAATACGACAAGAAAGTTCCCGAGTTCGAAAAGAAGGTTCCCGAGTCCAACAAGAAATACCTGAAGAAGGCCGGAGGGTATATCGGCTGAAACAATGTACAAATAACAATGAAGATGGGGACAATAGTCCGAATAATGCAGATAATATGAGCTATTTATTGATTTTCCAAATTCTTTCATTGTCTGAATATTCCCTGCTGCTGCTACTACCTGTAAGGGCTTCATAGCATCTATGGCTAAGTATTCCAAGTAATTCACAGATTTCATTAAATTAATTGTCACTATATTTACAGATTTTAAACTAAAATTGAAATCCCTAATTTCAGTGATTGATTTTAAATCGCATGTCAACCTGTCTTGAGTTATTTTATGCCTAGAGGTTAGAGAATTGTGTACCTTGCAAATTTATCTTTACAATTTTGTGCAATTGTTTCTTGGGATTTTTTTTTTTTTTGCAAACAATTATATATCAAGTATTCCTATCTAATCTCTTATTATAATGAAGATTGTGTGTTTGTCTGTCTGTAACCGAAACTAAATCACTACTTAAGTCACAATTCCCTTTGTTATTGACGTCACATTGACCATGAATTTATTTTTATTTAAACCTCAATTATTGATAAAATTGTTTTACATTATTAATACTGTTAACCACATCTACATACTAACCACATGCAATTATATTTATATATACAATAAAATAGCGGTTTACAGTGTGAATGGGAAGGCTAATTTGCATATTGATATTAAAAATGTGATTTTAATAAATATGTGCTTAGTATTATTGATTTCTAACTGTTTGGTTTTATTTTAATGAATATAAGCAAAAATTTATTTAATGATTCTTAAATGAAATCCATTAACAAGAAAAAAATAACTCATTTTATTCTTTACTTCCTCTTTTAACTAAATACTTAAATTAGAAAAAATAACAATGAAAGACGAGAGTGATGGAAGAGTAAGTTTCAATTGTTCTATACCCATCTCTCTTTCAAATCTTTTTATGTGCATTCTTATTTAGTTTCATTAGCCTTTCTAATTTTTATTACATTAAAACTTAAATACTTGCACTCAGAGGGTGCATATATTTGCTAGTCTTATTATAATGGAGATTGTGGGTTTGTATGTCTGTAACCGAAACTATATTACTATTCAAGTCACAATTCCCTTTGTTATTTACATCACATTCTCCATGATTTTATTTTTTATTTAAACCTCAATTATTAGTAAAATTGTTTTATATCATTAAGACTGTTAACAATATCTACATACTAATAATATGCAATTATATTTATATATTCAACGAAATAGCGGTTTACAGTGTGAATGGGAAGGCTAATTTGCATATTGATCTTAAAAAATTTGATTTTAATAAATATATGCTTAGTATTATTGATTTCTAATTGTTTGGTTTTATCTTAATAAATATGAGCAAAAATCCCGGGGATAAATCTTAACAGAAATCTATTAACATAAAGAAATAACTGTAATTTTATTCTTTTCTTCCTATTTTAACTAAATAGTTAAATTAGGGAAATTTACAACTGAAAGACGGGAGTAAGGGAAAATGGTGGAACAGTTAGTTTCAAAGTTGTTCTATTTTCCGATTATATCCCCTCGGTTCCAAATATTTTTATCTGAATTCTTATTCAGTTTCATTAGCCTTTCTAATTTAACATGATATTTTATTATATTAAAACTTAAATACTCGCACCCGGAGGGTACATATATTTGCTAGTACTAATAATTTACAGTTATATGATTTCAAGTAACTATTTCTATTTAATAATAATCACTTATTTGCTTAGTTATATATTTTTGAGAAACTAATAATAATTGTTAGTAAACAATTATAGCTTTAAGTAACTATTTTAATACAAATAATTTAGTTATACATATTTACCAACCCCTTGGCATGAGTAGGATGTGACACAAGGTCAATTTAAGCGGAGTTTAACAGGTTTGAATTCAGACTGAAAAGCCCAGTCTGCCCTACTATTTACCCATACCTGGATGGAGATTAGTTGATGCATACCTTTCCCAAGAGTATTACCACTATGTGAAATGCAAACAGCCATATCCAGGATTTGAACTTGTCTCGCCATGTCCATTTCCTACAATAACCATAAGACCACATGCCTCCATCTATCTATACATATATAAAGGTCAGTTGTGTCTACGTGTATGTCCGGAGGAAACTTCGAAAATAAAACAATTAACGACAAAGTAAATATATATACGCATTAAATATCACCAGGGCTTGGTTATTGAGCAAAAATAATAGAGATTTTATTTATATTATTGAAGATAATTAAAAAATAAAATTTAAATGATAACAGCATGGATTTTTTTTTTCATTTAATATTTTAGATAGTAGACATTAACATTTCTTTTCAGAGTAGCTGGATCAATGCAAGGTCTATTTTTTTTTTTACATAATGATTAAATGGGCATCCCACGAGGATTCAACAAACGATTTGTAATAATGGATCTGGGGACTAACTTTAAAAAATCCCCCTCTACCCAGGTGATGCTGGGTAGCCATTGCTAGTCAATTATATGGCATCAAGTAATTCTATCAAATACAAATCATTTTTAAACATATCTATTTGACCTATAGATAGAACCCTAACAGATACTACCACTCTGAGAGAACCTGGGAGAAATGACAATGAAGAGGTCATCTATACTCTCGAGAACTGCAGAGTCACCACCTGATACAGTTTAATGCCATACCCAGGACACCCCATTTTTGAGGATTTTTTACACCCCCGCTGTGTAGGGGAGGGGGGTTTACAATCAGCATATTCTAAGCTCTGCTGACAGGGTAGAAATCGCTACTTTCAGAATTTTACTGTAAAACATTTTGAATATTATCAGGGACTAGCAGAGATACCTGGCATTGCCTGGGATTTAAAAAGTTAAAAAATCTCTCATCTATATTTATATGTAGATTAATAAATATTTGGTTTATCTTTTATTCTTTATATATTCTTTTCTTGCAGTGATGCTGATAGCTTTTTGATTTAGTGTGTCCTGGGACACACATACTTGCTTTGAATGAGTCCCTGGGAAAATTCATGGGTCCCAACTAAAGTTTCTTAATAGATTGTAGGATTTTTATTTATGATCTGGGGAAACAACTAAAGCTAACTCCTACCTTGTAACCTATCCTGTGCAGTTTATTTCTAAGAAACTATTGAAATGTTTACAGTTAGCTTGTAATGGTGAGGGAAGAAAAAAGAAAAACACTGGGAGGCATGGATATGATTTTACTGTGTCATTTTAGATTTTTGTGAGTCAGGGATGCAGGATGCATACCTATTAGCATTTCTGAAGTTGTTAACTTTTATTATTATTATTTTTTTTCTTTTATTTGCTTTTTATTGATTTATCTTTTATCAATGTTTTATTTTTAATAATTATTTAGAATTAATTTTCTAATATATCTTTGATTTATACCCTTATTTTTGATCTAGCTTTTCTTATGGAAAATGAGAGATAAAAAGTTTTTTTTTAAGCCCCTCTAGGACAAAAATAGGGTGCAGATTTTATTGTACTTTGGTCTAAGCTGGTCTCCAACAATTTTCCTTTATAAAAAGTCATTCATAAAACATTGGTTATTGTACAGACAGAATCTTTCTTTTATATGGTTTTGTTTGGTTTTGTGGCATATCAACCTCAGTGGGTCATTTAATGCTGACAAAGTTTTGAAATAAATTCATTCTTAATACTCAATTTTTTCTCATGTTTTCTATTTAACCCATAGATGGGACCCTAACAGGTACTACCACCCCAGGTCAGAGTGGACCAGGGAACAATGGTGATGAAGGGGTGTTCCACATTCCCCAGACCTGGAACTTCACCATTAGTTAGAGTTTAACATCATACCCAGGACATGAAAACCCTCAGCCACCACTTTTTAGCACCCGTAAGATAAAAAGAGTTGGGGCAATCATATAAGTGCTAGGGCTTGACATGACCAGCCAATTGATCAAAGGGGGTCTATCCAACTGCACGTTTAGCCCAAGTAAGGGTCAAGTGGAGTGTTACATGTCATGACTGCTCAGTCACCTGGGTTCAATCCCTAAGCATCACAGGTCGCCACCCATGGCCAAAAGGTGGCCCCATTGGGGGAGTTTTACCCCTCTGCAGAGGTGCAGTCGGTGTATTCTAATGCCCCAGCCAACAGAGCTGTTCTTTTATATGTGTGTGAGTGCATACAGTGACACAATTTAAAGTATTCCTATCGAATCTTATAATGGAGATTGTGTGTTTTTGCTAGTACTAATCATTTTCAAACAGATCTATTTGACCTTTGATGTGTCAGAGTGGAACTGGAAGTAATGTCAATAAATGGATGACTCCACATGTCTCAGAACTCTAGCCTCACCAGTGGATGCAGTTTAATGCCATATATCCAGGAGAGAAAATCTTATTATAATGGAGATTTGGTGTCTGTCGCTAACCAAAACCACATCACTGCTTATGTCACTAAACCCTCAGTAATTGTGTAAGTTTATTAATGTGTATTTAATTTATAGTCAAAATCATTAATATATAGAATAAATCTTATTTCTTAACGATGTCTATGAAAATCCAAGTTAGATTTGCCTCAAAATAGTCAATGTTATTAGTGTGTCTTATATATGACTAAGAAATAAAGGTTTACAAATATAGGGTGTGGTTAATTTGCATACAGGTTTTAACAAAACCGGGTTTAATAAATAACTACTTGGTGCTATTGATCTCTAATATTATTGTTTTATTCTTCAACATATTAAAATCAATCCTATGAATGATTTTATATAGAAAGCAATTAAAATAATTAAATTAAGTGTAATCTTTTTATATGCATTCTTATTTATTTTTTTTTAAGCCTAATTTAATATATTTCTATAGGTTGCAAAATTGATTAAGCTAATCTCTTTCTCCAACTACAAGGTCCAATGACAAATTCCACAATATTCCAATGGTTTTCCACATCCAACTCATTCATAGCTTCAAAGCATTTTACCCCATTCTCAGTTGTGCTTGGTTTTATGTACAGCGACAGGAGAAAGATTTGCATATGTGCAGATTTACTCTCACCATGTCTCTTGGCTTCAAGATCACACTTATTTAAATTTTAGTGCCAAGACAGCCATGTTTTCTTTTTTCCACTCATCCTGCAAGCCAGACAGGTTCACACCCACTACGATTTCATTACATTAACTCTTAACATCCTGTTGAGAATTTTCCAAGTCCAGAGCCCCATTCCTATAAGGATTTATCAATAAACAGCTAAAAAAAGCATTTTCATTTAAAGTTAGCTGTTATTTCCCATAAATCAAAAACTGCTAAATATGTTTAATATTACATTTAAACAAAGGCTATCGTTTGGGGTAGATTAAGAAAATGAATGTGACTCCCAGCCAGGTGGAATGAGGTGGTATAGGATGTTAAGAGTTAAAACTTACTTACACCCAGGGGGAGGGTACATATTCTTGTGAAATAGAAAGAATAATTGGACAGTAGCAGCTGATTGAAAATGACGTCATAAAATAGATAACACTTGTTTGTTGTTTGTGGCAATTTTTTTTTTTTATCTTTAAGGTCAAAAACTTTGACTACTTTGCACAATTTTTGACCGGTCTTTTCCCAAGTCAACATTTTTGCAGCCAAGAATGAATGGATGTATACCGACCGACTTGGACCATATTAGGTCTAATAAGGTACTTAGCTGACTTTGATTTAAGGTCAAATACTTTTTTGAAAACACTCAGGAAAGAAAAGGTTTGTGTAAAACTTTTGTCAAAAACCAAGATCAAAAACAACTCCGCAAACTGAATTTTGATAAGAAAATTCTGGATTGGTGGTACTGGGGTTTGCAGTTCATCTAAACACTATGTAAGTATGCGTTTACCCAATGAGCAGAATGGATATGAAGTCACTTTGACATAACTGTTACTGTCGTAAGAAATGGACTCTGGTAGCAGAGTTCAAATCCTGAACAAGGCTGTTTGCATAGCACTAATATCTGTGGGAAAGGTATGAATGCAACTATTTTTCCAGCTATGGGTAAATAGTAGGGCAGACTGGGCTATTTAACCTTGGTATGGCAACCAGTCTAGGAGTAAGAAAACCAATTGTACACCACTTAAAAACTGACCTTGTGTAACATCCTGCTCTTAGCAAAGAGGATGAGTACATACATACAAGGTCAATTATAAAGTGGAGTACAGCTGGTTTCAATTTAGCTTTTTTCTTCTAGACTGATTGCCATACTAAAGTTAAAGACCTCTATTATTTACCCATAGCTGGAGGGAAGTTGTTGGCCATTCGGATTTTAAGGCACGTCAACCATTGTTGGGTATTTTATGCCAAAGACGTACTGTTTTATTCGTTCTTCGTGGGTACTCTTTTTTTTTCTCTTTAAATTTTTTTTTTTTTTTTAAACATTTTGAAAACTCATCCTTTTCTATTTAGCCCATAGATTGAACTCTAACAGCTACTACCACTCCAGGTCAGAATGGACCTGTGAGTAATGGCGATGAAGGAGTACTCCACACTCCCCAGTGCTCCAAATTGGAACTTCACCATTAGATGCAGTTTAACATCATCCTCAGGACACAAAGACCCTCAACCACTGCCTTCTAGCACATATGATAAAAAACGATGGAGCTTGCCAGAAGGACAGGTTTGGACAATCATATAGGTGCTGGTGCTTGGCATGACCAGCTGATTGATTGGAAGGGGCCTCTCCTACTACCCATCTAGCCTAAGTAAGGGCCAAAGTGGAGTATAGTTAGATTCATGCCTTTTCCAAGGGCATAAGTGCAAAATGAAATGCAAACAGCCTCGTCCAGGATTTGAACTCGGATTGTAGAGTCCACTTCCAATTTTTTAAGTAAAAAAAGAAAAGAAAAAGTGAAATTTTTAAAATCTCCTCTCCACCCCCAATTTTTTTTTTTACTGAACCTCATAAAAAGACAATCATTTTTACAAGAAATAAATGAATGACATACAATAGTCAAGGTTGGTTTGTTGGATTTTACGGCATGTTAACCCTTGGTTATCCTAGGCTGAAGATGTTTTGTTTTATTCATTCTTGATGGGTATTCAACATTTTTGTAAACTCATTTTTTTAAAATCTATTTAACCCATAGATGGAATCCTAACAGGTACGGGTCAGGGTGTACAACAGTCAAGAGAAATTTTGTAAAGATATAATTTCTTGGCAATTACTTCATTTCATTGTAAAGATTAGAAATAACCATACCCACTTTTTTAACATCGTATTATAAAGACAAGTACGATCTCTTTTACAAGATTTAATGAATGATGAACAAGTTGAGAAATTTTATAAAGACGCAATTTCCTGACAGTTACTTATATATATATATATATAAAAAAAAAAGAAAACATTTAGCACCCTCTTGTAATTTTTTTTTTTTTCAATTCTAGATTTATCGTTTATATGAAGCTGGATATATATATATTTTTTTTTTTTTTTTTTAAATAGGAGAGAATTCAATATTGGTAAAAAAAAAATGATTCACATAAAAAAAATTTAAAGTCGTAATGGTCAACATTTACCAAAAATGCTGCCACTAATCCGGGAAATTAGGTAATCCAAGTAAATCGTCTTAGTAACTCAGTAGGTACCACCAATTTGACCCTGTGCAATTTACCCCCCTACATTTAACACAATGAAACTTGCAGAATTATATTTTCTTGAAAATTTTTTTCCATTCGAAAGAAAAAACATTAAATAAACTCCTGATGATTTTTTTAAATTTTTTATCAGCATACGAAAATAATGAAAATTATGATTGAAAAACAATGTTTTCATTTTTGCACTGTTAAATCAACTGAAATTTAACGTAGCTAAAAACAAGTTACGATAAGAGGATTTTTAAAAAAATTCTATGAAAAATCAATTAATGGTCCGATTTTCACAAAAATTTCCATAAATGTTTACCATTGGATGTAAATAATCTGAAATAGTTTTTTTCTAAAATATATTAGGGGAAATATTTTTTTACGATGTCTATCACCCCCCCCCCTATTTATTTTATGAGATAAAAAAAAATGATGTGGAAAAAAATTTGGTACTTTTTTTCTATAAAGATAAGAGTCTGAATAACTATATCAATGAAATTGTATAAACGTACCGAATTATAGTTTTCTTAGGAAAAAATAATGAAATCGGAAATAAATAGTGCAAAAAAATGTCATAATATTAATATTTGAAAACTTTTTTTTTCTTATGTAATTGGTATGTACTATATTCTATGAAATTGTCAAAAAAAAAAAAAATTTTTTTAAGAAATTAATTTTTACGAGATTTTCAATCTTTGTGTGATTAAATATTTTTATTTCTGCATGAAATAAATTAAATTTTTTTTTTTCCTGTGGAAAAAATCAAATTTTTCACGGATATTTAAAAACATGAATTTTAGAATTCAGGTGAACTAAAAGTTGGTTCGATCAGTGCTCGATTAATATTTTTTAAAAGAATTTGTAATTTTTATTGTTGAATAGTAATGTGTGATTCTTAGAATGTACGGAAGAGCAAAACTGACATATGACGAGACGCTTCCCGGTAACTAAAGTTTGTTTTTCTGAGCGTAAAAAAATATTTTATTTAACTTTTACGACCAATTAGAATAAAAATAATATATTGAATGATTGTTTTATCAGTTTTTCTCTTAGAAAAAATATCAAATTTTCATTTTATTTTCGATTTTAAGAATTAATACTAAAACCGAAGACATTTTTTAACGTCAATTTCACTGAGAAATTTTAAGATTAAGTTTTTTCAAGTTTTTATTCATAGTAAATTGTAATATTAAAGTTTTTAAAGATTTTATTCATTTTAAATTGTAATATTAAAGTTTTTAAAGATTTTATTCATTTTAATAGAAAAAAATTGGCTAAAAAAGTTTGTCCGTTACACCCATCCGTACTTAGATGCATAACTGTAAGAGGGTAATAATATGTATTTCTTTCTCTCTAAAATCGCGGCCTGAAAATTACCCTTTCGCACGTAATATGGATAGGTTTGTTTATTTTTTAAGATAACGATGTAATTTTTCCCAATCGGATAATTTGATCTTTGAATTAACTATTTTTCTTTGTAACAACCCTGTACGATCTTTTTTTAACGAAATTTTTGATAAACAAAGTTCGGAAATATCTATTTCCGTTTTACTCAAGATGACCTAAACGGTCTGGTGGTACCTATAACTCAGACTGCCATTCACTTTCTAAAGACAAAAATTATATTTTCGATTTTATGGCTTAAAGCAGAGTACAAAATTTTATTTATTTACCATTAAAAATAAATTTGGAGAAAAAAAATAATGGTGACAAAAATCTACCAAACACTTAATTGAGAGAGACTCTTAGAGAGTCCTTTATTTTCTAATATGAATATTAAATATTTTGTATAATAGTCCCTTGTTTTTTCTAATATGAAAATGACTTCTGATTTACTAATAATAATGTTATTGACGATAACATTATTGTATGTACCTTATTCATAAAGTTAACTCCAATAAGTTTTTAAATCTTTAAGCAAGTTTGCTTTTTAAAAAAATGTTTTTGTTTAATAATAAATAAACAATTACAAAAACTTTACCCAAACCAAAATTATCCTAAAACATTAACTCTTTAAATATAACTGGTTTTCCTCGGAAGGTAACCTCATTTTTCTGTGCCCGACAAAATTTTCCAAGGTGGACCGTTTTGGGGGAGGGGGCCAATTTCTTTTTAATTCTTCACGAAACAAAAAATCATTATTACGATATTTAAAAATACATTTGTTGATTCGAATAATTGAAGACAAAATTTCTTGTAATTTTTATTCAAGAAAGAAAAGAAAAAGAAAAAAAACTAATGGAAATTTACTCAAAAAAGAAAAACAAACAAAATCCATTAAGATAACATGCCCTTTCTTAACCCACACTAGACGGCGGCGGCATTTCCCTTCACCTCCTCCTCCAACCCGTTTTTTTTTTCTCTTTGGAGTTTAACATATCAATAGAATCTTAATTAAAATTCAAACAGAAATTAAGATAACTGCTACTATTCGATTAAGAAAAGAAAAAAGGGTTTTCGTCTTTTTGATAAAATTAGGTAACCCTAAATTACAGGGTGGTTAGAAAGTCTTGCCACCCTTACGTATTGCTTTAACTTTTTTTTTTTTGTTTTGATAAGTTGGGTAATTATTTTATCTCTTAAAAAAAAAAAAAAACTTTAAAAAATCAAAATATTTTCTAGAATTTTGGGTTGTATAATGTAATTATTTTACCTCTAAAAAAAATCTTTTGAAATGTAGGGGTGACAAGACTTTCGGAACAACGTGTATCGTTGTTTTGAATGGGATAAACTTGAACAAAAGTGTCTTATTAAAGACACCTTGTTCAAGTTTAAATACAAATAATTTTTAAGTTAGTTTTCTTTCTCTTTTTGTTGTTCTTTTTATTTAAAATTATATATAAGAAAGTGTGTGCGTGTAAATATATATATATATTTTTTTAAAGTAGTTTCATTTTCTTCGTTGTTTTTAAATAGATACTTTTTAAGGAGCTTAACCAAAAATTTAGAGGAAATTCTATGTAATACTTCACTTTTGTGGAATTTTATTAAGTTAAATTCGCGGTATTTTTTAAATGAATAAAAGACACACGTGCTTTTAAATTAAAAGAATTTTGTTCCGCCGCTTGAATAAAAGTTTCTTTTATTTTTTTTCAAATTAACTTTTTTTTCAAGAAAAGTTTTGACTATTTCAAGAGTAAATATTATATTCTTTCATTTCAGCATTAAAAAAATAAAAATTTAAACTAAAATACGACAATATAGACATGAAGTGGTATTTTTTTTTCTTTAAAATATACACATCAAAGTTTGTCTATAAGTCTATATATATATCTTTTTTTGTATACTCACGCCGAAACATCTTTACCACTGAGTATAGTAGCAGGCATTGTACTAAAGTTGTGACAAGGAGGATGCTGTAGAGTTTTGAGCTTGTGGGATAACAGGCTGATACTAGACGTGACCCGAGAACGAACAGGTACAGAAGAAGTGACAAACTTAAATGTCCAGACGAAATTTCTTATCTGTGACAAAAGAAGGCGGCGACCCACGTGGCCAGAAACAACCACGTGACCCATGGCTGATTTTAAAAAACAAAAAATAAACCCGGCTCCTTTCGCTAAGCTTTATCTGTCCACATTATGGGAGCGAATACGGACCTTGTCTGACTTCTACATACAACAAAACAAACGTTTTCTTGCCCCTCAAATGTTGACCTTTTCAATGAAAACACCGGTATACAAGATAACAAGGGAAATAAGTCGAAACTCACTCGAATAACTCTCCATTTTTGTTTGGCGCGAAATTGTAACCAATTTTTGTAGAAGGACATGTTCCATTCTTTCAGTTATAGTAAATTTACTAATATTAGATCTTTATTTTTTTAACAAGATGATCTTTGAAAATTTGAATGCATATTTCTAATTACAATTTATTGTTTTGCCCCCCCCCTGTAAATCAATAAATTATGCAGTTAGTGGGAAAAGAAATAACTTTAACGCAACACTTATACAAAATGACGTACACGTGTGTATAGACTAGGAACGCCCAATCTATTTTGCACGATACATACACATGACGGGAAAAGTTACAAAACGTTTCTAAAAGTTATTTTATTGTAAAAAAAAATCTTTGTATCATTTGAAAGAAATAAGATTAAAGAAAACTCCAATATTTTTATTTTTTCATATAATAGAATTCCTGAAATCGTGTTTTAAATTAATGTTTTACATTAATAGACTGGGAGGTGATAAGATAAGTACTTCTAACTTCTATATAATCAATTTTAACCTAAAAAAAAGAAAAAAAAAATTATTTTTTAAATTTTTTTTACTTAAATATAAAGTTCTAGGTACTACCAATTTGTGCGCTCATTTTCATTTTAAAAACGAATTAACATTATTTAAATCGATTTTTTAAGGTCAAATTTTTGTTTTAGTCGAAAAGTAGTAACATAATCATATCAGTTAAAATAAAAAAGCTAAATAATATTACATATGTAATTTATTTCTAATACATTTTTATTGTATAAAAAATCTATCTAAAAGAAAAATGTGCCTTTTTTTTTTTTTAGATACGGATTTTTTACACAAAAAAAACAAGACAAGAGAGACGAGAAAACAATTTTAAAATATAATATATAATTTGCTTTAAACGTTGTTTCTTCGTGTGTGATTTCTAAATAAAATGTATATGCAATGTCATGACATGTAAGTTGCTATCAATGTTTACTACGTCATATATTAAATAAACGACTAACATTTCTTTTATTACATCGCTTTGTCAAAGAGTTTAATTTTTTTTTTTAAAGTCTTTGTAAGTAAACAAAATAATTTTTCTCATCAGTGACCACCAGGATAAAACCTCCGTTAGTTGTATAATGTATGTTAAAATAACTCGTGCAAACATTTTAGTGTTTTTAATACTGCAAGTATAAAACTATCAGATTTTATTTAAAATAAGGCCGTAGTAACTGGGAGAGAGCCCCTGCTCCCCTCTAATTTTTACAACTTTTTATTTAACAAAATACAATAAAGGAAAAAATACAATAAAAAAAACTATCATAGAGAAAGAATATAAATTTGATAAAATTCCGATGATAAAATTTTTTTGTCATCATATGACAAAGAATTCGGTAGGTTGGTTGGATTTACGGCATGTCAATTGGGTTATTTTATACCGGAAACGTTTTGTTCTAAGTGGGTATTAAAAAACAACATTAAAACCTATTTGTTAAACATGTTTTTAAACTCATTTTCCTATTTAGCTCATAGATAATCATTTTGTCATCGGAGATTTATTAAATTTTGTTAGGAACAAAAAAAAAAATGTCTCTGCTACGGCCCTGAATAAAGTTTTTTTTTTTAAGCAAGAGGGAGGAAGCAGTCGAAAGAATTGAAAATGCATTGCCCCGAAAAATGGCAAGGGAAACTCTTTTAGACAGCCATTCAATTTATCGAAGTTTGTTCTTAAGTCGAACCAATCTTGTTGAGTTGACAGTATAACGCTGTCATGTCAGCGAGGCGTAGAATATGCCGACTGCATTACGCACAGAAACGTAAGCCACCCCACCCTATAGAACAGGGATCAAACTTTTTTCACGGTTGGCCGGATAATTGAAAAAATAACGAGTACGGGCCACATTATTATTGTGTTCAATACTTGCTAGCCAGAACGAAAGCTCTGAGAAAAAGATGTTAAACAAAATTTATTTTTCCATGTTATATTCATGGATGAGTGGCGTAAGATGCACAAAAACAAATTTAACCAACATTTTTTTCAAAACATTATCAAAGAACAGAACATTAGCTGACAAATTCAAGGACCGTCGACGAGCCTGATAAAATTCCTTCGTGGGCCGGATCCGGTGACCCCTGCTATAGAATAAAAAGAAAAGTCCTATGTATGACACTAAACTACATCTGGTGGTGAGGCTTCATTTAGGAGCTCTGTGCATATATTACAGTATGATAATTTAATTATTACAACGTTTGATATGTTTACTTAAGAGCTATTGCGAAATAGTTCAATATGTAAAAAGTATAATCATCTTGATTTAACTATCTGTCACTCTTTTTTCTCTTTCTTTCCTTTTTTCATCATGTTCTATTGAAACAGAATAGCGTTATCGCTTCCGCTCGCTCGCCTATCCGCACTTTATTCTACGTATTAACAATTTTGACTATAAATTAAATACTCATTGTTAGACTTACGCAATCATTGAGAATATTATGACGTAAGCTTGACATAGTTTTGGTTACAGACAGAAGTACACCCAATCTCCACAATTAATAGATATACTTTTATGTACTCTTTTACTATTTCATGTCATTTTTGTATTTATTCCTACAAAGTCAGAAAACAGCATAGCTCACAGGACCTTTCACGTTCAGAGTTGCTGAGGCATGAATAAACTGCCTGCATCCGCTGTAGGCTGCTGAAACACTGTATTTTTCAAAACCTCCATGCTTCCTGTAATTCGACAACACTATAACTAATGTCCCTACCTCCATACACATACATATATATTATTATTGTACACTATTAATTTTCCTAACATTAGCACATTATCCTATGTACTATACATGAGACTTTGATGAGTTGTGGTGCACCAGAGCACTGTACACAATAAATTTTATTATTATTATTATTATTATTATTTAAAAGTGTCTTAAAAGCTTCACTATATTTTCGGGAGAATTTGGCTAGAATCCCTCCCCGTGGCCATGGACACACATTATTATAGTTCATGTTTAAGTGAACAGTTAAAAATAAACTGAACTTCATTATATCTGTACGTATTTTCTCATCCCCTCCGTCACGAGCAGGCTGTGACACAAGGTCAATTTTTAAACGGAATAAAGCTGGTTTTAATCCAGTGTTTTCCTTCTCCCAGACTGGTTGCCTAAACCAAAACCCAGTCTACCCTACTTTTTACTCATAGCTGGAATGGAGGAGAGCTGATGGATTCATACCTTTTGCAAGGGCATTAGCACAGAATGAAATGCCAACAGCCTCGTCCAGGATTTGACTTTTGGTTTGGTTTGCTGGACTTTATGGTATGTCAACCCTTGTTGGGTTATTTTATGCCGAAGACGTTTTGATCTATTTAATATTTTTAACTCATTTTTTTCATTTAACCCATAGATGGGACCTAACAGGTACTACCACTCCAGTGTGACATGGAAGTAATGGCAATGAAGGGTACTCTATTAGGCACCCCTTTTTATCTCGATTAAGAAAGGACATGTTTTTCATTTACACCGTCAATATCCGGTTGTTTTAAGAGACGATTTTTAGATTTTTTAAAATTATAAAACTAACCCTTAACCCCTAATAAACAACCGGATATTGATGGTGTAAATGAAAAACATGTCCTTTCTTAATCGAGGTCAAAAGGGGTGCCTAAAGGTAATATGGTCCC
The DNA here is from genome assembly GCA_023376005.1 of Doryteuthis pealeii. NCBI lineage: Eukaryota > Metazoa > Mollusca > Cephalopoda > Myopsida > Loliginidae > Doryteuthis > Doryteuthis pealeii. The sequence continues at coordinate 42,624,917 of CM042158.1, forward strand.
TCTATTAGATCCAGTTTAACGTCATACCCAGGACACTGACTTTTGGTTACCGATTCAATTTCCAACGACGAAGACCGTTACGCTAAGCGCGCTTCTATTTCATTGTATCAGTAACCAAAATTTTATATGCACCTTGTATCTTTTTTGAGGAGGAGGAGGAGGAGGAGCAACATCAAAAAAGAAAGAAGCGGCAGCATTTGGCAAAGTTAAAGAAAGAACAATAATGCTAGAGATTGATTGCAAAGGATTTGTTACAAAACCTACGTTAACTTTCGAAGTTTCAGGTTTCGAAACTTCTATCCCTGGTGAAAATTCATTTGTTTAACCAAAAACCTCAGAGAAAAGGGTTCCGAAATATAAATTATTTTGTTTTATTCCAAAATTGCATTAAACATTTTTTCACGGGTCTCAAACATAATAACTAAGGCAAGTAGTTCCAAAATTAGAAAGTTCCTGTTTTTTTTTTTTTTTTAATGTGGCGGCCATTTTGAATATTTAATGAGTTAAGGTGACTTAATTTGCATAATTTTGCAGTGATTTCTGAGCCTTCAGAAAACAATTTTTCATTGGTTTTAAGAGTAACAAAAACAACAACAAAGTAGGGATGAGGTAGTCAAATAAAAGGGGTGGGGGGGGGGGTTGCAGGGTAATAACTTACAACCTGTCACTCTGGCGCAACATCACGAAGCCGAGAGAATGCGACGCCGACAGAGCACCGGCACACCAACATCTTCAGGGACAGCCTTCACATGCGACATATGTGGTCGGGGCTGTTTTTCGAACATTGGCCTTTACAGTTACAGAAGGCGCTGTAAGTTCAGGGAGACAAAAAATAAATAGTTTTCCAAGACTGCAATTCCGATGAACTTACACAAAATTAAATTCATAATATATCTCCCATTAATAACAGTAAGCAATAAAAGATGACGTACATCACAAATTATAAAGAATGGACCATATGACCTTTAGGCACCCCTTTTGCGATTTCGATTCGTGGGGACATTTTTTCCATTTACACCGTCAAAATCCGGTTAATTGTTAACAGACGATTTTTAGAGTTTTTTTTAAATTATAAAACTAACCCCTAACTAACAACCGGATTTTGACGGTGTAAATGGAAAAAATGTCCCCACGAATCGAGATCGCAAAAGGGGTGCCTAAAGATCATATGACCCTAAAGAGTTTTTCCTCACATCAGTATAAAAGCAAAATAAATTAATAAGGTTACTTTTTGAAATTTATATTAAAAAAAAATTTTTTTTAAACTTTTGTAACAAAATAGAAATTTCCAAGGGCCATTTTTGGTTAGATTTTTAAAGAATGCAAATCTAGATGAAAAACACGATAAGAGTAACCGAAGCCAAACTTTTTAGACCAACGATGCAGATATCATTGGGGGGGGGGGGTCGTAAACGGGCAAAACTTTGGCCAGTTAACCAAAACTTTTCTCGTTCCCCAATGATACCTACATCAGAAAAAATAAGGTAAGCTTCCAGATACCCTTACCGCGCTTTTTATCTGGACTATACAGTTAAGACTCAACATTTTTGTCATTATGTACAAGTTTACTTAAAAAGTGAAAACTTTTTTTTTTTAAATAAACTTCGTTTTCTTTCTTCAATAAAATACTCAAAGACAATGAATGCAATTCCTGCATTTGTTTGTTCCACCACAAACTCCATATTAAAAAAATTAAATAAATAATGGTACAAATGCACAATCGCACGCAAGAGGAAATATCATTAGAATCTCATTTTACATATAAATAGCATTAGATTACGGAAACTCCAGAAGTAGCCTAATCCGAGCCTCTCAGAGGTTTCGGGTATTTCCGTGTAATGTAATAAAATGCAATGTTTTTTATACGTAATCTAATGATATTATCTCTTGTGCGCTATTGTGCATTAGTACCAAAATAATTTTAAAATTTAATATATAAATATATATCTTTGTCGCAGATAAACCAAACTTGTACAATAGAACAATGGCTGTTTAAATAAATATTTTTTTATAAACATTATGTAAAGACTTTAAACTGTTCTTTTTTTTAAAAAATAGTGAATTAGTTGATTTCTGTAGTGACTTGGTTGGAAGCGAAAACATTCGGACTCTGCATCAGCTCAACACCAGCGTCCCTCTCTGCTGCTGCCAATGTAGAATCCTGATAACGGGGATCTTTATCGTCGCTATTTGCGCCGTCTTTGCTGCTACGGCCAACACCGTTGGCTGCATGATTGACAGAATTTGAGAAAGTTGGTTTCAGTCGTAAAAATGGCATATACTGCAGACTATGACCTTCCGCGATCGTAGATTCATTTTCAGCTCGTCTGTTCTGGCTTCCGTACAAATAATTAACATTGTTATTCCTGTTCTCAAAGAAACCTGGAAAATACGGTCTGCTGACATTCATCTTGCCCAACCCGCCATCTGCGTCTACATAGTTCTGATCCCTAAATGGACCTTGGTTTATATTGCAGTAAGTTTTGGGTTCACCCCATAAAGGGGGTTGGATATTGTTATTTTGGAAATCAGAACCCTCACTATCACCGGTTGGACAGTGGTTGTTGCCATCATTAAAATTCATTTCGTAATAAGACTTGGAATCTTCCCAGAAATGTGGGATAGGATATGCTGCTTGCATGTTACCGTGAAGATTGTTAAGTGATGCTTGTTGTGGAAAGTAACCTTTCGATTCAAGATCGACAGGGTAGTTATAAAAAGTTCCGGATTCAATGCTTCGTGTTTGACATAGGTTGAGGGGTTCATTTTCTGGTAAAACAACCACCGGCGGATTCGGATCTTGGGATATATTCGGTATAGTCATTAACAGTTCGTTTACTGGGCATTCAATGTTTTGATTTTCCACATTATTGGCGTTCGTTTCGATCGGGACAAACGATTCGCTTTCCGCCATATTGTCCTGACTTTTACTCGTAAAGTTCGTGTTTTTTGAATCTGAAAAAGAGACAGGAAAAGAAGATCCGTTGTTAGGCAAACTGGTGTCAAGATTGCTTTCCGGAGAAAGATTCGACACAAGAGCCTCTTTTTCAGCAATAAATACAGTGTTATTATTTTGATGGTCGGAAATCGAAGGCTGGATATTAGTATTTATTTTCTGTGGAACTGTTTCAAGATTTACGTTCTGAGTAGTAAGAGGAGAAAGATTTTTGTCCTTGTTTTCATTCATAAACGGAGAGATGGGACCATCTCTTTCATTGATATTCTTATCTCTATCATTAGCTTGCGGGTTATCTTCTTGTGCTGGAACCGAATAGAAAACATTAAATCTACTGTTGTTGTAAGGAAAAAGAGGTAACTTATCTCGACAGTCTCCATAAGATAAGCTAGATCGGTTGTCAAAATTTGGAATAGGAAAGAAATTACCCCTATTGTTCTGTGCTGGAAAAGGGAATCCAGGCGGAATGAAATTTGCACACGGAAAGTTTTTCATCTGATTAACACTTGGTATGAAAGGAATGGTATTTGTAGATGATGTAAAAGTCGGAACGGAAACGTTGTTTGTTGGAATGGTGCAAAACTGCCACTGGGTGTAACAGAGGTCATAGTTCCGATTCTGGCAAAGTCCGAATTCATATCTGGTCCCGAAGGAAATATGCAATCTGCTCTACTACTAGGCACAAAGCAAGGCGTAGATAGACCCCCAGAAGAGGGGAACACCAAAAAGGGAGATTGATTTTGGTAGATATCCGACTGTCTGGGGTTATTCATGTTGGCAGTGGTGTAGATGGGTGCACATACCTCTTGACCGTCGTGCATCTTTATGTGAGGATCGAGATCACCCAAACTATAAAATACTTCCCCACAAACATCACAAAGGCAGCGTCCATCAGATAAACCGTTGCAATTGTCCCCATCGCCCCATTCCGTTTCAAGATTTCTCAGTCCGTTGTCTTCTGGATCATGATAACTGGCCGAACAATAATTCTGGATTTTGTTAGAGTCTTTTCCGGTGGAAGTCAATTCTTCTTCTGCAAGATGTAATTTCACATGAGAATCGAGACTATCATTGCTAATGAACGATTTATAACATCGACTGCAACTATAAAGAGACTTTGGGGAAATGTTTCTGATTTGGTATTCTGCGGACTGAGCTTGCTCGTTGGTGCAAATACGATCTTTGACGTGTTTTTCAAAGTCAGACCACTGGTTGAAAAGCTTGAAACAATTTTTGCAACTATAGTCGGGGCGACAGTCGGTTTTCATGTGAACCCGAAGTTTTTCCTTTTCCCGGAAGACTTGTCCGCAATTCTGACAAACAAAAGAATTTATATGATTCGGACTGCAATTCATTTCGGTTTCAGACTTTGAAATGAAATCATCATCAGCAGATTCAGTGTCTGATTTAGATTCTTTGATGGACGAATGCAATGGTAGATGAGCCTGCAGTTGAGAAGGCGAAGAAAAACTAAGTTTGCAGTAAGGACAACCAAAAGTTTCCTCATTCATCATGGTAGAGTGATTAGCAATGAGCAGATCCGACATGGGAAACGTTTTTCTACTCAGACAGTTCTTCATGTGCATCATGTACATTCGACTATTTCGAAAAACTTCCTGGCAGTTCCTGCAACAAAATAAAGGATCAGAGATGTGCGACAGAAGATGCAGTTCCAAAAGCTGAAGTGTTGAAACGTTCGTCCGCAACTTTCGCATTGGATTATTTTGGTGCCATTTGCACCGACCGGACGATAATGGCGGCCTTTTGTTTGTGTTAAGGTAGCGTTACCCTGCAAATAAGAAACGACATCCCGGAGACAGACAGAAACGCGGCCACAGTCGGAACAAACTGTCGTCTGCGGACAGTGAGTTCGTAAATGTAGAGTAAATTGAAAGACGTTGGAAAAACGTCTCTTTCGACAGAACAGGCATATTAGAGAACTAACTGCAGAACCAATGAGTCCGAATTTTCTCATTAATTCTTGTGTTTCGCCGTTACATTTTAAGCATTTCATTGCATCAACATTTTCTTCCCGGTGAGAATTTAAGTGATAATGAAGGTGCACTATCATCATGAAGGTTTTTGAACAAAAATCGCATTTATAGGGTGTGTTGTTGGTGTGCAATCGCATATGGATCAAAAAGTGTTTCCGACTAAAGAATGTTTTGCCACACTTGAAACATCTTATGACCTTGATTGTTGAATTTCTACTCAAGTAGGAGATCAAACTACCAGACAAGCAACGGTGTTGGATTTGGAACAATTCACATTTTCGACTTTTGCATCGGCGATGTCTGATAAGAGAAACGTTGTTTTTAAAGATTTCTCCGCATACTTTGCAAAAAATAGTCATTTTGAACCGGAAGATAATTTTTATTTTTTCAAAGAATCCTCAGTGAAAGGTATGAAAAAAACAAAACTTTTGTTCATTTTTCCATAGCAGCCATTTTTAATATAATCTTTAAAAAATAAGACTTTCTCCATGCACAGTAAACTTTTTATTTTATCTTCTTCCTCGCAAAAATAAATGAGTATCGCCGCCACTTTTATCTTGAAAATTTTAATCTGTTAAAAGATAAAATATATAAAATGCATTTAATAAGGTTCGATATCGTAAAAATGACCAATTCTTTTTTTTTTTAACTGAAATCTTCATTGGTTTGGTTGGATTTTACATGTGAACCCTTGTTGGGTTATTTTATTCCTTCTTTTCTCTTATTTTTTTTCAAACTCATTCTTTTCTAGATAGTACCCTAACAGGTCCCATCACTCCGAGTCAGAGTGGACCTGGGAGTTACTGATGAAGGGGTACTCCACATTCCCCAGAGTTCTAGGACTGGAACTTCACCATCAGATAGTTTAACGTCATACCCAACCCTCAGCCACATATATCATAAAAAGGGTTATGGCTCGCCATTAAGGCAATAGGGTTGAGACAATCATATAGGTGCTAGGGCTTGACGTGACAAGCCGATTGATCGGAAGGGTCCTCTCCGACTGTAAGTCTAGCCGAAGAAAATCTTTATTGAAAAATAAAAACCGTATATGCGCAACTAATGTTTTATAAATGGATTTACCGAACACCTGCGCATATTGGCTTATTCAGCAAGCTAGACTCTTACTACTCTAGTTCGGTTGATATTCAATGGATGCTATACACTGGAACTAAAATTGATAAATATGTACAGTTATCGCCCATAAGTACACTCCCAATAATTTATTTTCCGCCCCGTCGTCTGGGGCTGTAAAATACGCAGACTGCATCTCTACAAAGGAGTAAGATCCCTACCCCCATCGATAAGGACCACCTGTTGGCTGTGAATGGCGACCCATGATACTTAAGGATGGAATCCTGGTTGCTGAGCAATCCATGACATGCAACCATTACTTAGGCTAGACGTGATCAATCGGCTGATCACATCAGCCCTAACACCTATATGATTATCCCAGCCATATTGCTCTTATGGAAAACAACCAACGCTTTATCATGTCCTAGAAGGTGGTAACTGAGAGTCTGAGTGTGACGTTAAACTGCATCTAGTTATGAGGTTCAAATTCTGGGGAGTGTGGAGTGGTAATTCCTCGCCTTTACTCCCAGGTCCACTCTGCCCTGGAGCGGTAGTACTTTTTTATGACCGTATCTATGGGTTAAATAGTGTTTAAAACGAAACGATTCACTTGCCGTAAAGTCCAAGCAACCAACCCTTTCTTTTAAATAAAAGAAAGTTAATTTTCTTTTAAACCAAACATACTACGCTGAATTCACACAAATGAAGTAATATCTAAACATCATTGTGGTGTAATAGTTAGCAAATTAGTCTTGCAGGCATATTATTACGGAATAGCGAGTTCGAGCCTGGCTGGCTGTCATAGATTGAAAAAAAAAAGTGTTACCCTCTTATGTATTTATCCGAAAGTAAACGTAATATCACGACTAAAGTTCGACCTCGTTTACTTCAATGTCACAGTCCAGCACGTTAGCCAATACGCCACGGATACGTATAAATAGCATTAGATTACGGAAACTCCCGAAGTAGCCAAACACTAACCCTAAAACTAACCCTTACCCTAACGTTTCAAATGTTTAAGGTATTTCCGTAAAATATAAAGCTTTTTATACGTAAAAAGGTTTTTTTTTAAGTCGTCGGGGCGGCCTAATGTCGGTATGAGCCATACAGCGAGAGAGTCTATCCCCTTTTTATTAGCGCTAGACCAAGGAGATTGTTTTTTTTTTTCGTCTGAGGTGGAGCGCCACACCTACCATCAGCTCCTTACTTTACCGCACAGATCGCTGAGTTGGCAAGGGCCGGTTTCGAACTAGGAACCTCGTGGTTTCTAGCCGAACGCTCTATCGACTGAGCTAATCCGGCCTTTAAATACATTTATACGTAATCTAATGATATTATCTCTTGCGCGCTATTCTGCATTAGTACAAAGTTTACATCTACTTTTTTTTTATCTTGGGAGGAATTTGGGTTGTGCTTATGGCATCAAGTGGTTTTTAATTTGTCCCTGCTCTTGCGAAATAAAGTCACTCATTTTAATAATGATATATCTTAGGATATCCGTAAAGCGTATGGTTTGCAAGGAAGAATAATGGACAAGATTAATTTGATAAAAAATCGTTTATTGAAATAACGAGTGTGAAAATTGTTGTTGTCGCCGTAGATAACGGTAGTAGTTCTCTGGAGTGGCCGAGGGGTCGGTGAGGTGTGGGTATCGTATGATACGTCGGAATCTCTCTTGGCCTGGTGCAAGGCGTGAGGTGGTAGAAGTTGAGTTGATACGGTCACTTGGTGTAGGGACCAAGTCAGGAATATCTCAGTGGAATAGTGATGGTCAGGGAAGGTAGTAGTGGCCGAGGGAGTTGAGTTCGTCAACTTAGGATACTGTTGTAAGTGGATACGGTCACTTGGTGCGGGAATAAAGTCAGGAATATCTCAGCGAGTTGTAGCGGGTAGCGCTGTAGTGGTCAGGGGGGTAAGGATGTCGCCTGGCTACGGTGAGGTGTTGAAGTAAGGCTGAGTGTCCGGGTGGGCGAGGGCGTGCGTGGTGGTGGGTGCGTAGCAGTTCCTTGATCCTCTCGTCTGGTGATATTCTCGGTTCCAGGCCGTCCGTCCAACTGCCGATTCTCAAAATACCCGAGCTTATATGCTGGTAGATGGGCTCCAGAAAGCTTTTGGGGTTTTTAGCGGGAAAGATTTTTCATTGGTTGAAAATCCGGATTCCTTACAATATTATTTTTTTTATTTTTGAATTCCTCTCAAGCGTAACTCAATCCGAGCCTATGCGCAGAACTGCGTCGAATTGGTCACTTCGTGAGAGGGTACCATTGAGTTCACATCCGTTTGTTGCCTCCGACTTGAGTTTTGATGTTTTATGCTAGCGAGGTGTATTTTGTGAGTAAGCATTGTGAATCATAAGAGATATCTTCTCTCTGATATAACAAAGCTCCCCAAGATATCAATTTGATTCACAATGTGTATGTATGGTTATGTAGGTGGTGTGTTGACAGATGAATAAATTAGAATTCTTTTAAGACGTGTATGAAATAGGCCTAATATTAGTATTATCGATATAGGTTTTACTTTGGTTTTATGTTGTTGATGTAGGTTGTGAGTTGACTTATTTGCCCATAACGAGGTGGAGGCGGGAGATAATGTGCATTCATGTGAGTGTCACATGATGAAAATGGTGAGAATGTTGGTCTTAGTACAAAATTTTTTTGTTTCGCTTCCATTTTTAGGTCAGTCCCTTCGTTGGTTAGGGTGGCGTGCGTTGAATGGTGATTTTGCTTTGGGAGATAGTTTATCGACATCGTTGGGTTGATATTCGTGGCTTTCTCTTCACGTGGTTTTGGGAGATTGAAGTTGGAGCTAAGATGTGGGGATAATTTTCGTCTTTCTCTGTGGTGGAGAGATATTTGCTGGTTTACCCCACCGATAGCTTTGGTCGTGTGGTCTCTTTCGCCTGGTGTGGTAGAAAAGTATCGCTTGAAGCTAATTATGATGGCTAACGTGTAGCGCAGAGCGACGAAGACGAAGGCTATTTTATATGGTACATCTACTTTGGAAGGAGTTTTTCGTTCGCTAACACCAGAGTAGATGTACCTGGATTTGGAAAAATGGTGTGAGTTTTTCCTGAAGGGGTATTGTCTGGATGGCGATTATGGAGTTGGGGTAAGGCATGGGGAATACAGTCCTGATGCTTATGGATGGTTTGTCATCATCCGTCCGAGCTAGTAGTGGTTGAGAATATGGGCAGTCGCGTCCGTGTGAGCGAGTGGGGTCCAAGTAATTCTTGCTTATAGCGGGTTCTTTAGCGTGCTCGCATTCCTGTGTGTGGTGGTGGCAATCGTTTGTACGGGATATCCCGTTCTGGTATTTTCGTCAGTAGTAGTAGTAGGGGTCATTATTTTTGGTTGTACTGCTGTCGTCAGTCTCGTTGCCATGGGTCGCTATGGTATTTACGTCAGTTTCAATCACTGTGCTGGTTGTGGAATCTTTGCAGTATGTGCAGTGTTGTGTGAGGCTGTGTTGTCAATCTTGTTGCCATGGGTCGCTATGAGGTATGCCTTTAGTTGTTCAAAGGTGGATGTGTCCTGCTTGGACTCTATCATCTGTTCAAATATGCTGTAGTCGAGTAACTCCTTGGCAGCCTTGACGAATTCGTTCTCAAGGTCAGGATACACGGCAATCTCGGGCGTGACGTGGGTCGTATAGGTCACGTTCAGGCTTGTGATAAATTGATTCACGTCATCTCCCGGACTGAATTCGTTTTTCAGTCTCATAACGTCAAGTATGGATTTGAGACGCCTTGATCTATCTTGGATGTCGACTATCTGGGCTATTGGTGGTATTGTCGGCTTGGCATGATCCAGGCTTCCATCATCCTGTGTAAGTCGGCTTTCAAAAATTGTATATTTTTCTGGTTTTGGGGTGTGGGGGCGAGTTCTTAATTCTTGGAGGAACTTCATCTGGTCTCTAATAAAGTCGAGAATTTCCGAGCGAGTTAATCTTGTATAGTCCATGTTCTCCATTGCAACACGCTGACACCAATGATATATCTTAGTTATCCCGTTTCTGACACCGTGTTGTATTTAGGATATCCGTAAGCGTATGGTTTGCCAAGGAAGAATAATGGACAAGATTAATTTGATAAAAAATCGTTTATTGAAATAACGAGTGTGAAAATTGTTGTTGTCGCCGTAGATAACGGTAGTAGTTCTCTGGAGTGGCCGAGGGGTCGGTGAGGTGTGGGTATCGTATGATACGTCGGAATCTCTCTTGGCCTGGTGCAAGGCGTGAGGTGGTAGAAGTTGAGTTGATACGGTCACTTGGTGTAGGGACCAAGTCAGGAATATCTCAGTGGAATAGTGATGGTCAGGGAAGGTAGTAGTGGCCGAGGGAGTTGAGTTCGTCAACTTAGGATACTGTTGTAAGTGGATACGGTCACTTGTGCGGGAATAAAGTCAGGAATATCTCAGCGAGTTGTAGCGGGTAGCGCTGTAGTGGTCAGGGGGGTAAGGATGTCGCCTGGCTACGGTGAGGTGTTGAAGTAAGGCTGAGTGTCCGGGTGGGCGAGGGCGTGCGTGGTGGTGGGTGCGTAGCAGTTCCTTGATCCTCTCGTCTGGTGATATTCTCGGTTCCAGGCCGTCCGTCCAACTGCCGATTCTCAAAATACCCGAGCTTATATGCTGGTAGATGGGCTCCAGAAAGCTTTTGGGTTTTTAGCGGGAAGATTTTTCATTGGTTGAAAAATCCGGATTCCTTACAATATTATTTTTTGTTTATTTTTGATTCCTCTCAAGCGTAACTCAATCCGAGCCTATGCGCAGAACTGCGTCGAATTGGTCACTTCGTGAGAGGGTACCATTGAGTTCACATCCGTTTGTTGCCTCCGACTTGAGTTTTGATGTTTTATGCTAGCGAGGTGTATTTTGTGAGTAAGCATTGTGAATCATAAGAGATATCTTCTCTCTGATATAACAATAAGAATATATGTCTAAGAAACTTACGCAAAGAAGGAAAGAAATGTTTATTTTTGCACATTACATTTTTTTTTACAAAAATCTAAAAAAAAACAAAAACACTATAATTAATGTATTAATGTGTGGGGGATGAACACTAATTAGGACTGAGCCTATTCTAGTGACCACCTCAGCTATTTCATAGGTTTTCAGATTTCATTTAGAATTTTTGAAGCGGTGGGAAACATACCGTTTCATGATTTCCAGTTATTGCAACAAATACGCTAAATTTGGAGCATCATAACTAAAACTATACCGGAATTGAATTTTTGTTTTCAAAATTTTTAAATAGAATTAAAAATAGAAAAAAAAAACGCTACAGTTAAGTCACGTGTTTAATATGCAAATATCGCAGAACGCCGTCACATCTTAAATATTAAATAAATTGTTTGTTTTTTTTCATTTCCAGCGTTCCAATATTATGAGAATAAACAAATCTTTAATTAGAAGTTTTATTGGATTCAAAATGTTTGTAAATTATATATAAAGTGAACGGTTATTTTGGTGAATCAATTTTATATGAATAAATTCTTTCAAGGGTCAATATAATCCATTGCACAGTAATTTTCATTATTTTTCAGTAAAAAAAATTGCGTTTTAAACAATGAAATGATGGGTACTAATGCAGAATAGTGCGCCAAAGATAATATTATTAGATTACGTATAAAAATCATTACATTTCATTACATGGAAATACCCAAAACCTTTGATATGTTACGGTTAGTTTTAAGATTAATGTTAAGCTACTTTGACAGTTTCCGGCATCTAATGCTATTTATACGTAAAATGCGATTCTAATGATATTATCTCTTGCGTGCTATTCTGCATTTATACCAAAAGATAAAACAATGATTTTTTTTCTGTAAAAAGTTTTCAATTAAAAATCGAAAAGCTATCAAGAATATTCATCAAAGCAGCAAATACAGTAATCAGTTATATAAGTATATACACATAGAACTGTAAGGGCGCCCCGTCCCATCACGGTGTAATGGTTAGAAAGCCAGTTTAGCATATCCACTACGACTGAATAGCAAGTTCGATCCTCGATGGATGCCCCATACTTGCTACATTTCATATCCTACCCGGGGCGAACAGATCGGGTAATCACCTACGCACAGAACTGTAGTAAGCTTTCTGTAATTTAAAACTTGAACTGTTTAAAATTTAAATTATACCAAAGACATGCAAGAAAACTGTATCTTAATTTTTACTACTTTTGAGCTAAACTGTGCCTGAAAATAAAAACGGAAAAATTAATATTATTAAAAGTTTACAAGAGAGACATTTTCCCAGCTAGTATCGGATCTAAAAAACTGCGAATGCTCAACCTCATATAGAAAAGTCAAATCAGAAATAACATTGCTAAAACCTAAAGAAATGAAATTTAGATCATTAACGAAGCACTTGTTCCTAATGCTAATAAATTGTATCAACAAGGATAACTTCCTATGAATGTGTAGCGACAAAGACGCCATTTTAAAGGAAAAAGCATACAGTTAAACAGCCATTAATTCATTTACCTGCAGATGAAACGTTTCACTTCCAGAGTCGTCACTGAATCACAAAAGTGTCCAGCGTTCATGTAGCGACTGAAAGAAATGGTTGACCAAACGGAGTTGTCTGTGAATGCAGATATTTAACAACGAGGCGACCGAACTTTCTCTTCTTTTCAAATATTGAACAAAATTTTCTTTCAGCTCATATTCAACCAGAATTTGGTTAGTAAAAGTAAAATAAAAAAAAAGAAATAGAAAAACATTATTTTAATTCAGAAAAAAAAAAAAAAAAAAAGTTTATTAATTTAGGTGATTTTTTAATTTCGAAAGAGAATCACATGACCACTCGCATGTATCTTATTTTACCAGCCAATTTTAGCAACCGTTTCCAGATTTTAATATAGGTGGGGTTGGGGGGGGGTCATTGTATTTGGTCTTCTATTTATCTGGTTGTTGGCTGCACCACTGCAACTGACCCCCTCATAAAATTAGCCGCTGGCATTTATTTACCAAAAAAAAAAAAAGAAAAAAAGGTCGTACAGTGATGCATTCGCGAATCTGGACACAAGACCCTAAGATTTATTGGGGATGGGAGGACAGGAGACAAAACTGGTCATACCACTTTCTTTGTTCTATCTAAGTTTCATTCGCCGACCGTTTCATGCCAATAAATACTTTTGTCCGTTGCATTTCACAGACTTTTATTCTATCGGCTCTATTCTTCTATCGGTATCAGCCGGACAGCGAGGGAGCCTATCTCTTTTTCTCTAGCGCTAGACCAAGGAGATTGTTTTTTTCTGAGGTCGAGCGCCACACCTACTATCAGCTCCTTACTTTACCGCACATATCCCTGTGCTACTCATATGCTGAGTTGGCGAAGGCCAGTATCGAACCATGAACCTTGTGGTTCCTAGACTGACGCTCTACTGACTGAGATTAAGCCTAAAATATTTCGAAGTTATACATCATCGTATCATCTGTTTTCACTTTTAGTTTCAATTTGAAAATCTCTTTTATAATAGTAATTTTATTTATGGCTGGGTCATGTACGTCGGATGGATGATGAACGAATCTCGAAAGATATTCTTTATGCAGAGCTTACATCTGATAAAAGACAGATTAATCGCCCCCAGCTGCGATTCAAGGATGTCTGCAAGAATGATCTCAGGTGCTTTGGCATTGCCCCTTCCAGCTGGGAAAATTTGGATCAGAACTGCCCTCGGTGGCGGCAGAATCTCCGTAGAGGACTGTTCATGTCAGAAGTCACCCTGACGCAATACCATGAAGGTAAGAGGTCTAGAAGAAAGCATCGGCGACAAAGCACCGGAACATCAACATCTTCAGGGACAGCCTTCAAATGCGACATCTGTGGTCGAGAATGTTTTTTTAAACATCGGACTTCACAATCACAGGAGGTGCTGTAACTTCAGGGGCACAAAACTTTATTATAGTCTTCCGAGACTGAAATGCCAATATATATAATTTATCTGAATACATGGCGCAACAGATAAAAGGGTTGAGTCAGTACAGTTCTAAATGATAATCATCTCTAAGTTGCACGTTCAATCCTGGCCAAGAGTACTTATAACATAGAATACTTAGCTTAACACTTGTACCCGGTCACGGTTAATGGAATGAGAACAGTTTATCCCGTAGATTGAATGAAGGGTTCAGTTTGAAGTTCCGTGAAGGCTCCCGATTACGACATGAAGACTCCTGAGTTCGACAACAAGGTTCTTGAGTTTGAAGAAAAGGTTCCCGAGTTCGACAAAAATACCTTCTTTCCTCTCTTTTTCACTCCTTGCCTCCCATGTGTTAGTGTTGATGTGGCATGTCTTCATTTCTTCTTGCAGACGCCTTTAAAGCGTAGGCATGGTCACCCTTCTACTAATTCGCCATACACTAGGTCTTTGGGGATGCGGCCTTTGTCCATCCTCCTGACGTGACGAAACCAGCACAGGCGTCTCTCGCAGATGATAGCGAACATGCTGTTCATGTTTGCTCATTCCAGCACGTCTGTGTTGGGAACTTTGTCCTGCCAGCGAATGCGTAGGATGCGGCGTAGGCATCTGAGGTGGAAATTGTCCATTTTCCTCTCGTGGCTTGAGTATGTGGTCCAGGCTTCGCTACTGTAGAGGAGAGTACTGAGAACGCACGCTTTGTAAATGCGCAGTTTAGTTTTCTTAGTAAGGCTGGTATTGTTCCAGACTCAAGTATTCCTTTAATAATAAAAGGATATGTATATATAAGGGGAACAACTCCTATCGCCCTTAAACAGTAATTGCAGATACCACAGTACACATTTTGTTTGTTAATAACTGCTATGGTAAAGTTTGTTGAGCACTTTCAATATTGAAAATGATTGTTAATAGACGACCCGTGAACTCGTTGGGTTCCCTTTGTGACAATAGTCTATAATGATATTAAGAACGAGAGAAGGATTCAACTTTATTTGCATGTAATAGTTGTTTCCATTATATCAAGAATTGGTTTGGTTTGTTGGATTTTACGGCATGTCAACTCTTGTTGGGTTATTTTATGCCAAAGACGTTTTGTTTCATTCATGCTGGATGTGTATTCAAATTTTTTTTAAACTCTTTTTTTTTCTGATTAACCTATAGATGGGACCCTAACAGATACTACCACTCTGGGTCAGGGTGAACCTGGGAGTAATGGCGATGAAGTGGTACTCCACACTCCCTAGAGCACCAGAATTGGAAGTTCACCATTAGATCCAGTTTAACGTCATACCCATGACACATATCGAGAATTTATATGATTAAAAAAATGGCGTTTAGCACTAATATAAAAAGTAAGTAAAGTAAAGTTGGCGAAGTGGCCCTTTGTCAGTATCAGCCAGGCAGTGAGGGAGTCTATCCCCTTTTCGCTAGCGCTAGACCAGTGAGATCGTTGTTTTTGCTGAGGTGGAGCGCCACACCAACCGTCAGCTCCCATTTTACCGTACAGATCAGATTAACCAATCTGTACTACTCATGTGCTGAGTTGACGGGGTCCGGTATCGAACTCAGAAGCTTGTGATTCCAAGGCAGGTACTCTACTGGCTGAGCTAAACCAGCCTAGAAAACAATGATATTAGAGATTATTTTTGCTGGGATGGTGCGCCACACCTATCTTCAGCTCCACCACTTTATTGCACAGATTAGATTACCCAATCTGTGCTACGCATGTACTGAGTTGGCAAGGACTGGTATCGAACTCAGAACCTAGCGATTCCGAGGTGGGTACTCTACCGACTGAGCTAAACCGGCCTCAGTACGAATGTAGATACCAACAGAATTATAATTCTGTTGAAAATTGGATTGGAATTGCTTTATTCTCTGAGAGCATTTTAAGTGTATTGCTCAAATAAAAATTTAGCTATGATGTGCCGTTTTTTTTTTCTTCTAAATTACGACGTTTTAAACTTCATGAGAAGTTTGGAAAATAAATATTTCAGAAAGAAAAGCAGGTGGGTGTTTGTTTTATGATTTGTTTTCGTGGCCGTTAATAAAGTCACAGGAAGAAAGGTCCTAGAAAATAAAAATCCTAATTTTGGATAGGAAGAAAAGTCACAATAAATTTATGGTGGCTAGTTAGGGTTAGGTTCACATTTTTTAGAGAAATGTTTTTAATTCAAATGAGACATGAGGTATTTATAGAGTAAACAATTTTGGACAAAGATTCATTTTTTTTTCTGTGACTTTTCTGTGATTTTTTTTCCGTGACTTTTTCTGTGATTTTTTTCTATGGCTTTTTCCTGTGACATTTTTCTGTGCTTTTTTCCGGTGATTTTTTTCTGTGATTTTCTCCTGTGACTTTCCAAATCGTCCAAGATAAAATGCAAATTGTAAATCCTGATTATCTGGTGTTTCTTATCCGCCGAATTCTTATTTCTTATGAGTGTCGTCACATCAGCTAAATAATGAACCATTCTGTATTTATTATAAAGAAAGAAAGAGAAGAAAAAGGACATGCTATACAGAAAAAAATCTAATATGAAAGAAAGAGAGTAGGGGAAGATACAGAGAGGGGATGAGCGCGCGGAAGCGATAATGATATTTATTCTGTTTCAATCGAACATAATGAAAAGAAAATAGAAGGAAAGAAAAAATAAAAGAGTGAAAAAAATGGTTAAATAAAGATTATCATATTTTTTACATATTGAACTATATGGTAATAGCTCTTAAGTGAACATATCAAACGTTGTAAGAACTAAATTATCATACTGTGGTATATCCACAGGTCCTGCTAGTGATATTTATTCTTTATAATGAATCTAACTTTTGGTTAATAACCACTACACGAGTGAATAATACTTCGGAGTTACCTGCCCTTGAAGATGGCAAACATGGCGACTTCCATGGGATTTCTTACAAAAAGTTTATTAAATCTCAAGTAAGTGGGTAAAATATTTTATAATCATCTCTTTAAAAGCGCATAACCTTCACAGCAATCAAAAATATATGTCTCTTGACTTCAATTAGATTATAACTATTACCAATGATGAAAAATACGTGTATATATAATCAGTGACCTTCAGAAAACGAAAACTACTTCTACTAACAACACGTTTTATTATATTCGTTCGTTGTTTATCTTTTCTTTTATTCAAAATGATAATCATTTTTTTTTCTTTTATTACTTTGTATCACACTCATAAAATAAATAAAATGGAAATATATCACACTGTATTCATTATTTCGTTGTAGTTCACTCCAAAGACATTTATTGGCATAAATCAGTCGGCGAGTGAAACTAGCTAAGAAAGCGATATGACCACTTTTTGTCCCCTGTCCCCCCCCCCAAATAAATCTTTGGCCCTTGTGCCCAGATTCGCGGTAGCATCAC
Source organism: Doryteuthis pealeii (assembly GCA_023376005.1). Classification (NCBI taxonomy): domain Eukaryota; kingdom Metazoa; phylum Mollusca; class Cephalopoda; order Myopsida; family Loliginidae; genus Doryteuthis; species Doryteuthis pealeii. Next base: position 42,642,246 of record CM042158.1, read on the forward strand.
TGTAGCCACTCTTTTTGTAAATAAATGCCGGTAGCAGATTTTATAAGGGGGGTCGCTTGCAGTGGTGCAGCCAACAACCAAGTAAACTCCAAAGACGTTTGTACCGGACGTGAATACCCTCTTTCTTCTGCGAACACCGCAACATTGTGATCTTCAGACTTTTGAATATTAAAAAAAAATCTCTGTTATAAATTAAATATAATCTCAACTGGCTAAACTTGCAAATCGGTTGAAAAATTAAGGTGACCCAGAAAAAACAGAACCCAAATTATTTATTTATTTTCCCATTAAACTAACCCTAAACCCCAATCCCCTAGTTAAAATTAACAGTTTTATTACAAAATTTGTGGGTTCTGTTTTTTCTAGGTCACCCTGCATACAGAAAGGCCCAGAAAAAACAGAACCCAAATTATTTATTAAACTAACCCTAACTCCTAACCATAACCCTAAACCGCCCTAGTTAAAATTAACAGTTTTATTACAAAATTTGTGGGTTCTGTTTTTTTCTGTGTCATCCTAATTTTCCGACCGATTTGCAAGTTTAGCCAAAAACGCTAGGCGGTGATAGCTGAATAAACAACCCGCCCTACGAATGAAGTCCCTAGCCGAAGCAGTGCCTGCTGAAAACCAACAACCAGCACTTAAGGCTTTTTTCCCGAAAAGTTAATGCCTTTAAATTAAACCCAGTTAAAGCTGTCTTCAAGTTTTTCACACTTCCGAAGACTGCAAGTAAGTACAAGCTTCCCTTTTTCTGACATAGCATTTCCCTTGATGATCAGAATGTAGTAAATGTGTGCTCCGCCTTGGATCAAAGTGTCACTTCCCAGAACGTCTCCACTTGGATCAGAGCTTTGGGTGTCCCATCGTGGTGTAATGGTTGGCTAGCAAGTCTTGCCGATCCATTACTACTGAATAGCAAATCTAATCCTTGCTAGATGCCCCATACTTATGGCATTGTGTCACATCCTACCCATGGCAAATGGGTTGGGTAAATACCTACCCTATCAGAGAAATAAGACATCCCAAGGGTGGAGTAATGGTTAACAAGCTAGTCTCGCAGATCCATTACTACTGAATAGCCAGTTCAATCCTCACTGCATGACCCATACTCACAACCTTGTGTCACATCCAACTTGTAAAATAAAAATAATGAAGTTGAAGATTATAAAATTAAAAAAGTGATAACTTTATAAAATTATAAGGCTGACTTCTGATTTAGGTCGGAAAAATTAACACGAAAAGTTTTTTTGGTTGTACCCCATGACAGTTTAACTACAGTCTATGAATTAACATTTTGCAAATTGGGTTACGGTTTTAGGGGATTAAGGTTGTTTTTAATTACGTATTGCTTAAAAAAAATAAACAACAAAAAACCAAAATTACTATACATTTAATTAACCATTGAAATTAATTATTGAATCTATTATTGAGACCGTTGTTTGTGTTAGTATTGCAATGTATAATTTCAATGAAACTTAGTTTAAAAAAATATTTTTCAACATTAAATGTATAGTAATTTGGGTTTTTGTTGTTTATTCTTTTTAAGCAATACGTAATTAAAAACAACCTTAATCCCCTAAAACCGTAACCCAATTCGCAAAATGTTAATTCATAGACTGTAGTTAAAATTTTCATTGGTTACCACCAAAAAACTTTCCGTTTTAATTTTCTGACCTAAATCAGAAGTCAGCCAATTATAATTATTTGATTATTTTTTTATTTCTTTTCCACAGATTGACAACTTGTTGTTCTCGATTGATTCATACTCAAGGGACACCTCTAAATATCCATGCAACTAGTGTTCTCTGGTAAGTCACAAGTAACTTTATTCCCTTAAAAATATAATGGTGATTAGACTCTGAAATGTTAATAAAAATCAATCACCACTCTTGTTTGGTAACCGCCATGTCGTCAGAATACACCAACTGTGCCCCTATAGAGGGATAAGACCCCCCACACACACACACACACCTGTTGGCCGTGGGTGGTGACTTGTGATGCATTAGGATGGAATCCTAGTGGCTGAACAGTCTGTGACTTGCAACACTCCTCTTTGGCCCTTACTTAGGCTAGATGGCAGTTGGAAGGACCCCTTCCGATCAATCGGCTGGTCATGTCAAGCCCTAGCACCTATATGATTGTCCTGACCCTATTGCCCTTATAGCAACCCCCTAACCCTTTTTATCATATATGTGCCAGAAGACAAACTGCATCTAATGGTTAAGTTCCTACTCAGGAGCTCTTGGGAGTGTGGAGTACTCCTTCATCGCCATTACTCCCAGGTTCACCCTGAGCTGACGTGGTAGTACCTGTTAGGGTGCCGTCTATAGGTTAAATAGAAAAAAATTGAGTTTTAAAAAAAAGATGTTGAATACCTATCATGAATGAATTAAAAAATGTCTTCAGCATAAAACAACCCAACAAGGGTTGACATGTCATAAAATCCAACTAACCAGACCAACCAAACATGTTTGGTAATCAAATACTAATTACCAAGATTCATGTTGGATTTAACAAAAAAAGTTTTATAAGGTACTCTCTCCCTAGTTTTTACAGTTCCATCATATTGTACTGAAATTTGATAATGATCATTCTTTATCATGGATTTGATTAATTGATTTTAATGGCATGTCAACAGGTCTTGGGTTATTTTATGCCTAAAGGTTGGAGAATCACATTCATTGTACATTCATGTTTACATTTTTTTGTGTAGCTGTTTCTTACGATTTTAGTAGCCATCCTTTAGGCTTCAAGCAAGAGCACTTGTCCAGTGGAGATCCTTTGTGTTAAGCAGAGTGCGATCCTTGGTAAATACTTTTTTGGTTGTTCCTTGCTGCTCCTCAGTCTTGCAGGTCCTTCATCAATGATTGCAAATGGACGTCTCTCAATAACAGCGATTAAGTAGTCAACCAGCCACGTATTCGGGCTCTTGATTGGTTGAGGTTTAAACCACGTGACTTTGCTTAGTAAATAACTATATACCCAAAATATGGGCACCTCACGTGGTGTAATGGTTAGCAAGCTAGATTTGCAGACCATTGTTAGTGAGTTTGATTCTCAATGGGCGCCCCATACTTCTGGCCTTGTGCCATATCTAAGCTTTGCTTAGTAAATAACTATATACCCAAAATATGGGCACCTCACGTGGTGTAATGGTTAGCAAGCTAGATTTGCAGACCATTGTTAGTGAGTTTGATTCTCAATGGGCGCCCCACACTTCTGGCCTTGTGCCACATCTAAGCTAAGCTTAGTAAATATTTTTATACCCAAAATATTCCAACAGGTGTCCCCATAGTGTAGTGACTAAAGTGCTGGACTGCAACAGCTTAGTGAGTTTGAACTCCAGTTCCACTATGACATTAACTTTTGGACTAATACCTGGACTTTGGACTTAATATGGTATTAATATCCTCATCCTCTCAGCTATGGGGTTAAGTAATAACACTATTGTTCTTCTACAAGGATGTTGAAAAGCACAACTGATATTACAAAGACCACCTGGGGAAGATTCTAATAATGTGTTAATATGGAGTAGAAGGCGGCTACCCGGCATCGCCTGGGTAGTTGGGGAATATTTTTTAAAAAGTTAGTTCTGCAGATCTATTATTACTGAATCATGAGTTGCATCCTCATAGAATGCTCAATTAAAATCCCTACGTAAAAAAAAGACCTTGTATTGATCCAGCCACTCTGCAAAGAAATGTCTACTATTTAAAATATTAAATGAAAAAAAAAAATTCCATGCTGTTATCAGTTAAATTTTATTTTTTGATTATCTTCACTAATATAAATCAAATCTTTATTATTTTTGCTCAAAAACCAAGTCCTGGTGATATTTAATGTATATATATATTTACTTTGTCATTACAGACTTTTCAATTTATCAGAGAATTTTAAGTCGGAACTACCGCCATGCATGTTCCTTTCATAAATTCTACTAACCTGAGTAGGGACTGTTTGCTACTGATTTAAACTCGGCCAGGAGTACTAATTTAGCAGTCGGGGAGGGGGGATAGCTAGAATACTACAGAAGGAAAGGAATCTTCGATTCTACTGGATTCCATTAATTGGGAATTACATTAAATTTAAGCATGAAAACGGATCTAAAACTTAAAAAACATTCAACAAATAAGACATACATGACAAGATAATTCCTGAAATTTAGAAAACAATTCTGAAAATTTACCTTATATTAAATAAATATACAAAATTGATAATACAGACTTTTCAATTTATCAGAGAATTTTAAGTCGGACCTACCGCCATGCATGTTCCTTTCTTGTCGTTAATTGTTTTATTTTTGAAGTTTCCTTCGGACATACACATATACACAACTGCCCTTTAAGAATAGTAATAAAAATAATTTAAGCACACATTAAGAAAACCTCATATCCCACCACTGTAAGTTATTATAATAATCTATTATTTTATTTTATTTATTTATTTTTTAATAATAATAAAAACCATTGAAATGGTAAAATACACCCCCATGTGTGTTTACATATATACACATTCTACTGGCTTTAATCAAAATAAATAACTTTATACATACATTATTAAAACCTCATTTAATCATTACGGACTCTATAATAATATAGACAATCCTCATCACTGTCATAAACCATTAAAAACAATAGCACAAAGCGGGTTTCTAACAATGTTTATATTTTGATCCTTTGAAAAAATGCAACTTCCGCTCTTTCGAATTTTTGAATTTAAAACCAGCGTTCTTTGACCACAGACCTATAATTAACCGTTTATTGCGTAATCGACTGCCATTAATCAATATCTTGATTAATCCAGTGGATTTAACCCTGAAGATCCTTATGGTGAAACTCGAGTAGGTTATTACTGTTACCTTTATGTTAATATATGTTAATATATATAGATATAGATGGTGAACTGGTGGAGATTTTAAATTCATAATATCCTAAAGGAACTCACATAGAAATGTTAATTTGTTTTTTTAAACACCCTGTATATTTATTAAAACTAGCAAAAATATGCACCCTCCTGGTGTAAGTATTTAAGTTTTAATCTAATGAAATATATTAGATTAGAAAGACTAACAAAATTAAATGAGAATGCATATAAAAAGATTACACTTATTTTAATTATATTTTAGTTAGTTTCTATATAAAATCATTTGTAGGATAATTTTAATACATTGGAGAATAAAACAATAATATTAGAGATCAATAACACCAAGTAATTATTTATTAAACCCGGTTTTGTTAAAACCTGTATGCAAATTAACCACACCCTATATTATGTAAACCTTTATTTCTTAGTGATATATAAGACACATTGCAGGATTTTAAATGCACTAATAATATCGGCTGTTTTGAAGCAAATCTAACTAAGAATTTCATAGAGACATTGTTAATGTATGAAATTTATTCCATGTATTAATGATTTTGATTATAAATTAAATATTCATTGATAAACTTATGTAATTCCTGAGGGTATTGTGATGTAAGCAGTGACATAGTTTCAGTTACAGACACCAAATCTCCATTATAATATGAAATAGAAACTATTTGTTTTTTTTTGTCTTTTTTCTTAGTGGAGCGCCAATGAAGAAAAAGAAAAGAATTGATCCTCAGATGATTCTAATGCGAGAACAAAAGAAGAAGAGGAAAATTGAAAAGCAAATTCGTCGACTTGAAAAATATGCACAGAAATTAAAACCAATTGAAGAAATTCAAATCAGTAATCAGTTACGAAAAGAGACAAGGTAAGTTTGCTTTCTCGGACCATATGACCTTTAGGCACCCCTTTTTCAATCTCGTTTCATCAGAACATTTTTTTTATTTATACTAATACATTATTCTATGTACTAGACATGAGTTGTGGTGCACCTGAGTACTGTACACAATCACCTTGATCTAGTACTAGTGAAAAGGGGATAGACTCCCTCACTGTCTGGCAGATGCCGACATTAGGCCACCCCGACGACTTTACTTTGACTTTATTACTGTTACTTTTTATCACAATGCTCTCAATCCGAACACTTTTCATTATTATTCACCCACTCTCTCAATAATTGTTATGAGAGGCAGACAGCTCTCCTCTTCCTTATAGGCACTTAGACCCCATCTATTAAACAAGGAAGGTCCATTTCATCCCAACAGTTACATTAAAAAAAGTCTTATGGACCCAATTATTTTCTATTTTTTTATTTTATTTTAATGATTAAAAAATTTTTTTTTTAATTATTTAAAAAAAAATTTAATAAATTGTTCCCAATGATAAATGTCCAGAGACAGTTTCCGAATTGAGTTTGGTTTGAAATGTCTAAAACCAAAGTAAAAGGACAATCTCAGTCCCAGATTGGCATCTACTTTTTTTAAAAAGTGGCATCTTTCTGTTTGCATGGCCAGCTCTATGTTGTCATAAGCAGAGTTCGAAATCCAGAGAGGCTGCAAAGCTTCATCAAAAGTTTTACTCCATCTTATTACTGTTACTTTTTATCACAATACTCTCAATCTGTACACTCTTCATTATTATTATTCACCCACTCTCTCAATAATTTTTATGAGAGGCAGACAGCTCTCCTCCTCCTTATAGGCACTTAGAACCACTCTGTTAAACAAAGAGGGTCCATTTCATCTCAACAGTTACCTAAAAAAGGTTTTGGTGACCAAATTTTTTAATTTTATTTAGGTAAATACTATCCCTTGAAGTCTGCAAATAACAGGTGAAAGTAATGAAATTAAAAAAATCAGATGGACCAAGAAAGTACACACACACACACAAATAAAGAAACAAACTACTGCTTAATAATAAAACAAAAAAAGGGTAGACCCAAATCTGGAATGATAATAAGACATTGCTAAACAGACACACACACATAAACACACACACACACACACATAAACACAAACACACAGAATCTGAAAGACATCACCAGTCATACAACAGAATGGACAGGTCCTAGCAACAAGCTAACAGCTCCAGACTTTCAGAAATCTTCTGATGAAGAGATCTTTATCACAAAATATTAAGAATAAATTTAAAAAAAGATTAACAAACAACACCATAGTTACCTTCTTTTTTCTTTACACTTGCATTGTGATAGCCTTCAAAACCAACCACCAAACCAATGTAAACACAGTATCTGAGATCCTTATCTCCAAATAAAACTGAATCCATACCGTCGTATGCTATGCTTAGTAAAAACAATTCAGTAACCTGCTATGATAAAAACAACTGAAAATAGTAGATCAGATCATATACCTTGGTAGCAATATCTCATCTACTGAAATCAATATCAACATTAGGTATAGTAAAGCATGGAAAGTCCATGATTTCACCAATTTTTGGAGCAAAATCATGTCCGCTTTTGTACACTAAATTTCAGATCTGTAAATTCTCATAATTTTTGAACCATTATTGGGATATTTGCATAATTCAAACGGTTTTGAACTCCATTTTCAGATCTCTTTCTTTTATGAAAATTATAAGTTTGTAAATTGATAAACCATAATTTTGAATGTGAATAAAATGATTTTGATTTTACTTTATTATTAAAACTAGAAGTGGCTACCCGGTATTGCCTGGATAGAAGAGGGAGCAAAAAAAAGTTAGTTTTGCAAATCCATTATTACTGAATTGTGAGTTGGATCCTCGTAGGATGCCCTATTAAAATCCCTATGTAAGATACCTTGCGCTGATCCGATCTGGTGGGGCATCAGAAAAAAAAGTGCACACTCTAAAAAGAAAAATTAATGTCTTCTTTAATATATTAAATACAAAAGAAAATCCATGCTGTTACTATTTAAATTTTATTGTTTAATTATCTTCATATATAAATATAAATCAATTCTTCATTAGTTTTGCTCAAAAAGCAAGATTTAGTGATAGTGAATGTATATATACATATTTACTTTGTCGTTAATTGTTTTCTTTTTGTAGTTTCCTCTAGACATAAATACATACATACCAACTGCCATTTATATATATATATATATATATAGAGAGAGAGAGAGAGATAGATAGATAAACTGGAAAGTAGTAAATGCTGATATAAAATTGGGGAAAAAACAACAAAACCTTTGTCTGCAAATTCAACATAATTCTTTTTTTTTAAATTTATCAGTTCAGTGGTGTGTGTAGATATTCACTAACTTTACAAAAATCTGGCACAGGGTAACGACAAAGGAGTTCTAGGTGAATTTATTTAGAGATATTTATATAGACTAACAAATATAAGTATCCTTCAGGTGCAAATATTCAAGTTTTAATGTAATAAAATATTATATTAAATTAGAAAGGCCAATGAAACTAAATAAAAATGGAGATAAAAAAATTTGAATCAGAGAAGCGTACAATCGAAAAATAGAACAACTGAAACTTACTCTTCCATCACTCCTGTCTTTCATTGCTAAATTTTCCTAATTTAACTATTTAGTTAAAATAGGAAATAAAGAATAGAATTACAGTTATTTCTTCTTATTAATGATTTCTTTTAAGATTTATCCCAAATTTTTTCTTATATTCATTAAAATAAAACCAAACAATTAGAAATCAATAATACTAAGCACATATTTATCAAAATCAAATTCTTAATATCAATATGCAAATTAGCCTTCCCATTCACACTGTAAACCGCTATTTTGTTGTATATATAAATACAATTGCATGTTATTAGTATTTAGATAAGGCCAAGTGTACTAATAATGTAAGACAATTTTATTAATGATTAAGGTTTAAATAAAATTAAAATCATGGAGTATGTGACGTAAATAACAAAAAGAATTGTGACTTGAATAATGGTATCGTTTCGGTTACAGACAGACAAACACACAATCTCCATTATAATAAGAATTAAGTGGAAAGTAGTTTTTAAATGCTGATATAAAATTGGGGAAAAAAACAACAAAACCTTTGTCCTCAAATTCAACAATTCTTTTTTTATTTATCAGTTCAGTGGTGTGTGTAGATATTCACTAACTTTACAAAAATCTGGCACAGGGCAATGACAAAAGAGCTTGAGGTGAATTTATTTAGAGCTATTTAGGTTATTTCCTATAACCCCAACCTAAAAAAAGGGGAACCTCTCTGAATTAAATTATTTATTTATTGATCTACTAGGAAAAAAGAAGACGGGTTTAGGGTTAGTTTAATGGGAAAATAATGGGTAGATTAATTAGCAGATAAAATTCATTCAGAGTGGGTTGAGTTATAGGAAATAACCAATATTTATATAGATATTATTATGTGATCCTTTTGATGTTCTAAACGTTTTTCTCCATTTTCTTTCTTTCCAGATTAAGGCACAGACCAAAGCCAGTGATTTCATTTGAAGAAAGTGAAGCACGAATAAAATTAATGAAAGAATGGACACAATATCAACAGAAATTATCAAGTGAAGAGATGAAAGCTTATTCTTTGCTTGAATCTTCACAACAAAAAGCTTTGATGGAATTGAGAAAAGAATCTGAAGAGCTTTACCAAATGGCCATTCAGGTAAGTAAAATCAAAACAATGGCTGCATTTTTGGCAACAACCCTGCTCCTACCTCATCCTGGTTTTTGGTTGGTTTTGTTTTACAGCACATCATCCTTAATGGGTCATTTAATGCCAACTAAGTTTTGGATTCATAGCGGTAGTTTTGGTAGAAAAAATATGTATATGTATAGATTTTAATTATTGTTCAATTACTCGTATTTTTTAGGAAATGTAAAATCCTGGATGGTCTTATGTTTGTGAAAAGTTTTTTCAAATTACTTGCTTGGTAGTATTTTGTTCACACTAGATCAAAGTCTACACACTCTTGCAGTATATGTTTCACTGTAAATCTCCCTTGGCATGTAGTGTATATTGGGAATTCTGTACCCTCTTCTAAATGTATATATGTATAGATTTTAACTATTGTTCAATTACTCATATTTTTTTAGTACAATCCAACTTCTTTTAGGAAATGTAAAATCCTGGATGATCTTATTTTTGTGAAAAGTTTTTTCAAATTACTTGCAAGGTAGTATTTTGTTCGCACTAGATCAAAGTCTACACACTCTAGCAGTATATGTTTCACTGTAAATCTCTCTTGGCATGTGGTACATATTGGGGATTCTGTGCTCTCTGTCACCTGAGGCAGAAGAATATAATATTTTCTCATATTCATGTTTTGTAAAAAATAATGATTCAGAAATAAATTATAAGATTTTAAAAATAGGGAGTTACTTTACAATCACCCTGTTTATTTTTAATTATTTCATATTTCTTATTATAATGGAGATTTGAGGTCTGTCTGTAACTATAACTAAATCACTGCTTACATTACAATACCCTCAAGAATTGCATAAGTTTATCAATGAGTATTTAATTTATAGTCAAAATCATTAATATATAGAATAAATCTTATTTCTTAACGATGTCTCTATGAAAATCTAAGTTAGATTTGCCTCAAAACAGCCCATGTTATTAGAGTGTTTAAGGTTCTGCAATGTGTCTTATATATGACTAAGAAATAAAGGTTTACATAATATATGGTGTGGTTAATTTGCATACTGGTTTTAACATAACAGGTGTAATAAATAATTACTTGGTGTTATTGATCTCTGATATTATTGTTTTATTCTTCAATGTATTGAAATCAATCCTATGAATGATTTTATATAGAAAGCAATTAAAATAATTAAATTAAGTGTAATAAATAATTATTTGGTGTTATTGATCTCTAATATTATTGTTTTATTCTTCAATGTATTGAAAATCAATCCTATGAATGATTTTATATAGAAACCAATTAAGATATAATCAAAATAGGTATAATCTTTTTATTTGAGTTCTTATTTAATTTTGTTAGTTTTTCTAATTTAATATATTTCATTATATTAAAACTTATACCCGGAGGGCGCATAGTCTTGCTAGTCAAAATAACAATGCACAAACTTTCGGAAAAACTAATTGCAATGTTTTTCTAATTCTTTTTTTTTTTTCTTTTCTTTTCAGATGGATGAGCAGCTGATCCCATTTAAACACGAAGGTCCCTTTTACACGGTTGCAATTTCCGATTATGAAGCACCTGATGGAGATTATAAAGACATATCTCGAAAGTGGGATTAATCAAGATTCTTTTTAGTTTTTAATAAATTATTTCTTTATCCTCAAATGTATTTTTTGTTTTATTTTGTTTTAACAATCGTTTAAGAAATAATAAATGAAACAGTAATCTGAACATTAGCTACATAAATGAGAGTAAGCTCCCCTTGTATGTTTCACTTTGAGGAAGCCGTTTGTTTTTGGTAGGCCATTTTCATTTCACCATAAATCTACACTGAAAATACGAATTTGTTTGAATCAATACAACTGCATGTTTTAACACGAAAATATCACAAAATGTGTTCTTAATTGACAGAATGATGACCCAAGTTCAAATCCTGAATGAAACTGTTTCCCATCTCTTATTATAATGGAGATTCGGTGTCTATCTGTAACCGAAACTATGTCACATTATCCACAGGAATTGCATAAGTTTATCAATGAGTATTTAATTTAGTCAAAATCATTAATATATAGAATAAATCTTATTTATTAACAAGGTCTCTAAAAATCCAAGTTAGATTTGCCTCAAAACAGCCCATGTTATTAGTGTGTTTAAATTCCTTTAAATGACTTATATACCACTAAGAAATAAAGGTTTACATAATACATGGTGTGGTTAATTTGCATACAGGTTTGAACAAAACCAGGTTTAATAAATAATTACTTGGTGTTATTGATCTCTAATATCATTTTATTCTCAATGTATTAAAATCAAATTTATGAATGATTTAATATAGAAACCAATTAAAATCTCTTTTTATATGAGTTCTTATTTAATTTCATTAGTCTTTCTAATTAAATATATTTCATTACATTAAAACTTAAATACTTACACCTGGGGGTGTTTATTCTAGCTAGTAACACTAATACCTATGGGAAAGGTAGGTATTTTTCCTAACCTGTTATTGAGTTTTCTTTCTTAATATTAATTTATGTCCCAAGAAAAGCAACCCACACCCAGGGTGTCTCAAAGGTTCCCCAAGGATTTAAAGATTCAAATCTCTATGACACCAAAAATGAAGACAACCTCAGCAACAGATGTTTTCATAATCAAACAAAGTTGATATTCATTTTACAAATTTCATTTTAGTATAAAAATGAACCATGAAAAAATTAACAGAAATATCATTTAACTAGCAGGACCTGTGGATATACCACAGTATGATGATTTAATTATTATGACATTTGATATATTTACTTTAGAGCTATTACAATATAGTTCAATATGTAAAAAGTATAATAATCTTGATTTAACTTTCTCTCACTTTTTTTTCTTCTTTTCTTCTTTTGATTATGTTCAATTGTAACAGATTAGCATTATCGCTTCTGCATGCTCACCCTCTCTCTATCTTTCCCCTACTCTCTTTCGTATATTTTTCTGTGTAGCATGTCGTTTTTCTTCCCTTTATAATAAAAATGGAATGGTCCATTATTTAGCTGAGGTGAAAAGACTGATAAAAAATAGGAATTTGGCGATAATCAACACCAGATAATCAGGATTTACATTTTTGCATTTCATTTTAGATAGTCTTATTTTTAACCAGAGGGTGTTGCAAGATGATAATGGTTGTACAAATAAGGAACACAAGTATTAATATATAGATCCTAAGGTCACTTTTTAAATGCCTTGTATATTGTATTGTATTGCATCGGCATTGCAGTCTTGGAAGACTATATAATTCTTGTGCCCCTGAAGTTACAGCACCTCCTGTGACTTAAGTCCAATGTTCAAAAAACAGCCTTGACCACAGATGTCACATGTGAAAGCTGTCCCTGCAGATGTTGATGTGTCGATGCTTTGTTGCTGTCACTTTCTTCTGGACCTCTTGCCTTCATGGAGTTGCGCCAGGGTGATTTCATACATGAATAGTCCACTACGGAGAACCGGCCGGCACCAAGGGCAGTCCTGAGCCAAATTTTCCCAGTTGGAAGGGGTAATGCCTTGTATAAGGCAAGTGGATATTAAGTAGCTAACTTACACTAGCCTCTAAAAACTACCATAACCCTTACTACACAGAAACAGAGTGTATTTGGTTACGTGCATGACACGGAAAACTGAGTCAATTCATTTTTGATTGTGAAGTACTTTCCAGAATTCTCCATACTTCATATGACATAGTAAGTAAAAAAAAAAAGTATCAGTCAGACAGCAAAGGAGTCTATCCCCTTTTTGCTAGCACTAGACCAGGTAGATTGTTTTTGCATCTAAGGTGGAGCACCACACTTACCATCAGCTTTACTGCACATATCCAAGCTGTTCTACTCATGCACTGAGTTGGAGAGGGCTAGTATCAATGTCAAAAAAAAAAAAAAGGTAAAAATAAAAAAATCCCCAGGTAAAAAATACCTTGTGTTAATCCGGCTTGGTGGGAGGTTAGGAAAATAATTTTTTTTTTTTGTGACATTACCAGTAGACATGGCGACCAGAGTTCAAATCCTGAACAAAGCTGTTTTCGCATCTCTTATTATAATGGAGATTGTGTGTTTTTATGTCTGTAACCGAATCTATTCTACTACTCAAGTCACTATTCCCTATAGTTATTTACGTTATATTCTCCATTTTATTTTATATTATTTAAACCTCCATTATAAATAAAATTGTTTTACATTATTAATATTGTTAACCTTATCTACAGGTATTTGCCTCTCATCCCACTTATGAGGGTGTGACACAAGGACATTTTTATGTGGGCCCACCCACAAGCCGAAGCTCATGGATGGTAGGTGGAAAAAATTGCATTGATCCTGTCAGCATTCTCCCTCAAGGGGGGCGCTGGGCAATAAACCCAGCCCTGCCCCTTTAAATCAAGGGAGCAGGTATTGCCTGGGGGGATAGACCCCTGGGATCGATGCTATTAACTTGTAAAGATCCAAGGCCAAAGCCACTAGACCCCCACCACGATGGGCGGGCTTATCTACATACTAATCATATGCAACTATTTATATATAAAACAAAATAGCGCTTTACAGTGTGAATGGGAAGGCTAATTTGCATATTGATATTAAAAATTTGATTTTAATAAATATGTGCTTAGTATTATTGATTTCTAATTGTTTGGTTTTATCTTAATGAATATGAGAAAAAAATCTTGGGATAAATCTTAAAAGAAATCCATTAACAAGAAGAAATAACTCATTTTATTCTTTACTTCCTATTTTAACTAAATAGTTAAATTAGGAAAATTTAACAATGAAATATGGGAGTGATGAAAGAGTAAGTTTCAGTTGTTCTATTTTTCGATTGTATGCTTCTCTGATTCAAATTTTTTTATCTCCATTTTTATTTGGTTTCATTAGCCTTTCTAATTTAATATATTTAATTACATTAAAACTTGAATATTTGCACCTGAAGGATACTTATATTTGCTAGTCTATATAATGTGCATGTTATTATTAATTTCTAATTGTTTGGTCTTACCTTATTGAATATGAGCAAAAATCTCGGGAATAAATCTTAAAAGAAATCCGTTAAAAAAAAAAAATTAAAGAAGAAATAACTGTAATTTTATTCTTTACTTTCTATTTTAACTAAATAGTTAAATCAGGAAAATTTAGCAATGAAAGACAGCAGTGATGGAAGAGTAAGTTTCAGTTGTTCTACTTTTTGATTATAACCCCCCACCTCCAATTCAAATCTTTTTATCTGCATTCTTATTTAGTTTCATTAGCCTTTCTAATTTAATTTAATATTTTATTACATTAAAAACTTAAATACTTGTACCTGGAGTGTGCATTTGCTAGTAACACTAATGATGATTAACTGTATTCTGTCACTAGTATCCTTTCCTTGACAACCTCATTCTACTATGAACTCCTACCCATGGACACACCACTGTTGACCGACCAGCAAAAATTTACATTCATCAGCTCTGTGCAAACACTTGATACCATCTAGAGGACTTACCATGAGCAAAGGCCGATAAAAATGAATGGGAAGTGAGGGTAAAGGGAATGCCTTGATGAAGATGGCATATGTTTGAAATTCAAGTTGATGCTTATATCCAATACTGTGTTTTCCCCCGAAAATAAGAGGGTTTATATTAATTTTCACTCTGAAATATAATGCTAGGACTTAGTTTGGGGGGGGGGGGATGTAGCGTGTTTGTGTTGGATGATTTGATTGTGTAGAATGCTTATTTCTTTTGTCTGTCTGCCTACCACTCTCAACTAGGGCATATTTTAAGAAGCGGGCTTGTATTAAAATCATCCTGAAAAATCACGCTTGGTCTTTAATTTTCAGGTAGGTCTTACTTTACTTAGTTTGTTAATCATAACATCAGGATGATTTGTGTAGAATGCTTATTTCTTTTGTCTGTCTGCCTACCACTCTCAACTAGGGCATATTTTAAGAAGCGGGCTTGTATTAAAATCATCCTGAAAAATCTCGCTTGGTCTTTAATTTTCAGGTAGCTCTTACTTTACTTAGTTTGTTAATCATAACATCAGGCGAGGCACACCCCTACCTATTGTCATAACATAATTGGTTTGATTTCATGGCATGTCAACCTTTGTTGGGTTATTTTATGCCAAAGATATTTTGTTTTACTCCTTGAGTTTAACATCATATCCAGGACACCAAGATCCTCAGCCACCATCTTCTAGCACCTATATGATAAAAGGTGTTGGGTGGGGAACCAAAAGAAAGAGGTATCCTATCATGATTTAAGGTTTAGCAAATCAGTTTCCTAGATTCATTAATACTGAATAGCGAGTTTGATTCTCTCTGGAGGCCCTAAACTTGCGATTTTGTATCATATTCTACCCGTGGTGAGCAGGACAGATAAATACCTACTAGAAGAGAAAGAGAAAAAAAAAAAAAAAGAAAGAGAAACAAAAAAGAAAGAAAGAAAGAAGAGAAACAAAAAAAGAAAGAGAAAAGAAAAAGAAAAAGAAAGCGAAAAGAAAAAGCGAAAGAAAAGAAAATGCAAAAGAAAAAGAGAAAGAAAGAGAAAATAAAATAAAAAAGGGAAGAAGACACCCTACAGCATGTCCTTGTTTTTATTATCAATCCAATTGAAATATTTATTGCATTTCAGTTAATCTATGAAAAAGATTACGATTACAACACTGGATCATTCTATGTTGGATTCATGGATTTGTATTCAGTAATGTGTTTGATGTGGATTCCCCCCCCCCAAAAAAAAAACAAGTTTTGCAGACAATTATTAGCTTTTATCTCAGCTACTCCCTCTCCTCCTTCACGAAAAGTTTGTTTTGCGAAACTCAGAGATAAGGGGGTTGCATAATTATACTCACCTTTTTAACAAACTGTGTCCCACTTTTAATTTTATTTTACTGAAATTAAACGTTTTAGTTTCACTTTCAGATTGTTTTGATTGGGACCAAGTTACCTTTAAGCACCCCAGGGGCAACCTGGATTCAGAAGGACATGTTTCACTTTGCACTGTCAACATCCGGTTGTTTGTTACCAAACGATTTTTAGACGCATTTTTTTTTTAAATTATAAAACTAACTGCTAACCCTAACAAACAACTGATGTTGACAGTGCAAAGCAAAAGATGTCCTTCTGAATCCAGTTGCCCTGGGCAACTTGGTCCTTTGATTGTAATGCGAAATTGACATTAAAAAAATAAAGAGTTTAATCCTCACTGGATGCCCCATATTAGTGACGTTGTGTCACATTCTCACCAGGGAGAGCGAATGGTTATTTCTTATAACTCCAACCTAAAAAAAGGGAACCACTCTGAATGAATTTTATCTTAATTAATCTACCCATTATTTTCCCATTAAACTAACCCTAAACCCTAACTCAGTCTTCTTTTTTCCTATAATAAATAAATAAATAATTTATCAGTCAATCAGAGTGGTTCCCCCTTTTTTAGGTTGATGTTTTATCTGAATTAATGTAGAGGTCAATGCCTCTTGCTGCCTGCTCCAGACTATGCAGCAGAGATTTGGCTTGGGCAGGTGTATTGAAAGAAGAGCTAGATAATCTGTGTAAAAGATTAAATGCAATATCAATCAAGAACAGTAAATAGAGAAAAAGTTTAGTCCTCATTTTCATTATGAAAATATTGAAACTAGAATAATATAAATGTATAAAAACTGATAAATTTCATAATGTAAAGAAAGAGAAAATGTAAGAAGACATTTGCATATAAAAGCTTCAAAAATCTTAACTCCATAACTATCTGTTCCATAGTCGGATCATTGGCAATAAAACCAGATTTTGTCTGGTGAAGCCTCCATGCTTCCTGTAGTCCACCGACACTATAGCTGATGCCACTCTCCACATACATATGCACACACATACATGCATATTACTACTGTAAACTGTTCATGTTCCTGACACTACATTATTCTGTGTACTTGACATGATGACATTTGATGAGTTGTGGTGCACCTGAGCACTGTACACAATAAATTTCATTATTATAAGATGGGTGGCTAGACACCCTGCAAAATGAAAAACAAGACCTGTAAAAGGGACAGAGGAAGCTCTTTGCTCAATGGCCATCTTGCATATTATTTCTAAATTCCAACCCTTCCTGTGTGTAAACTTGGTAGTGTTAGAGCCATGTTGTCAGGAACTTTAGTTCCTGGTTGAATCACCCAAGGAAAACAGGTCTGGCACCCAGTGCCACAACCATCAAAGGGGCTCTGGCAAAAATTCAAAGGGCGTCTCCGTCATTGTCAGGAATCAATGGATTTTGGTGAACTTGTCACTGCGTCTGTGGAAAATCTGAGGCCAACAAGGGCATATCCTTCCCTTGAACGGAATATGTATGCAGGGTTTGAGGACCACTTGTGAATTTCATATTACCTTGATACTCCTTCCATGAATTCACCACAGGTGAATTCATTAGTTGGAGCCGGCTCAACCGACCCAGGGTGAATGCCATCACAGAAACAAGAAAAAAAAACTGTTACAAGCTTTTAAGAATTACCTCCCTTAATATAATTATACGTAGGCTTAAATTTCTTAAAAAAATTTTTTAAATATTTTTTTTACACGCATTTGTCGTTTAGAGTTAGGTAAAATATATCACATGATCCAATGGGGCTGTTCTCTCCGGCCAGCATCTGCCCCATCACCAAAATGGGGCAGGGATGGGTTTATTGTCCTGGTCATTGCATGAGCTTTGATTTGTGCATAAAAAAACCCAAAAAACCTTGTGTTAATCCGACCTAGTGGGAAGTCAGGAAAATAAGTACATGCTCTTTCTCTCCCTCTCACACACAATTCAAAATTTTTTCTTTTTTTTCTTTTAAATAGAAAAAAAATATATATTATTTTTTTTTATTAAAAGAAAAACATAGTAAAATAAAGTTCAAAACTAAAAACTAGATTTTTTAGGATTCATGGAATTCAAATTTTTTAACATTAATGTTAAAATGTCACAATTATTTTTTTAATCTTTTGTTTAAAAAGTAATTTACAAACAAAAGTAAAATATCTAAAATGAAATAAACTATGAATTAAATAAATTTAAATTCTATTTTGTGAAATAAAATGAAGAAAAATTTTGGATAAAAAACAAAAAAATTATAGTCAAGGAAAAAAAAAAAAATTCTTTCAGTATTCAAGGAATATTTCACAATTTATTTTTCTGATGTTTTTTTCCCCATAAAATAAAAATTTTACCATATAAAATATTTTGCACACACACACCTACAATATGTAGTTCCACACACCCATACAATACCATCATCACCAAAGCGTACGGACAGAATGGACATGACTCTCTCGCCATCCATCCCTATCAGCCATTGCCCTTGGTAAGTGTTCTAGATGGCATCTAGTGTCTGCACAGAGCTCCTTTGACAAACATGCATAACACATGTATTCAGTAAATTCTTTAACACACACTATAATATATATGAGAGAGAGGGGAATAAACAACAAATCTACACCGAGTTTCCTCACAGACTCCAAATCAAGAGCACTGATATTACCAAATATTTTCTTTCAAAGAAAAAGAAAAAGAAAAAGAGAAAAAAAAAATTCCAGTTAATGCACATTCATTCATTCATTCAATTTCTTACTACTAATGACAATCACACAGTTTGTTTCTCTGGCTCAAGGGAGAGACAGAGAGGAGGATGAAAGAGAGAAGAGGAGGAATAGATAGAGAGAGAAAGAATGAGAGTCATAAAGATAAAAGTTTGATTTCAGATTGATATTTACAACGTAATATTTATTCATTTCTGTAATTTCTAGATGCCCAGAACTGAATCGTCTAGAGCAGTGGTTCTCAATTTTTTTTAATTCATGGAACCCCTTTTTTTCTTTTTTTTTTATGGACCTCCATAGCCATTCCACAGAATAAAAGCAGCTTATATTTTTCACTAATAAAAAAGTAAGGAAATTATATCTATGATTAAAATAAATAGTAAATGATTATTCTTTATTTTGAAGGAAAACTAATTTATTGTAAATAAACATATTTAACAATTAAATTCTAGGTAAGTCTAAATTTACAACACAAATATAAAGTTTTTTTTCTTCTACTTGATTGCAATAAGAAATTCATAGCTACATGAATATTTCTTTTAGTATTTTTATATGGTATAGTAGACTGTAGAAATTTGTCCATAACAATTGTACTGAGGTAGAATTGTTTATGACTGCAACAATTGGACCCTCAATATTTCGGTATTTTTTTTCTGTGTAGACCCCCAATGAGAACCACTGATCCAGAGTTTAAAAATATCAAACAATAAAAATTATCTGATGTATGCAACAATAAATATTGTAATTTTACCAAGTTTGTTTTGTTTTTCAGTAGAAAGCAATTTTTTTTTTTTTTGTATTTCTAAAAGAGATCCTTTGCAAACATTGGTTAATCATGTCTTACAAAAACGAAAAAGTATAAAATGTTTGAGTAAATAATGTCCTCAAAAGGAATCATGCAATGGAGAGAAAAAGTTGAAAAAAAAAAAAGAAAAAAAAGAAATGAAAGCTAGCAGAGAAATAACCAAAAATAATATTTCTCTGAACTTTTGAGATGAGGTATGATAATTTGTATTATTTGGACTATTGTCTTCCTCTTTATTTTTATATACACAAAATTTCGGACAATGTGCACTTCAGCCTTCTTCATAGAAGTTCTGTGAAGGCTCTGAGTTTGAAGAGAAGGTTCGAGTTCGACAAGAAACACCTGAAGAAGGCTGGTGGACACATCAGCCGAAACGTGTATATAACAAAGATGAGGACAATAATCCGAATAATACAAATGATACAACTCCAAAAATTGGTTTAAAAAAAAAATTCCACCTGAAATAAATGGCTCTAAGATTAGAATTCAAAGGAATTCTTTAATAGTTTTTATGTTGATAATTTGGAAAAAAAAGAACAAAAAACTTTCTGGAATTAATATCAGAAAATAAGTTGGTTGGTTGGTTTTACGGCATGTCAACCCATTGGGTTATTTTATGCCAAAGAGGTTTTCTTTTATTCATTCTTGATGGGTACTCAAATTTTTTTAAACCCATAGACGGAACCCTAACAGGTATTAAATCTCCAGGTCAAAGTGGACCTGGGAGTAATGGTGATGAAGGAGTACTCCACATTCCCCAGAGCTCCAGAACTGGAACCTCACCATTAGAAAGAGTTCAACGTCCTACCCAGGACACCAAGACCCCCAGCCACCACCTTCCAGTACATATATGATAAAAAGGGTTGGGGCTGGCCATAAGGGCAACAGGGAGAGGACAATTATATAAGTGCCAGGGCCTGAAGCAACCAACCGATTGACTGTAAATAAGGGCCAAAGTGGAGTGCTGCGTACCATAGACCACACATCCACCAGGGCTCTATCCTCAAGCAATTAAATGTTTGAGTAAATAATGTCCTGCTAAGGAATCATGCAAAGTAGAGAAAAGTTGAAAAAAATTTGAAAGCTAGCAGAAAAATAGCCAAAAATTGGTTTAAAAAAAAAAAAAAAAAAAAAAAAAAAAAATTCATCTGAAATAAACTGCTTTAAGATTAGAATCCACAGGAATTCTTTAATAATTCCTATGTTGATAATTTTGGGAAAAAAAACAAAAAACTTTCAGAATTAATCTCCAGACAGTAAGGCAGCAGCAAAATTTCTCAACTCACATCAAATAACCATTTCATGTTATAGGTTGTGTCTAAGAAAAATTGATATAATTTCTATTAGGTCTGTTTAGTTAGTTGCACATAGGAAGTGCATGTGTAATGGTTAGAGTCATAGGAAATGGAATCGTCAACCTGAGTTCAAGTCCTGGACATGGCTGTTTGTGTTTCACATCCTCTTGAGAAAGGTATGAATCCAACGATTCTCCTTCAAGCTATGAGTAAATAGTAGGGCAAACTGAGCTCTTTAACCTTGTTTAGGCAACCAGTCTAAGAGAAGGAAAACTGAATTCAAACCTGTTAAATTCTGTTTAAGAAATTGACCTTATGTCAAATCCTACTTGTGCGGAGGGGTTGGTAAATATACTATGTAGTTGCTCATATATTTACATGTCAAATGATATAAGTTTTTTTTTAAACATCCTGTATATTGTTTTACTAGTAAATTTCAATATGGAGGCTTCAATCTAAAAATAAGATAAGTTTCTTATTGAGGAGGAGGAGGAATGGGACAGTTATATCTGGTACCAACAAAAACTGTCTTTTAATTCTTTCTCTTTCAGTTCATTTTATACACACTAATTGAAAGAAAAAGAAAAAAAAAGAACAGTTGACAAGATAGGTGCATGTTGAGTGGAGATGTTGGTTGGTTGGTTGGTTTTATAGATTTTAACAGCATATCAACCTGTCTGGAGTTAGTTGAGTGGAGATGTTACGGTGAAATTTTTGAGGGTCAGAATACAAACCAAGTTTCACAGAGATTCTTCCATTGCCAATGACGAATGGATTAATATATATAAAAAAAAAAAAAGAAAATGAGGCTTGATAATTTGGATTATTGTCCTCATCTTCATTGTTATATACACAATCTTTTGTCCAATGTGACCTCCGGCCTTCTTCAGGTGTTTCTTGTCAAACCCGAGAACCTTCATGAACTCAGGAACAGTCTTGTCAAACTTGGGAGCCTTTATGTTGTAATCAGGAACCTTCACAGAACTTCAAACTGAACCCTTTATTCAATCCACAGGGTAGGCCATCACATTTCATTAATCATTACTATGTACAAATGTTAAGTATTCTATGTTATTATCACCTTTGGCCAGGATTGTTCAGTTGGATAAATAGTGCAACGGATATAAAGGTTAAGTTAATACAATTCTAGGTGGCAATCATCTCTTGCAAGTTCAATCCTGGACAAAGGCGATAATAACATAGAATGCTTAACATTTGTACCTGATCATGGTTAATGGAATGATAACAGTCTACCCCCGTGGATTGAATAAAGGGGTTGGTTCAATGTTCTGTGAAGGCTTCCGATTATGACAAAAGCTCCCAAGTTTGACAAGAAGGTTCCAGAGTTCGAAGAGAAGGTTCCCAATTTCGACAAGAAACACCCTAAGAAGGCCAGAGGGTACATTGGCTGAAACATTGTGTATAAAACAATAAAGATAAGGACAATAGCCCGAATAATTTAAAAAAAAAAAAAAAAAAAAAAAAAAAGGTTGATGATGTAACAATTCAAGGCAAAAATTATATTTCAAAGAAGAAGAAAAAAAAAAACATTGTTATTTTTTTGTATTAACATTTTAAAAGCTATTAAATACAAAACTTCATTTTCAGCTTGGCTGATAAAAAAAAAATGTTTTGATTGTTTGTTACAATATTTAGATCATATTTTATAAATTCTATTAGGCATAAACCAAAGTAAACCAGATTATCTCCCTTGATAAAAATTTTCATTCACGTCTTCCCAAATACTCAACAAGATATCCAAATAGAATTTAAGAAAAAAAGAAAAAATAACATTGTATTTAGAATGGAAAAAAGTGTCTATATACTAATCTATATCTATCACTGATTTTAAATTTTAATCAAGAACAGGTTTTAAAAATCATTTCAATTAGACATCTGTATCTTTTAACATCTAAACTTCTTTTTTAAAGTAGATAATTTCATTGTTTTTTAAATTTATACTAGTAAGCAGTGAATTAAAAGACTATTCCTATTTTTCTTTTGTCAAATCGAAGGCATGAAACCAAATTAATATTAATCAAAATAGTAATTTTTAAAAATTAACAAGTAAAAATATTAGAGCTGCTGTTGTTGCTGTTTTTTTTTTTTTGTTTTTCAAAGCAACATCTGCGGCAAAAAGAAACCAACAAGGGTCATACACACACACAGAGAAATCTTACTACTTAGCTCTCTTCTTAATTAGAGCTTGACAATTAGCCAAAAATCAAAAGAAATATCAAAACAAAATCAATTTTTTTTCTTTATCATTATCTGCAAAAAGAAACAAAAAAAAAAAGAATAAAACACAATCAAACCCTTGTTCATCTGTGTTTTTGCATTTGGGTTTTTGGTTTGTTTGTTTTTTTTTATACAGCTTCTGGAATGCAAATTAACTCTTTTCAGACAAGCAAGTCTGATCAGTCTGTCTGTCATTGTTTGTTTATCAACAGTCTTTTGTGTTCATTTTGTTTCATTTGACCAAGTTGATCAAGCAACAATAATTATTCAAGATGGTGTTGCTTAGGGGTCTATTAAACAACAACAACAACAACAACAACACATGATTTTGGGTTTAACAGTCAACATGGTAGACAAAAGAAGCAACATTGGGATTTTTGGTTATTGTAGCTTCAAAGTCTTACTAGTAACTGCTGCTGGTGCTGCTGCTGCTTATTGGTCAGCCATAGCTGGATTTGATGCCATGGCTTCAGACATGTTAATCCCTAGACGGCGAGTCACCTCAACTTGAGCCTGGGTAGCATCCATCAATGTAAAAAGGTGAGCAATTTCGTGTTCTGTTCGAGCCAACTTGATGGCCTTTTGGAAATTGGCTACAGCGGATTTTATCTTGCCCCTGAGGAAAAATAATAAAATAAAATAAAATATAAAACTATACATGTATATATAATGGAGATTCGGTCTATTTGTCTGTAACCACAACTTAATTTATAGTCGAGACCATTTATACATAATAGAACACTATTATACATATACTTATAAAGTTAGTACGCAACATTTGATGGTCCAACAAGTTTTAATAAATACGTGCCTGGTATTATTGATTTATTTAAAGATCGTTTTCTTTTAATATATATTTCTGATATATAGAGTATCAGGAGAAAATTATTTACAAATAAGAATTTATATCAATTAAATTATTTAAGAACGTCATATAAACTAGTTTTCACTTATATTTTAAGAGCCGGAAAACTTAACCGGAAAATTCAACCAGACAGTTTTTACGCATGCATGCCAAAATTAAAAAAAAAAAAAGAAAAAAAAAAAAAAAAGTTTACATTTATTCTTAATGCAAAACCTGTTTACGTTTGTTATTTTTTTATTACTGAATTTTTCATCTGCAATATATTTACCTAAATTCATTCTAGTGAAGTAATCAATAGTTAGTAGTATTTTATTGATTGTTTAAACAATAAACATTCATCAATAAGTTTAATTTTAATTGTTATTAGATTATTATAATAGATTTTTAATTTACATAAATGTTATTTTGTTCTTTAAAAACTAAATAAAGTTATTCAATTAATTTAATGCTTACTTTAATAAATATGAAATTTATTAAATCTCTAAGAAAATGAATTAAGAGCATAACATATATTACATTCATTCATTGTACAAACATCTTTTAAATAAATTTTATCAATTGAAAAGAAATTTTAAAGAATTTATTTTTCTACAGAATTGAACAGAATAAAATTTAGTTTGACATTGAATTTTTAACTCCCACCCAATATTTTTCAAATCCTTATTTTTACATTGCCTGGAGGATATTTATATATATATATATATATATATATGAGAAGAAAATATTTTAAAAATATAACAAATACAGGATGTTATGATTAGGTGAAACAATTTTATGCGTCAATACTTAAGCATTTCTGTATATTGTACCATCTTCAAGACACTGTTAAGTAATGTTTATGTGAGGGACAAAATGAAAGATGTTAAGTGTATAGTGAATGTGTGAATATATTAACGGTTAATAACATCATATTCACTATACACTTAACATCTTTCATTTTGTCCCTCACATAAACATTACTTAACAGTGTCCTGAAGATGGTACAATATACCGAAATGCTTAAGTATTGACACATAAAATTGTTTCCCCTAATCATAACATCCTGTGTTTGTTATATTTTAAAAATATTTTCTTCTCATATTGTCGGATTAATTTCCTCACTGTATTTATATATACTAGCAAATATATGCACCCTCCGGGTGCAAGTATTTAAGTTTAAATATAATAAAATATTAGATTAAATCAGAAAGGCTAATGAAACTAATTAAGAATTCAGATAAAAAGATTTTAAACGGAGGGGGTATAATCGGAAAATAGAACAACTGAAACTCACTCTTTCATCACTTCCGTTTTTTAATGCTAAATTTTCCTAATTTAACTATTTAGTTAAAATAGGAAGTAAATAATAAAATTACAGTTATTTCTTCTTGTTAATGAATTTCTTTTAGGATTTATTGAAGAGATTTTTACTCATATTCATTAAGATAAAACCAAACAATTAGAAATCAATAATACCAAGCACATTTTTATTAAAATCAGTTTTTTTAATATCAATATGCAAATTAGCTTTACATTTACACTGAAAACTGGTATTTTGTTGTATATATAAATACAATTGCATGTTATTAGTATTTAGGTAAGGCCAACAGTATTAATAATGTCAAACAGTTTTATTATTAATTGAGGTTTAAATAGAAATAGAATCATGGAGAATGTGACGTAAATAATTAAGGGAATTTTGACTTGAGTAGTAATATAGTTTCGGTTACAGACAGAAAAACACACAATCTCCATTATAATAAGATATATATATATATATATATATATATAGTGGTAGTCCTTTGATAGTATTGGAGAATTGAAAATAAAGTGCTTGAATAGGGTGTAAGAGCTGTATTTATTTGTTTGTTATAGTGTACAATACATTTAAGGTGACATTGTTACCACTAGTTTCCAGGCAGCATGTTAGCCACCCTTCTTCAAGACAATGTGCCTTTCTTGAAGAAGGGTGGCTAACATGCTGCCTGGAAACCAGTGGTAACAATGGCACCTTACATGTATTGTACACTATAAATAATAAAATTATATATATATTATATATATATATATATATATATATATATTAATATATAATTTATTTGCAGTAAATTTTCATGTTGAATAAAAGAAAAGTCATTCCCGACACAAACACAAATGTGGGGGAAAAGAAAAAAAAAAGTATATCTACAAATACGAAGTTAGTTCTGAATCAATCAGCAAATTTAAAAAATTAAAAAATAAACAAAAGATAAAATTATTTTTACCTGTGCACTTCAATGGAACCAAGAAGTTCATAAGGATATTCATATAGGTCATCCATTTCAATTGCTTTATCAATATATGAACGGATTTGATCAAAATCTGGTTTGTAATTCAATAGTAACACTCTGCAAAAAGAAGAACAATAAAAAAGATTTTAAAAAAATATTTTTTTTAAATTATCACAAATAGAAAAAAGAAAATTGTGAAAGAAAGAAAGTAAGAGTAGGGGAAAAATAGAGAGGGGGTGAGCAACGCTAATTTGTTTCAATCGAACATGATGAAAAGGAAAAGAAAAAAGAATGAGAGAGTAAAAATCAAAATATACTTTTTACATATTGAACTTTTATGCAATAGTTCTTAAATAAACATATCAAATATTGTAATAATTAAATTATCATACTGTGGTTTATCGTCATATTTTGCTAGTATAAACAATAATGGTTTGTGAGAACTTACCCCATATAAACTGTAGCCATTGCATTGTTTTTATCTAATTCCAAGACTTTTTCAAAATGTTCACGAGCATCTTCAGGTTTGCCTTGACCAAGTAAAGTCTATAGAAAAAAAAAAGAAAAGAAAAAAAACTAATAATTAACAAAAAAAAATTTAGAAGAATATTTGATAAAGAAAATTAAGAAATAAAACAGTAAAAATGTGCAGTTCTTATGACAATGTAATTTTTATATATATATATATATATATATTGGAGGATATGTGCTTAATTGAAATCATACCTAATTTTGAATAATTAGTTAAATAATTAATGAATTTAGGTGGGCATATATGTTCAAATGTAAGGCTAAACAAATCGCATTTGAACATATATGCCCTCCTAAATTCATTAATTATTAACTAATTAATTTTCAAAATTAGGTATGACTTCAATTAAGCACATATCCTCCAAAAATTGTCGGCTAAAAGCCATATCAAATAAACACATTGTTTATTTACATACTCTCATATATATATATATATATATATATATTAGAAGAAATAACTTCCAGTGTATCAATAAACTGGTGATTGACCCTCAGGCCACTGCCTTAACACCTTTAAGATAAAAAGGGTTAGGTATTTGTTTGCCATGAGCAATTTGATGAATACAGTTGGACTTTATCATATAAGTGCTAAGGCTTGACATGACCAGCCGATTAATGGGATTGGGCTCTCCAATGGCCAAAGTGGAGTGTTGCAGGTCTCATGATTACTTAGTACCCAGGTCACATGATTGCTCAGGCAATAGGATCCTCTCCTCAGGCATTCTGGGTCACTACCCACAGGTAGCTCCATGAGTGGAGGTGAGCGTCTTACTTGACCAGAGATGTGTAGTCAGTGTATTCTACAGCCCCAGTAAAGAGGACAAGATGCAAATCATCGCTCAGAATATTAACCTCCTAGAAACTGTACAGAGACGTGCAACCAAACGAATACCGTCCATCAGGCATCTACCATACTCTGAACATCTCGCTGCCCTGGGAATGGATTTGCTGAAACTTCGGCGTCTGGCAACTGACCTGGTAAATGCTCATCATTAATCATCTTAACAACAGCAACCTTGAGCACCTTTTTGATCTCCATCTTTCTAACACAGCACTGCTCACGTGACTTTGGAAACATTTTTTCACGCTCAGAATTGCAGAGACATGGAATAAACTGCCGCGTCTGTTGTAGGCTGCCAAGCCCTCTCATGCTTCCTGTAGTTCACCGACACTATACCTGATGCCACTCTCCACATACATATGCACACATACATGCATATTACTACTGTAAATGTTCATGTTCCTGACACTAATACATTATTCTGTGTACTTGACATGAGACTTTGATGAGTTGTGGTGCACCTGAGCACTGTACACAATAAATTTCATTATTATTATTATTCTTGCTTACTTCTTTATTTTATTAATCCATAATCCAAATATATCAGAGCAGCACTCACCTGACCAATTTAATTCTAGCTTCGATGCAATTTGGGAATTTTGTAACCACTTCACCAAAATGGATAGCTACTTTCTCTAAGCCTTCTGAAGAATTGTTTATCAAAGCAGTCCGATGTTCTGAAAAGGAAAATAAAAAAAAGATAAAATGTATAAACTAAACAAATTAAAATTGACAAATTTTACACACAAAATAAAAAATTAAAA
>CM042158.1:42670960-42725130 GCA_023376005.1 Doryteuthis pealeii
CAGAAGATTTTTATCTACCATATCCAAGACTTTTTCAAAATGTTCACGGAGCATCTTCAGGTTTGCCTTGACAAGTAAAGTCTATAGAAAAAAAGAAAAGAAAAGAAAACTAATAAATTCAACAAAAAAAAATTTAGGAAGAATATTTGATAAAGAAAATTAAGAAATAAAAACAGTAAAAATGTGCAGTTCTTATGACAATGTTTTTATATATATATATATATATATATATGGAGGATATGTGCTTAATTGAAATCATACCTATTTTGAAATTAATTAGTTAATAATTAATGAATTTAGGTGGGCATATATGTTCAAATGTAAGGCTAAAAAATCGCATTTGAACATATATGCCCTCTAAATTCATTAATTATTAACTAATTAATTTTCAAAATTAAGGTATGACTTCAATTAGCCATATCCTCCAAAAATTGTCGGCTAAAAGCCATATCAAATAAAACACATTGTTTTTTACATACTCTCATATATATATAATATATATATATATATTAGAAATAGAAATAACTTCCAGTGTATCAATAAACTGGTGATTGACCCTCAGCCACTGCTTATAGCACCTTTAAGATAAAAGGGTTAGGTATTTGTTTGCCATGAGCAATTTGATGAATACAGTTGGACTTTATCATATAAGTGCTAAGGCTTGACATGACCAGCCGATTAATGGGATTGGGCTCTCCAATGGCCAAGTGGAGTGTTGCAGGTCTCATGATACTTAGTACACAGTCACTGATTGCTCAGGCAATAGGATCCTCTCCTCAGGCATTCTGGGTCACTACCCACAGGTAGCTCCATGAGTGGAGGTGAGCGTCTTACTTGACCAGAGATGTGTAGTCAGTGTATTCTACAGCCCCCAGTAGAGGACAAGATGCAAATCATCGCTCAGAATATTAACCTCCTAGAAACTGTACAGAGACGTGCAACCAAACGAAATACCCTCCATCAGGCATCTACCATACTCTGAATGTCTCGCTGCCCCTGGGAATGGATTTGCTGAAACTTCGGCATCTGGCAAACTGACCCGGTAAATGCTCATAAGGTCATTAATCATCTTAACAACAGCAACCTTGAGCACCTTTTTGATCTCCATCTTTCTAACACAGCACTGCTCACTGACTTTTGGAAACATTTTTAACGCTCAGAATTGCGGAGACATGGAATACTGCTCGCGTCTGTTGTAGGCTGCCAAAGCCTCCATGCTTCTGTAGTTCACGACACTATACCCTGATGCCACTCTCCACATACATATGCACACATACATGCATATTACTACTGTAAACTGTTCATGTTCCTGACACTAATACATTATTCTGTGTACTTGACATGAGACTTTGATGAGTTGTGGTGTACCTGAGCACTGTACACAATAAATTTCATTATTATTATTATTCTTGCTTACATTCTTAATTTTTTTTTTTAATTATCTGGAATTTCCATAGGTTATTAGTAATCCAAATATATCAGAGCAGCACTCACCTGACCAAATTTAATTCTAGCTTCGATGCAATTTGGGAATTTTGTAACCACTTCACCAAAATGGATAGCTACTTTCTCTAAGCCTTCTGAAGAATTGTTTATCAAAGCAGTCCGATGTTCTGAAAAGGAAAATAAAAAAAGAATAAAATGTATAAACTAAACAAATTAAAACATTGACAAATTTTACACACAAAATAAAAAAAATTAAAACTTTAAAATCATTTTCTTCTTTATTTCCAGAACTCTGAGAAAAGGCGATTCTAAACAACAATTACAAACCACCACTTCAGATCCCAATTATATATTACAAGGTGTAAAAGTCCTGGCATCACTAAGCTAAGAGTGACTTTTTTTTGGTGGGGGGGTCACCCTGTAGTCACTATGACTGATGCAAACTACCAGCACAAAAAACAAAAAAAAAAAAAAACTCAAATTCTGTTTTTTGGGGGAATCACCTATGGGTAGCTATGGTGCAGCTACACTTGGAATTTGCATCACCAGTCTAGAACCCCTACCTCACTTAGAACAGTAACCCCCTGGAGATGTACAACCAAACAAATACCTTCCATCAGGCATCTACTATATTCTGAATGTCCTGCTACCCTGGGCATGGATATGTTGAAACTCCAGCATCTGGCAACTGACTTGGTAAACACTCATAAGGTTTTTTACCATCTTACCAACAGCAACCTTGACATCTTTTTGATTTCCATGTTTCTAACACATATGGTCATGCATAAAAAGTCAGAAAATAGCATAGCTCACATGACTTTCAGAAACATTTTTTCACACTCAGAGTTGCTAAAGCATCGAACAAAGTGCTTGCATTGGCTGTTGGTTGCCGAAACACTGCATCTTTCAAAACCCCCATGCTTCCTGTAATTTGACAACACTATAATTGATATCACCCTCCACACACATACATGTATAATATGACTGTATGCTGTTCATTTTCCTGACAATACATTATTCTATGTACTATACATGAGCCTTTGATCAGTTGTGGTGCACCTGAGCACTGTACATATTATTTTAAAGAAATAGACTAATTGCCTTTTCCTATGCAAAAGTAGTTTTTTTTTTCTTCTCTTAATCAAGAACAGACAACTCCACTGCTTAAAGGAGTTTTCCCTCCCAAAGAAACAATAAAAGAATATAAGAACGAGTCACATTGGGTTTCAATACTCAAATGGGTGACCACTTAGAAACTGCAGATACTGTAAAACAACCTAAGGCCTGTGTGTCAGATGAAGCAAAGCTTCATAATTAATAACCTGTATTGGATCAGGAATAACAATAATAAGTAGGCTGGGTGGCCTATTGTCGGTATCAGCAGGACAGCAAGGGAGTCTATCAGGAGGCGCCAGATCAGGGAGATTGTGTCTGGGGTGGAACATCAGCTTCTTACTGCACAGAATCGAGTCGTGCTTAGTTGGTGAAGGCTGGTATCGAACCCAGAACCTTGTGGTTCTGAGACAGATGCTAGACAAATTTAACAAAACAAATACAAACCAAGGAGAATAGATATCACATTTATAGGTTTAAATTCTTTTTTTCTTTTTTTAAAAATTCTATTCATTGTGGGGAAAAAAAAGTTATTTACCTGCCAGACATTTGTAGACATGGGCTTGAGGGAAATCTGGAGCAAGATCTATACATTTCTTGTAATCCTCCACACTTTCATCACATCGATCTTGGAACATCAATTGCTACAAAAAAGAATTTAAAAAAAATTATATCTCTATTATGAGAATTTAATCAAGACACATCAAATCACCATGGAATTTCTTTGAATGTTATAAGAACTTTCATTTGTTTTGTGATCAAAGAATGTTTTAGAGCTTTTTATTTGTTTTTGTTTTAATAAAAGCCACAAAAGATGATGCTGACAAAATATCAGTGTATGCTAAATAGTTTCCTCCAACAGTAATGGCTGCCACCAGTACTGCCATCTGGTGATTTTCACTGAAACCACTCTCGCATATATTAATAGTGTGTGAATATCTTTTTCAATAACAACTTCATAATTAATCAAATTTCTTTTTTTCACTCCAAACAAAAAAAAAAATAATAACATTTCTCTCTTCTAAATATTTAGGAACAAAAAAGCTGAAAAATATATTCTGCCATCTTTTCAATATGAAAAAATATTCTCCCATCAAAAACAAAATCACTGAGTTTTTAAATTATTTCTTCAAGAAATTCTATAATAGAAAAGAAAAATCTATCAACTTAAAATGATTTAAAGTGATTTTCTTTTGTCTTGCACCTTCTTTGCAAATATCTGTTTTAAGAAAATATTTTAATTATTATTGTAGATTTTTACAAAAATGGTGAGAATGATTTACCTGTCCTCTGTGGAAATAAATGTCAACATTTTCTGGATCCACATTCACAGCCTTAGCATAAGTATCCATTGCTTCTGATGATAAACTTTGTTGACCGTAACAATTACTTTTCTTAATAAATGCATTCACTTTGATCTGGAAAGAAACAACAAATAATAAGGAAATGCTAAGAATAAAAAGATATTCTTATTTCATTTTCAACTTGATAATGTTTAACAAACAGAAATTTTCAATGGACAGAATTCATTATAGAAAACTTGAAAAAAAAACTTTTGGGTTTATAGGTTTGATGGTTGAGGAATTGAATTTTTATGTTGTTCATGTGGAATAGTCATTACTCTTTACTATTCTCATGATAATGGGATCAAAAAAGTAATGTGACTGAAATTTTTTTTTTTTAAAAAAAAAAAAAAAAGAAAAAGATATTTGTGCAGGTTTGGTTTAGTCTCTTTGTTTAATGGCATATCAACCTTTATGGGTTATATAATGCAAAGGCCATCATTGTAGAAAAACAGTATTAGTACTATTTAACCCATGGCTGAGGAATAGAGTTCATATCTTTCTCAAGGGTATTAGTCTGAAAGTGAACATAATGCAACTGGAGTTTGAACTCACTTACTACAAAGGTTGCAGTCCAGCACAACATTAGCCACTATACAACAGAGAATCTCCTCTTCAAGTTTTAATGGAAAATTTGTAGAGAAAGAAAAAAAAAGAAAAAAGATTATTTTAAAGTTGCTGAATTAAATATTTATTATTCTCCCAAGATATTAAAAAAATAATTTGAATGTTCCTAAACACTATAATGAACCAGATTGTTCTTTTGTCATTTTTTCATATGATGATGTCATGTCTGCTATCAATTACTTTCTTTGACCAATGGGATCCAAGCACTGCAACACCGATGGAGGAAATTTTTGTTTGGTTTCTTTGTTTAATAGTATATCAGTTTTCATGGGTTATCTAATGCCAAAGCCATCCTTTTTAGAAGAACAGTAATGGTACTATTTAACACAGGACTAGAGGGATGAGAGGGTTCATACCTTTCCCAAGGGTATTAGTCCAAAAGTATATGTAATAACACAACTGGAATTCAAACTTGAAGTGTTGTGGACCGCATGTAAAAAACAAATCTCATTTGGTCATATTACATGGAAGTATTTTGGTCAGTCTATGAACTTTTCAACTGACCCTCGTACTTCCAAGACTAAAAAAAATATTTTCAAAGCTGTTAAACACTATCATGAACCAGACTGTTCTTTTGTCATTTTTTAAAAATTATAAATCTCAAAACAAGACAGAAAGTACGCTGCTTCTTACAGAAAAAAAAAAAATTCAACTGATTTATTTCAGTGGAAGATAAGAATTTGTAGAAAAGAATATTGGTATGGTTTGTTTTGTTTTACGGCATATCAACCTCAGTGGGACATCTAATGCCAACAAAGCTTTGAAATGAATTCATTCTTAATAGATATACAATTATTTTTTTATCAACACATTTTTCTATTTAACTCATAAATGGGCCCCTAACAGGTACTACCACTCCGGATCAGAGTGAACCAGGGAGCAATGATGATGAAGGGGTGCTCCACATTCTTCAGACCTCCAGAACTGGTACTTCACAATTTAAATGTCATTACCAGGATATGAAGACCCTCGGCCACTGCTTTCTAGCACATATATGATAAAAAGAGTTGGGGCTTGCCATAATGACAATAGTGTTGGGACAATCATATAGGTGCTAGGGCTTGACATGCCCAGCCAATTGATTGGTGGGGGCCTCTCCGACCGCCCGTCTAGCCTAGGTAAGGACTAAAGTAGTGTTGCACGACATGGACTGCTCAGCCACCTGGGTTCCATCTTTAAGCTACCCACAGCCAACAGGTGGTCTCATTGGGGGAGTCTTACCCATCTGCAGAGGTGCAGTCGGTGTATTCTAAAGTCTCAGCCAACAGGGCTTGTAGAAAAGAGTAAGAAGTAAAGAATTTAACTTACATTTTTATCTACATCTGCCTGGTCAAATAATGAATCAAAATCGGTAATGGCATCCGCAAAGGCGCCCATGTAAAGATGTGCCGTTCCTCGTAAGAGTAACGCTTCTGCCAAATATTTAGATCCTGGCAATGCTAATTCTTCATTGCAAAGGTCAATTAAATTCTCACATTTACCATCCAAAAATTGTTTGCATGCGTCAGTAAATGGAGAACTGAAAAGAAAAAAGACAAAAGATTTTAATTAGAAATAAGAAGAAAAAAGAAAAAAAAAAACATTCAGGTCATTTAAATGTTCATGCCTTCCAATTTAAAACATTCAATTGATAATTAAAATTGAAAACAAATTTATTCTCAATACAAAATCGAAGGAATGCGCAGAAAATCAACCAATATTACAATGATTTCATTTTTGTTCAGATTAAAAGTGCTGTAAGGTTAACTCGAAGCCAAACTATTTAAAACCTTATTTTTCTGACGCAAGTAGCATTGGGGAACAAAAAAGTTTTGGTAATAGGCCAGGCTTTGAATTTGAAAAATAAGGTAAAGTAAGACCTTACTTTCAAACTAGCATCCTAAAAGTAAGGTCTAAAAAAGTTACTTATTTTTCCGATGCAAGTATCATTGGGGAATTAGAAGTTTTTATAACAAGCCAGGCTTTGAAACTTGCATCCTAAAAATAAGGTCTAAAAAAGTTCAGCTTCAGGTTACTCATACCACACTTTTAACCTGGACAATATACATTATTATTATAACTGTAAAAAAAAAAACGGCATATTGTAGCAAGATCTATGCTAGTGGAATTGGGCTAAAATAATGTAACTTAAACAAAGTAATTTCTAATCCAGATAAATTTAGTTTCAATATAAAAATGGATTTAACAAATCATGTCAATATAAATTTTTCTTTTATGAAATTTTTTCAAACTATTTTTTAACCTTAAGAAACCCATTCACAATTGGGGACTCTGCACCCTGGGGTTCCTGGCTGAAAATTTACATCATCAGCAACATGCATTGAAATTATATACAAATATTCAGATTAGCCATATATATATATATATATATATATATATATATATATATATATGGGGTAATTCCATGTCAAATCATCCAGGCCATTTTTCTGAAATTTTGTACAAGTATGGGTTATGATAAAGTTAGACAAAATATGATGTTGAATGGCCCAAAATTTTCAAGGAACCCAGAAAAATACCCCCCCCCCCCCATCGAATTATGCATTTTGTGAAATTCATAAAATAATCAAACATTTAAGAATTCAAGTTTATATAGAAAAAATTAATTTGAAATTTAACAGGAAAATTTCTTTTAATTTTTTTTTTTTTTTTTTGAACATAAACAAAAAATCAATCTTGGAAAAAAAATAAATAAAAAATAATTACCCTTCACTCAATTGTGAGACATCTATATTGAAAATTGGATCATTTCTGAACATTTCTCTAAAAACACTCATAAAAGTCTTGGACGGCAATGTTGGCTTACGAGACTGAAAGAAATGGAAAAAAAATTTTTAAAAAATCAAATATTTAAATGTCTCAAAAAAAAAAAAAAAAAAAAAAAAAAAATCACTTGGTAATACTGTGTTTCCTTGAAAATAAGACAGGGCTTATATTAATGTTCACTCCTAAATATAACACTAGGACTTATTTTTGGCAGATGTCTTATTCTTCATATATCAAAAAACAACATTATGAAGTAGAAAATAACAAAATTTCTAAATAAACAAATTACAAAAACAATCTACATTTATTTAGCATTAACATGTTCTTTTATTCAAAAATTCATTAAAAAATAACCATATGGTCATCCTTTGGAATGTTATTGTTCAGCAAGTCACTGGATTCCAAAATTCTGCTGCTCTCAACTAGGACTTATTTTAAGGAGAGGGCTTATATTAAAATCATCCTGAAAAATCATACTAGGTCTTACTTTGTAAGTAGGCAGTGATGCTGATAGCTTTTTAATTTAGTGCGTCCTGGGACGCACATATTTGCTTTTTAGTCCCCGGGAAAATTTACAGGTCCCAACTAAAGTTTCTTAATAAATTATAGGGTTAATATTTATGATCTGGATAAACAACTAAAGCCATCTTATTCCTACCTTGTAACCTATCCTGTGTAATTGATTTCTAAGAAACTATTGGTATATATTTACAGTTAGCTTGAAATGGTGAAGGAAGAAAAAAAAAAAAACACTGGGACGTATGGATACAATTTTACTGCGTAGGATGAAACACAAGGTTGCAAGTATGAGGCATCCAGTGAGGATCAGGATCAAAATCATTATTCATATTAATGGATCAGTAAGACTAATTTGCTAACCATTACAACACCATGGTGGACACCCTAGTTGGATGCATACCCTTAAGAAAGGTATACATCCAACTATTCTCCCTCCAGCTATAATTCAATAGTAAGGCTCTTTAACTTCGGTTAGGCAACCAATCTAGGAAAAGGAAAACTGAATTCAAAACTGTTAAACTCTGTTTAAGAAATTCACCATGTGTTACATCCTATTCATGCAGATGGGTTGGGTAAATATATAGAATGAAAAATTGTAATAGATTAATTGACACCCATGAAAAGATTTTCATTTTCTTTAAAAGAAAAAAAAAAAAAAAGAATTACTTACAGCCATTTCCAATTTTGCTTTTCGTTTTCCAAGATCACGCAGCACCCGCTCAGAGAATTTGACCGTTTCTTCATTTGCAAAATTTTCCAACATACATAAAAAGGTTAAATCTGGAGAAAAGAAAGCAGAAAATTTTAAATTATAAAAATAAAAATTAAATCCAACAGTAAAAACTTTTTTTCTTCTTATGCTTCATTCCAAATAATCTTTAATTGTAAATATATTCAATTTCTTTCTTTTTTTTTTTGCATTAATATTTCAAATAGGAGACATTAATTCTTTTCAAGTGTCAGAGCGCTTTTTTTTCTGACGCCCCACCAGACTGGATCAATACAAGGTCTTTTTTTACATAGGGATTTTAATGGGGCATCCTGCAAGGATCCAACTTTTGATTCAGTAATAATGGATCTGTGAGACTACTCCCCCATTCAGGCGAGACAAGGTAGCCGCTTCTAGTATATATATCTATAAAGTTTGAAATAAAAAAAAAAAAAACTTCTAGTGTTAAAAGAATGTATTTCATATAAAGATCTTGTGTAAAATAATATTTGTAAGCATTTAAACACTTGTTTTGCTCACCTTCAAAATCACTTTTGAACCAAACAACCACTGATAGTTAATAATAATAATAATAATAATACAACAAATACAACTCCCCACCCAAATATTGAAATGAATTTGTCAGGATTTTTTATAAGCCTATTTGAGGACAGATGACAAACCTCATTTAAAATTTAATAAATTTTCATTATTGTTGATTTTCCTCAAGTGTAGATCATATCTGATGGTCTTCAGAAATAACTTCAAATAACTGAATATAAAATACACTTAAGGAATTTCAAAAGAATGTATGTGTCTAAACATCAAGTTAAAAACAATAATGATGAAGATGATACTGTGAAAAATATTTCATCTCAAAATTTCAGAAAATTAACAATACAAGTAAAAAGGCCATATAAGAAATCTACAAATTGAAACAATGACATAAAAGGCATTTTTGATTTACCAAGAAGAAAAGTTTCAAAAAGGAGGGTTAAAGAGATGCAGCCAGGGTATTCTAAAGCCCCAGACGACAAGGCTAGACATAAAAAAAAAATTCAAAAAAAGGAAGGAGAGAGAGAGAGAGAGACAATAAGATTGATAGATACATACATACAAATATAGAATTAAAAGATTTACACACACACACACACACACACACACACTACCACATACCTAAAAAAAAATGCACAATGTTTCCTTCAATACACACACTAACAGCGCTACATACTCAGAAAATAGAATATTTGATGTCATATTTCAAACCGTCTCCTTTTTTCAAACTTCAGAAAAAATTTTAAACAGACTGAATAAGAAGGATACCACTCACTTTTTCTTATCATTCTGTGATATATATTTATTATCTTATGCCCTGAAGATGATCTATTTAATAGATCGAAACACTGCAGCGTCGGCCAATAAACTTTAACCCATTTAAACCTGTGTTTTTTCATTTTTCTTGATATATTACATATATATATATATATATATATATATATATATATATATATATATGAGAGAGATATAGAGATAGAGATAGAGATAGATAGAGATAGAGAGAGATAGATAGATAGAGAGATAGAGATAGAGAGAGATAGATAGATAGAGATAGAGATAGAGATAGAGATAGAGAGATAGAGAGAGAGAGAGAGAGAGAATTACTGACCTTCTAAAGCTAATTTGAAGTCTCCTTGATGATCTGCAGACTTGGCTCTTCGATTCAAAGCTTTGGCATATTTTGGATTTAAACTCAGAGCTTCAGAACAATCTGCAATCACTTGTTTATGATTATTCTAAAAAAAAGAAAAAAGAAGAAAATTATATCATTGCCAAATATTATTACACACACATTCCAAACAGAAATATTTTTGTTATTCAATTTTCCCCCTATTTTATGAAGATATTTTGCTCTATGGTTGCAGTCATGATAGTATTCCAGAGGTACCATAAATTGAACCTATTCTAGGATTTTCAGTTCAAAATCTCTACCACTGAGCTATATTGTCAAATTCAGCTCCTGATTACCAAACAATAGATTTATTACATTTGAGAGATGATTTTAGTATAATTTGTAGTAAAAGAAATGACGTATTTCAGAGCTAAAAGTGGGCATGAATGTATCTTGTGTGCAAAATGAGTGTAGGGTCCAAAAGAAAAAAAATATGGCTGTCTTAGTGCTGTAATTTAAGAAAGCATAATCTCGGAGCCAGGAGAATTGTTGAGAATGTATTTGCATGTATGCAAATTTTTTCAAGATCAAGCTGTGCATAAAAACACCAGGCGCAACAGGGGAAGAAGACATTTTGGAGCGTGTTATTGAGTTCAGTTGCAAAAGCGATCATGGATCAGTTAACAGATATCATTATAGGAATGGAATTGATAAACTCAGTTCAAATCCTGGATGAGTTTTATTTTGAGCTAATGCTCTTGGGAAAGGTATGAATCCATCTGTTTCCCACCAGTTATGTGTAAAAAGGTAGGGCAGATTGGGTTATCAACCTAGAAGAAAAACTGAATTCAAACCATCTGTACAGTTAAAAATTGACCTTATGTTGCATCTTGCTTGTGATTGAAGAATTGGGTGAATACAAACAAACATGTTCAGAGATGATGATAGGTATGCGTCCTGCGTGACTGATGCATAAAAATCTAAAAGAATACAGTAAAATTGTATCCATACAACATCCCAGTGTTTTTTTTCTTCCCCCACCATTTCCAGTTAACTGTAAATACATTTCAATATTTTCTTGGAAAGGTAGGGGTTAGATGGCTTTAGTTGTTCAGAGATAAAAACTCTGCAATTTATTAATAAACTTTAATTGGGACCCATAAAATTTCCCCAGGACTCATTCAAATCAAATACATGCATCCCAGGATGCACTAAATTAAAAATCTATCTGCATAACTGCATGTTTATTATATATTTTTGTGATTTTAATTTGTTGAATGAAACAAAAATTGAAGAAAACTTGTTAGTTTCAGTTTTCAGCCAATGGTTCAAGTCTTATCCAAAGATATTTCTGCAGTTCAAGAATTATTCAGCTAAAGATTTTACAATTAAAAGCAAGTAAAATGATGACAAATCAAAACTAAGACTTGAAATAAAAAAGAAAATATGTACGGCTATTATCAGTGTTTATCATGTTTTTGTTGATCAAAAGATTATTTTTCTTATTTCCTTTTTTTTTAATCTAAAAAAGGCTAAAATGACCGAAATTATAACATTGACTGCTATAACAGATGATCAATGATATGGAAATCTGATCTCTGATGAGATAAAGTGAGAATTCTTCCAATCTGTAGCCATGATGTCAATGCTAGTGTATGGCTGAAACACTGAGATAAAAGCTAGATAGGAACTATGCAAGGACGCTGCAGGCTGTCTTGAACAAATCCCAGAGGCAGAAACCCAAAAAAAAGCAGTCAGTATATAAAGAGGTCATCAAAATATGCAAGTACATAAAAAAAGTCATTTCTTGTCTTTCAAAAGATCATAAGTGTTAAGGTCTGGTGTAGAATGGGTAGAGTTCCTCCAATAAAGTCAGATGTATTTTCCTGACCTCCATCAGTCTGGGATTGACACAAGGTCATTTTAATGTTGAGAGCCATGCAGAAACTGAACCTCATGTGATGGCTAGTGCAAAAAATGTATGGTTCTGTCAGCATTCTCCTTTTTGGGCCACCTCATGCACTGGGCAATAAACTCAGCCCTGCCCCTTTAAATCAAGGGGGCAGATGTTGCCTGGGAGGATGAACCTCTGGGAACATGCAGTTAATTTAAATTAAAGGTCTAGAGGCCGAAGACGGGAAACCAGAAATAAGTTTATTTATTGACATCCCACCATGTCAATTGAACACAAGGATCAGTTAACGTGGGAGGCACACACAAACTGAAGCTAAAAATGCATGCATCCCCTCAGCATTCCTCTTTTGAGGCACTTCAGGTATTGGGCAGTAAACACAACCCAAGGGGACAGGTGTTGCCTGGAAGGACGGACCTCTGGAAACATGCAGTTAGTTTAACTCAAAGTTAAAAAGGTCTAAAGGCCAGAAACCAGAGTTAAGTGCTCAGGGACAAATTGCAACAATTTTAAGTGTCTAATGGTTCAATCCATTTTGGGTAGGAGGGGATACAAGTCTACACTCCTGCTGCTAGGAACAGTCTATTGAGTTATACCAGTTACAATAATACCAGTTATATCAGTTACAATAAACAACAGTTAACATAAGAGATTTTAATAAATAAATGAAGTTATCTTTACATGCATCACTATTTAAATTTTAAATAAAAAAGAATAAAAAAATCCCTCCAAAAGAAATGGTGTCAAGTGTTTTGACATACATACCAATTGGTCATACGCTGCTGCTCTGTTTTGATAGAATGTAGCCAACTGATCTGTTTGGTCTGATGGACAAAGTGAAATGGCTTCTGTGTAACATTCAATGGCATCTGAATATTTGCCTCCTTTAAACAAATTATTGCCTTTCTTTTTCGCATCAAGAGCTATATCAAGTGGACTCATCGGCTTTAAAGAGGAAAAAAAGAAGAAAAAATTATTAAAATGTAAAAATTTATAGAACATTTTTTTTTTTTTTACAAAATTTACATTCTCGTAAGACTTTTACTCTATAAATTTTGAATAGAAGAAATTTCAATAGATGTACTGTATATACTCACATATCACATTTCCAAGACCTAGATTTTAGCCTAATATTAGGGGGGGTTGCACCAGATGCGATGGAAACTCAGCCTGGTCAGCTATTTAAACACAAAGTTTGTATCCTACTTGTGGTACGACCCCCTAATATTAGGCTAAAATTTAGGTCTAAGAAAGTTGTGGAATACGCAAATATATGTGGTATATACCCAACCAGTGATGCTGATAGCTTTTTATCAGCATTTCTGCACATGCACGTAACTTCTATGTTCTCTCTCGATTTAACTATGGGGGATGTAATTTTACAAAATTTACACAACTACAAAACAAAATTCAAAAGTTGCAGAAGATTACTTCAAGGTCTTACTTTAATTTTTAATATTTAAAAAATCATAAAGTGCCTATTTAATCATGTAACCATATTAAAATTTGTAATGAAATTCATGATTATTTCACTAGAAATCGACTTCTCTTTTTGCCGAAACCAAATGAAGTGATATATAGTAAGGTCACGTGAGTATTAGGAGGAGAGTCAGTCGTCTAAGTACTTCAGGTGAATTCTGCACAGAGTAATCTGTGTGTTCTTAAATAGTGGTTTAGAACCATTGCCACTGTTCAGGTACAGGGGAGATGGGTCATTCCATTATATCATTAAGTAATATGTCTTTATTTGTAGATATGAAAAATAAAATAAAAGTTAAAGAATCATTAATGAATAATCTGTAAACTTCAGAAAATAAAAAAATTATCTTTGTCCAACAAGAGATTAGATTTATATTTAATATAATGAATGAACAAGGAATCAAATCTCTAACCTACAATTTTTCTACTTAACGAGTAGTAAGAATTTCAACCTATAGCCATGTCAGTACTATTGTATGGTTGCAACACTTTAACAAAACACATGAAGAAAAAGCTAGATGGGAACAACATAAGATGCTACAAGCTGTTTTTAACAAATCCTTGAAGCAGCACCTACCAAACTGCGATTATACAGCCACTTACCTCCCATCTTACAAATCATCAAAGAAAAACCAGGCATTGCTGGAGAAGGATGAACTCATAAGCGATGTTCTATGGACTCCTACACATGGACACACCAGTGTTGGCCAACCAGCAAAAACTTACATTCATCAACTCTGCATGAACACTGTATGCTGTCTAGAGTGATGACCAATAGGGTTGGATGGCAAAAGAGAGTCAAGGGAATCTGTGCTATCAGTACACCATGATGATGATGATGAAGTCGTACGTACGTATGTGCTACCCAAAAGTTGATTGGTTTAGTTTATTTGTTTAATGGCATATCAACTTCTTATGGATTATTTAATGCCAAATGATTGTAATAACTATATTTTCAATGTGACATTGTCATTTTGTTTAATTGCACAGTTATACCAAGCATTCTATCTAATAGAAGTAATTTGCACACAGTTGTATGGTTTCAAGTGTTTTTAATTTATACAGTTATATAGTTTCAAGTAATTATTCCTATTTAATAATCATTTGTTTGCACAGTTATATACTGTGTTCCCCCCAAAGTGAGAAAGGGCTTATATTAATTTTCACACTGAAATATAACACTAGGGCTTATTCTCAGGGATGTCAATTGTTTACGTCGCATGATGTGATTGTGAAGAATGCTTATTTCTTTCACCTGTCTTTTACTCTCAACTAGAGCTTATTTTCAGAGGAGAGCTTATATTAAAATCATCCTAAGAAATCATGCTAGGCCTTATTTTCAGGGGAAATACGGTAGTTTCAAGCATTCCTATTTGATACTAATTTTCAAACAGATCCATAGATGGAAACCAAACAGGTATTAATACTCATGAGGCCGTTTGCATTTCACATAGTGCATATTCCCTTGGGAAAGGTATGAATCTAACTATCCCTTCTAGCTATGGGTAAATAATAGGTTGGTTGGTTGGATTTTACGGCATATCAACCCTTGTTGGGTTATTTTATGGCAAAGACATTTTGTTTTATTTATTCTTGTTGGGTATCCAATTTTTTTAAACACATTGTTTAATACTCATTTTTTATCTATTAACACATAGATGGGACCCTAACAGGTACTACCATTCCGGGTAAGAGTGGACCTGGGAGTAATAGTGATGAAAGGGTACTCCACACTCTCCAGAGCTCAGAATTAGAACTTCGCCATTAGATGCAGTTTAACATTATACCCAGGACATGGTAAATAGTAGGACAAACTGGGATTTTTAACCTTGGCATGGCAACCTTTCCAGGAAAAAGAAAACTGAATTCAAATCATTTGTAGAGCTGGAGAAGGAGAGGTTCCACCAGGTATTACATTGCTAATATAATGGCTCAATCTAACCTTAACCCCCACCCTCATTTTTTTTTTTACATTTGTTTCTAACCATATATATATATATATATATATATATATGCTAATCCCACCACACTAACAGGAAGTGACACAAGTTCAATTTCTTAAGCAGAGTTTAATAGGTTTGAATTCAGAGTTTTCCTTCTCCTAGACTGGTTGCCTAACCAAGGTTGAAGAGCCCAGTCTGCCCTACTATTTACCCATAGCTGGAAGG
The DNA here is from genome assembly GCA_023376005.1 of Doryteuthis pealeii. Classification (NCBI taxonomy): domain Eukaryota; kingdom Metazoa; phylum Mollusca; class Cephalopoda; order Myopsida; family Loliginidae; genus Doryteuthis; species Doryteuthis pealeii. Next base: position 42,686,712 of record CM042158.1, read on the forward strand.
AGATTAGTCAGATTCATAACCTTCCCAAAGGTATTAGTGCTATGTGAAATGCAAATAGTCTTGTCCAGGATTTGAACTCGTCTCAACATGCCCATTTCCTATTTTCCACGCACCTCCATGTTTCTAATCATATTTTAAGTACCTTACACTACATGGTTAAATACTAAAATCTCAGAGTTTCTAAAAAGAATATGAAGAAATTTTCCCATAAAACATTAATTTTAGAATTTTAGAATTAAGCTAGCATCAATAAATAAATAAAAAATTTTTAAAAACCCCAAAAAAAACACAAACCATGGTATAGCAACTGGTTTAGGAGAATGAAAAATGAAAACTAAATTCAAACCTGTTAAACTCCGCTTAAAAATTGACCATGTGCAGAGTTGGGTAAATACATTATATCAATATTCTATAGGCATAATTAGCATATGTTCATTTCAATAATGAAATAAAACTATAAACATGAAAGATTTTAACAGTATTCTGAATATTCAGATACAAAACTAAAAATTCACTATTCAAAAACACTTTAAACTTTGTAGATGATAAAGTCAGATAACAAATGTGATCTATCGATCAACTTTTTTTTCTTATTGATTTACCATTAAAGGAGATTTCAAGTAATGAATGACCCTTAATTTTTAGCCACAAAAAGCGATTTTTATCACATACAGACAGGTGATTGAAAAGTAACTCCTAATTATCTCGGAAAAATTTCAGAATTGACCCAAGATAACGGTATGGTGTGGAATGACTTCAGATAGAATTGTGGGTCTTATACACAAAATAGCATTAATATTATAATCAATGTTAAGTAAAAACTTTTTTATTTTAACTAATCGCTCTAGTTTAGGTATAGGCTATGTGAGATACTTTGGATCAAAGTTAGATAACATTAGGCCTAGAAACAAGTATTTACCCAACCTGTTCGCCGAAGATAGGATGGGACATTAGAGTCACAATTATGAAGTTTTGAAATGAGGATCAAATTTACTACTGAGTAGTAATGGATCTGTCAGACTGGCTTACTAAGCATTACACCTCAATGGGATGCCCCAAAATAAGGTAAGTTTCAAGTCTCATATCATTACATATCTCATGTAATGAACCACTCCTTGTTTTTGTGGTGAAAAATTAGTCTTAAAATGTCATTCATTTAAGACTAATTTTATTAAACGGTAATAATAAAAAAAAACATTTTTTTTTTTTAAATTTAAAAGATTTTTTATAAAATAATTGTTGCAAGACATCTATTGCCATGTAAATATAATGTACTATGTAACCCAGTACTACATGTTTTTATAGTTGGATCATCAGTGACTAAACCGGTAATCCAACCGATTTTGTCTGAGAAGGTTGGCTAGACAGCCTACAGAACAAAAAACAAGACCTGTAAAAGGGCGGAGAAAAATCTTTGGTCAACGACCATCTAGCACATTATTTCTAAAGTCCAACCCCTCTTCATCGCAACAGGGACATGTAAACTTGGTATTGTCAGAGCAATGCCATCAAAAACGTAAGTTCCTGGCAGACAGTTCTGGCACCTAGTGGTATTAGGGCCACAACCCGGCTAAAGGGGCTCTGGCAAAAATCCAAAAGGCATCTCCATCATTGTCAGGAATCAATGGCTTTTAGTGTGACAAACAAGGGCATCTCCTTCCCAGAACGGGATATGTTGGGGACTGCCAGTGAATTTCCTATTCCATGGTTACTCCTTCCATTAATTCAACACAGATGAATTCATTGGATGGAGCCAGCTCAACCAACCCAGAGTGAATGCCATCACTGAAACTGATAGAACTTATATATCGAAGTTAGGACAGCACGGAGAGTCAATGGCACTTGGTGACTGTCAGTTTCTGGCCTATGTGACCCTCAGATCAAATTACCAAGTTCCATTAACTGTTTCTACACTATCCTATCATACATATAAGAATATTAGTACAGTGTATTACATTATATGAGGAGGAGAAACTCTAAAAGTAATTTGACTAATAATAAGAGAGCCCCTTTGGTTTGAATTAAGAGTTTTTCCTTCTCCTAGACCGGTTTCCTAACCAAGGTTTAAAGTGACCCAGTCCAAACTACTACCATGTTTGACTGACAGCAAAATAAGACCTAGCGTGATTCTTCAGGATGATTTTAATATAAGCCCTCCCTTAAAATAAGCTCTAGTTGAGAGCAACAGAGACAAAATCACATCATACGACGCAAACACTTGACATCCACACCCCCAAATAAGCCCTAGTGTTATATTTCAGAGTGAAAAATTAATATGAGCCGTCTTATTTTCAGGGAAACACGGTACTTACTCAAAGCTGGAGAGAGAATAGTTGGATTCATACTTTTCCCAAGGGTATTGTCAAAGGACATCCCATCGTGGTGTAATGGTTGGCAAGCTAGTCTTGCAGATCTGTTACTATCGTATAGTATATTATAGAGAGTTTGATCTTGTGTCAGTTATAGAGAGTTTGATCTTGTGTCACACTGTGGTGAATAGGTTGGGCAAATAACTACCTTCCCCAAGGGTATGGTCAAGGGACATCTCATCATGGTGCAATGGCTTAATGGATTTGAATTCAGAGTTTTCTTTCTCCTAGACTAGTTGCCATACCAAGGTTAAAGAGCCAAAGTTACCCTATTATTTACCTATAGCTAGAAAGAGAATAATTGGATTCATAACTTTCCCAAGAGTATTTTGATCCTCACTGGATGCCCCATACTTGCAACCAGGTGTCACATTGGTTGGGTAAATACCTACCTTTCCCTAGGGTATTGTCAAGAATGTTTATTTTTCTAAATTCATTGATCAAATTTGGACACATTTCTTAATGTATAATAAGGATGAACATAATCAACTGGTGTTGCTACAATAATGAATTAGGTTTCTTTAGTTTCTATTTTAACGGATTGATGAATTTTATATAAATTTTGCAGGTATGAGATCAATTATCATGTTTTGTGAAGATGATTTCTGTTTCAAAATACAAGTAAATGTATGGATCCTTTGAGAAAACCTGTTGCTTTTTCAAGAAATAAGCTGATAAAGATCTTAGCTTTTTTGGTACCAATGCAGAATAGCATGCAAGAGATAATATCATTAGATTACATATAAAAAGCACTACATTTCACAGAAATACCGAAGCCTTTGAGACGCTAGGATTAGGTTTAGGGTCAGTGTTAGGCTACTTTGGGGGTTTCCGTAATCTAATACTATTTATACGTAGAATGCGATTCTAATGATATCATCTCTTGCGGGATATTCTGCATTTGCACACTTTTTTTTTTTTAATTTCTGAAATTGGGTCCATGTTTGTTAAAAAAAAAGGGGGCGGGGGTTCTTGTCCAGAATAGGTCAACAAAGAAAATTTCCGTCAATTCTATGGTAACATAGTTATTTCACCACGGATGTGACACAAGTTCGCAAGTATGGGGCATCCAGCGAAGATCGAACTAGCTATTCAGTAGTAATGGATCTGTGAGACTAGTTTGCTAACCATTGCACCACGATGGTAATGTACAGTGTTATTTATTCACTGTCGAGTACAATAAGTTTCAGTCATGTCATTTCTCTTTTACTGAACAATTAAATGCAAAAAGTACTTCAACTAAAATCATCCATATTTCTTTAGTTTTTACATTAACCATTAAAAAGGTGTTGATTATAGGGCGGATGGCGGAATTGTAATTTGGGGGGAGGGTAATTAACTGTAATCGTTCAGTAAAAAATCTTTTAAAAATGAAAATAAAAAAAAATTAAGCAAATAACTGAAATTTACTTTTATCTGAATGGTGAATGTAAGTATTTACATTTCTAAATAATCATTTTGCATATTACCACAAAATTAACGGACATTTTCTTTGACGTCCTATTCTGGACAGGCACCAAAATATTTTTGGGATTATAAATAAAAGAAAGAAAGAAAGAGAGAGAGAACAAAAAGAAACACACAGATACATCTTAACAAGAGAAAATAAATAAATAAAGAGGGGTAAAAAAAATCACTTGTAAAATTATTAAGATCGGTCCTGCTTGTCATTAGTACGAGAAACGACAAAATAGTCACGTGACGAAACACTGAAGTCTTCTTGAGAGAGAGAGAGAGAGACTTTGTAACGATTGTCTTTCGCTTTTTAGCTTACTTTTTGCATTTAGAAACTTTATAAGATTATTTAAATTTGACCTTAACGACTGCTGAGAATTTTAAATGTATACAAAAATGTAGACGATGATTTAAAATAAAAATTGGGCTTTACTAAATTAGAACGGAAAGCTTAGAGATTATTGAAAAGTCACCTTCATCTAAAGGTTAACTATTACAATAAGTATACATATATTTTAAAACTAGCTAACATAGTGTTGTGTTTTTCAATAAACTCATTGCATTTTACATTAAACTGTAAATTTTCTTAGGATTTTATCTGATAAAAATCAAACTTTTAAAAAATCCATTAAATTCAATCGAACAACTTAACAAGAAATGGGGGTCTAGTTGGTAAAAAAAAGGGGCCACCGGTCCTCTAAGATGAAGTCATGGTCGATTTCTTTTGAAATATTTTATGAAAATATGCACATCCAGAAAATGAAAATGAAAAACATCCGAGTCACATGAACTTTGTAAGATGCATCTAAGCATGGCTGCAAAGAAAATACCGGCGAGTTTAAATATAAATATTTGACATTTGCAGGTATGGAAGCTCTAAAACAGAATATTATTATCATGTGTTACTGATATTAAATTCTTTCGGTGATAAATATACTTAAAATTTATATAAATTTTGATTTTTCAAAACATACAGTCTAGATTTATCTTGAGCGAATTATGTAAACATTAACCAATGCATAGAAACATTTTTTTATAATCTCAATTAATCGGCCATCGTACTTTTCTGCTCTTAAAAATATGGGTCAAGACGGTTTTATACCCGATGTGTAAAGGCATTTTTCAATGAGATTTACGGAACTATTGCATCTCCAAATGACCAGATCTTCACAAATGATGAAGTAGAATTTATTGTTGACAATTAAAAAGAAGATTGATGCTCAATTTTAAACACAAACATAAAAAACAAACCTGGGTTTCTTTCGCCACTTTATTCTTCACGCCGGCCGTTGCTGTCGTGGTCGACGACGCCGCATTATTATTACCTTTACCATCGGATTTCTTCTTGTGTTTTTTGCTCTTGTAATAAATAAACCCAGCTAATCCAAGAGTAACTGGGGTGCCGAACAACAGTGCCAACTGCCATTTAGACAGGCCTTCTATTTGTCCCTGCACCAACTCACGAAGCCGCTCTATCCGTACGTTAAATTTCTCCATCGCCATGACGGCCCACGTGCCACTGGTGTTCTCGTCCCACTTACCAACCACACGAGAATCTCGTACGCAACGAGATTAACATTAAAATAAATAAATGAATGAATGAATGAATAAACTCTATGTATATTAATCCCGTTTAAATTTCACAATTTAACAATGCTTTTTTAAATTTTTATTTATTCATTTAAGCGCTCTAAATTATTATAAATAATATGAATATTTATTTATCCTACCACGCCATACAGTTGATCTCGAGACGGAAGATAGTTTCTATCTTTCTTTAGCAATCAACGTCTAGAATCAGTTTTTTTTTCTCTAATGTGATTTTAAATCTGACCCTAACACATAAGATCTTTCTTTCATCCTTCTGCAATTATGTAATTAGAAAATTTTCTACAAAGATCTTAGAAATAACTGAGTTTATTATTACGTTTACTTTTATAATTTATTAAAGAAAGTCATTAACTTCAAAAATTATATTAATTAAAAATTTTATAATTTATTAAAGAAAGTCATTAACTTCAAAAATTTTCTCATAGGAATTTTTGATTTTAGATATAGCTATAACCTTCAAAAACAAGTATGTATATTTACCAACCCGAGCAGGATACGACACAAGGTCAATTTCTTAAATGGAGTTTAACAGGTTTGAATTCAGAATTTTCCTTCTAGACTGGTTACCTAGCCATGGTTAAAGAGCCCAGTCTGCCCTGCTATTTACCCATAGCTGGAGGGAGAATTGGATTCATACCTTTCCCAAAGATATTAGCGCTATGTGAAATGGTTAACAGCTTCGTCCAGGAATTGAACTCGGGTCGATGAGTCCATTTCCTATGATTCTAACCATTAGACCACGCGCCTTTCTTATATATTCAAAAATGAAGAATTTAAAAATTCTTTATGAGGCAAAAAAATGACTACTCTGGTAAAACTTGCAGATAGTTAAAATAAGATAAGCAAGAATTGGGTCACAAAACAGTATATCAATTCTTATTATTTTAAGAGTATTTACGGATTCGAAGGAGCCCTTATTTCTCCATAGCTGAAGGCAAATTGTCGGACAAAGAAGGAACAACACAAAAGTAAATGTAGACACCTGTATTGACAAAAAATTACATAAATTGTTGCAAATTTAATAGTATTTGCTACAAGACTTATCTGTGGAGGAATTTCTTGTAGTACTAGAGATATCACAGTTTTCTTCTTGTCGGCGGGAAATGTAGTTAAGACGCTTCGTCTCGGTATTTGTTCTTCTTTTAGTCAGTGTGGTGTCGTACCGGCCTCTCTGCAGTATGCTGATACGATGCCTTAGACGGAATCTGGTTGTAAGGTTCTTGTGATAAATGGACCCTATTTTGGGGCTTGGTAATGAGAGCTTGGTCTGTGAGAGAACGTTAGTTTTTACGTCTCTCCTCCAGTAACGGTTCTTCGACAAGTAGCCCTGTTTGGGTGAAGTGATGAGAGCGTTTCTTTTGACATCTCTCTCTAGTAACGGTTCCCTGATAAGTGACGTTTTGGTATTTGGCGCCAACATACGCTGTTGGCATTCGACCCTGGCGGCAGGGGGAGATAATTGGTTATGGAATTTCCGACAATTTATGGATTTGAATAGTATAAAGAAATCTGAGGTATGGGTTTTAACCTTGGTTAGGCAACCAGTCTAGGAGAAGGAAAACTCTGAATTCAAACCTCTTAAATCTGCTTGGGGTGGTCACTACTAGAATAGGATCAGTCCTAATTAGTGATCTATTTCACTAATTTTTTTTATTTCTTATTTTTTACACGCACCCCACTTTTGTCGTTCAGACACAAGGTCCAATTAATATGTGGCCACCCACGTACCAAAGCTCATGGGATGGCAGGCACAAAAAATGCATGGGTCCCCTCGGCATTTCCCCTCAAGGGGAGCACCTCAGGCACTGAGCAATAAACCCAGCCCTGCACCTTTAAATCAAGGAGGCAGGTGTTGCTTGGGGTTACGGCCCCTGGAATCACGCCGTTAATTTCATTAATAGTCCAGTGGCCAAAGACACTGGACCCACAGGCCTCGGAGGGCCCATATTATTAATGCACTTTTATAACCCGTCGGTCGCTCCCGAGCTAAAGAGCTCACAGAATCTCCGAAATTGGCCGTCAAGATCGGATTTTCTGCATCAACCAAGGATTGCAGGGTCTCTATATTTACTGGAAGTCTAGCCGAATGCCCCACGTTGTGCTAAGATCTCAAACGACTAGAAATCTGCTATAGAACTGATCTCCGAGGTTTAATGGCGGCCGATTGGTCACATACAAAAAAGAATAACGACTCTTTTTCTTCTTCAACAATCAACAACATTTATATTCAAAAATACACGAATACAAATAATTACTTCTCAAGGTTTGTGGGAGTGATGTGCCCGTAATTAACTACTTCTGGTCTTCTGCAAAGTATTGTGCAAAACAGTTCGTAAGTTGACTAAGTTTTCAAAATGGTCTTAGCTGAAGTCAGTTACTCTCGGCTCTCAGTATTGCGTTAATCTTGTCAGCTAGCCCGATTCTCAAGTGATCACAACTTCATCTGCCCGTTTGGCCTCATCTGCCCATTCGGCCTCTTCTGCTCCTCAAGCCAAAAACGTCTGAGTTAAATAATATTCCCGGTCGGAACAATTTTATTTCCGGCCGGCATGAAGACATCGGGAATTTTTCTGCTCCACCCACTCAAGCAGGGTAACCGCCCCCCTCTTGTTTCCAACCAGCCAATCAAATTTACTTCCGCTCACCAATCTGGGTGCCATCTCTTCCGGCCACTTGAATGTTTTTTTAAATACATTCGACTTTCTTTAATTTTGATTTTCAATCTCAAGTAGTAAGGAAACATAAAAACAATAGATTCTCTTTAATTCCGGTGACAAGATTTATCTTTTTTCATGAGACTCAAGTCTGATCACATCAAAGACTCGTCTAGGAACGGCTTCCCTCACTTCTGGGAGTTCCGACCTACTTGAGATTTTACTACCGGCTACTATCGCCTCGTCTGCCCAGTCGGGGTCATTGCCGGATCGCCCATCTGTTTGTCAGCCGGCGAATTATATTTCCGTTTTTTTTTTCTTTCTTTCTTCTAATTTCAAAACCTAGATCAGGTCACATCTCGATCGCGGCCTTGTAATTCTGACCCAAACGATCGGAAGATTTTAACTTCCGATTTTTTCTTTCTTTCTTTTTCTATCTTCCAAACCTGAATCAGGTCACACTTTGTTAGGTAACCTAACGAGTTGCTAAAGAGTTGCTCCCCTTTCATCATTAAGGGACTGACAGAAACCAGGATATGGGAATTCTGCCATGTACTTTGGACACGCCTTAACTAGTGACCACGTGCGTCGGCACGGTTGGGCTAGTAAGTCACTTTTCGGGTAGAACCATTTTCTACCCTGTGTTAAATAACAACGCTCAGCAGAGTGTCAACAGACAAGGTCACTGGCCCCATGTGTAAACACACACATAACACAAAGGACAGCCCATGTGTGAACACACACAATAACCCAAGGACTGGCCAGATATGTGAGCACATGTATCATACACACAGTGCTCATGTGATGAACACGCATATAATATACACACAGCTGAACTCTATCCAAAACCATCTGACTGTATTCCCTGTCAGTGAGAATAAAACAAATATTGTTATTGTTGAACATATTTCACTGTTTTTATTATCAATTTTGTATATCCTACATTTCGGGATATAACACACTTAAAATCTTGAAATATGTGTTATATATATAAGAAATAAAGATTAACATTGTATATGGTGGGAATAATTTGCATAATGATTTTAATAAAACTGGGTTTGATAAATAATTATTTGCTGTTACTGTGTTGGAAATCTGATAGTTAAATTATCTCCCCCTGCCACTAGGGGGCGAATCGCCAACACGAGGTTGGCGGGAGAATCAAACCTCATCACTTATCTGGAGATTGTCACCGAGGCGAGTCGCTAAAATAAGCACTCACATCACCTAGCCTATAAAAAGGGTAGTTACCCAGGCGTGTAGCTTCTAATAAGCACTACACTTTTACTTATCGTATGAGAACTGACCAAACGGACGCGTCTCTACAGAACTCTACAACCACAGCGATCAGAATTCCCTTTCTAGTGCCACTTCTACAACAAACAGTATTTCACAACGCAGATAAGTCTCGTAGCAAATGCCAACAAAATTTGCAATATTCTTGTACTATTTGTCAATACATGTGTTAAATTCCATTGTGTTGTTTGTCTTCTTTCATCTGAATAATCTGCCTACAACTGGGAGATAAGAGCTCCCCTAAAAAACATAAATTCTTCTTAACTGTTACTATTATTTTATTCTCAAACGTATTAAAAGCAATCCTATATGATTTTATATTGAAATCAAAATAACATTAAAAAAGGTGTAATATTTTTTATATTCGTTCTTATTTAGTTTTGTTAGTCTTCCTAATTTAATATAATATTTTATTACATTAAAACTTAAATACTAGTGCCCATAGGCAGCACACTTTTGCTAGTGTTGTATTATCTTCCCTTATTTGGTTGGGGTAGAGATTGGCAAAGAGTTATCTTCCCTTCCCATCAGAGTTTGCCACTAGTGTGCATTACAACATGGCTATTTAAACACAGTCCCGCATCTCATCTGGCATCCACAGATATGCACTAGACAAGTTGTGTCTCCATTCACTTGGACTTAGGGGGGGTCTTGCTCCCCAAACTACAGGCTTATACATGTGTCTTTACGTGGCCCCCCTTTTTTATACTCTATCTTCATAGAGGTGTTTGGCTCACCAGGTCTTGAATAACCATATAATGCACTCCCATGTCTGCATTGAGATGGCTACCACGTAGCCCCAGCTATGAAGTAAGTGACAACCTTTTCATTTAGGACTTTCATCCATTCAATTAACTATTCACTTTTCAAGAACTCTTTTTCCCTTAAGACTTTTGTCCTAGCGTGTTTTGTATAATGTATGTTGAATGTTGCTCAGACAATAAAGTCTTCATTTGTTATCTCTTTGTTGAATTTGTTTTATATGAATATGTAAATTCACCTATGTTCAGTGGCCTTCTGAGGTCTCCTAACGCCTTATAAGAAATAGGTGTTAGCTACTGAAGTTATAACCCCCATTAATTCTTATACTAGTAACAATAAAGATGAAGACAATAGTCTGAAAAATCCAAATCTAAATGATCAAGCCACATCAGAAAAATTTAAAGAAATTGACCTATGTATTCATACAGGGTCACAATTTATTTTATTTTTTTGCAACTGAATAGAAGAAGAAGACAATGGTTTATTTTCACACATTACACCATATAAACAATGTCACAAAAAAAAACCGTAATGTTGGTTGTTGATCACTAATTAGGACTGAGCCTATTCTAGTAGTGACCACCTCTGTTGGTTTTTTGGGTTGTTTTTTTTTTAACATAGTTTGAAAGTTGATTATAAGTTTACTTATATGTATTAAAATTTTATATTTTGATAAATAATTTGAGTTATGCTCGGACCATATGACCTTTAGGCACCCTTCCACGATCTCGACTCACAAGGACACTTTTCTCATTTACACTGTCAAAATCTGGTTGTTTGTTAGGGGATAGGGTTAGGGTTTAGTTTTATAATTTAAAAAAAAACTCTAAAAATCGTCTGTTAACAATTAACCGGATTTTGATGGTGTAAATGGAAAAAATGTCCCCACGAATCAAGATCACAAAAGGGGTGCCTAAAGGTCATATGGTCCTTATGCTCTTTTGTGGCTTTTTTGAAATTCTATAAATGTAGTAAGTCCCGGGTTAGCTCAGTCAGTAGAGCGTTCGGTTAGAAACCACAAGGTTCCTAGTTCAATATCAACCCTTGCCAACTCAGCATAGGAGTAGCACAGTGATCTGTGCAGTAAAGTAAGGAGCTAGTGGTAGGTGTGGCACTCCACCTCAGACACAAAAACAATCTCCTTGATCTAGCGCTACTGAAAAGGGGATAGACTCCCTCACTGATTGGCTGATACCGACTTTAGGCCACTTCAATGACTTTACTTACTTTTACTTTTTATTAATGTAGTTAAGAGACTTAGAGTGAAGTAACAATTCTTAGAAAGAAGTGATAAGATTTGAAAAGAAAGAATAAAAACTTTTATTGTATCAAGAAAGATTCAATGGTTAAAAGGTAAAAAAAATCGGTTATTTCCTATAAGTCTAACATTATCAAAGGGGAACCACTCTTGACTGATAAATCATTTATTATTTATCCCATTAAACTAACCCTAAACCCGTCTTCTTTTTTCCTAGTAGATCAATAAATAAATAATTTATCAGTCAAGAGTGGTTCCCCTTTGATCATGTTAGACTTATAGGAAATAACCAAAAAATCTGTCTACAAAGATTTTTTTTTCTTGTTTCTTTTAATTTAGTTGAGATATTTATGTCCTTAAGTATTTTTTGTGAGTAGATATTTAGCCAACCCATTTGCCATGGTATTGTAAAGGGAAGATATTTTCCCCATAAGCTGAGGTGATCACCACTAGAAAAGGCTCAGTCCTAATTTGTGATCATCTTCTTGTTAGGTCACCTAACGAAATTAGACTTAAAACAAACAATAGAGTTGCTTCACTTTGTTTTGTTTACATTCAAATGTTTGGAACGCTCTGCGTTCACTCACAGTTACTAGTTAATGTCGTTTTTCTACACCGTGTTTTAATAAATCTTTTGTTAATTTTCCAATAACCTTGCCTTGCATTTATCATTCCTATTTCACATAATTTCATCTGTACATGAAAGACATAACACTTCTACACATTAATACAACAACCAGCATTATGTTTTTTGTTTTACGTGACATTGTCTATATTGTGTAATGTGTGAAAAGAACCCAGTCTTTTTCTTATAATTAGTTGGACTCGTCCAATGAAACACATAAATAATACGGACAACACAGTTGAGTAGTCGAGTTCAAGTAGTAGCTCATTGCTACAGAGAATTTATTACCATTATGGAAACACTGCATATTGGACTATATTTTATTATATCTTTGTACCAAAGGTAATAAACCTATGTTAACTTATGATACTGTTGTAAGGGAACATATTCCCCCTCTACAAGAAATTTGGACTCATCCAACAAAACATATACATTATGCATACACAAGGGTATTAGTCGAGTAATAGCTAGTCTTGCTATAGAGATTCATCTTATCTATCTTATTTATATTTTTTGTACCAAAACTATGTTAACCTTTCTTCTGGATTTCAATGTTGTTATTTGATAACTCAGACACAGCATTTTATCTCATCCTTGTCGTCAAAATGTTAGACCAGAAATAAGGAGGATTGTAGGAGCATGCTCGGAGTGATATCATGTATCTGGAGGCAGTGTTTTAATGTTCAAGGAATGGAGTCAAAAGTGAGTTACTGTATTCTGATCAACTATGTTCAAAGAATGGAGTCAAAAGTGAGTCACTGTATTCTGATCAACTATGTTTAAAGAATGGAGTCAAAAGTGAGTTACTGTATTCTGATCAACAATGTTCAAAGAATGGAGTCAAAAGTGAGTTACTGTATTCTGATCAACTATGTTCAAAGAATGGAGTCAAAAGTGAGTTACTGTATTTTGATCAACTATGTTTAAAGAATGGAGTCAAAAGTGAGTTACTGTATTCTGATCAACAATGTTCAAAGAATGGAGTCAAAAGTGAGTTACTGTATTCTGATCAACTATGTTCAAAGAATGGAGTCAAAAGTGAGTCACTGTATTCTGATCAACTATGTTTAAAGAATGGAGTCAGAAGTGAGTTACTGTATTCTGATCAACTATGTTCAAAGAATGGAGTCAAAAGTGAGTTACTGTATTCTGATTAACTATGTTCAAAGAATGGAGTCAAAAGTGAGTTACTGTATTCTGATCAACTATGTTCGAAGAATGGAGTCAAAAGTGAGTTACTGTATTCTGATCAACTATGTTTGAAGAATGGAGTCAAAAGTGAGTTACTGTATTCTGATCAACTATGTTCAAAGAATGGAGTCAAAAGTGAGTCACTGTATTCTGATCAACTATGTTCAAAGAATGGAGTCAAAAGTGAGTCACTGTATTCTGATCAACTATGTTTAAAGAATGGAGTCAAAAGTGAGTCACTGTATTCTGATCAACTATGTTATGATTTTTGTGGTGATGTGTGAGTACTTTACAGTGGAGATCCTTGGTGTTCCTTAATGCTTAGGTAGAATCCTTTGGTTGTCCCTCTGTGTTCCTTAGCGTTCAGTAGAATTCTTTGGTTGAGCCAAGTCCTTGGTTGCAGATCCGTTCGTCCGTGGTGAATACGTGCAAATGCACGGCTTTCAAGATCGGTGATTAAATAGTTAACTAACCATGTATTCAAGCATGTTGATTGGCTGGCTTTAATCCACGCGTCCACATAGAGTCTATAATTTTAAGTGGTGGACTTCAATACACCTTATATTACAAAACAATCCAACAAACTATGCCTTCACCTTTCATACAACAAATTTTTTCGGTTGCCTTTGCAGAATACAAATCAATATATATTATGTGTTAGTTATATAGGCGAGAAACTGTCAGTAACCAGGTGTCGACTATGAGCACACTACCTTAACTCAAATATATATATATATATGTAGTATATTAAGAAAAATGAAAAAACACAGGTTTAAATGGGTTAAGTGGTGAGTTTATTGGCCGACGCTGCAGTGTTTCGATCTATTAATTAGATCATCTTCAGGGCATAAGATAAGAAATTATTTATCACAGAATAACGAGAAAAGCGAGTGGTAATCCTTGTCATTCAGTATGTCTGTTGGAATGGGTCTTATTGTTACAGATCTGTAACGATAAGACCCATTCCAACAGACATACGTGGTATCAACTGATATTAATCGAAAACTCGATTAATTCAGCGGATGTAACCCTGACGATTCAGATGATGAAACTCGAGTAGGTTACTTTATATCCATTTCTTAAATATATATATATATATATATATGAGAAAAAGAGATTTATTAGGTTCAATTTAGTTGTTATTAAAAGAATCAAAAGATGTCTTTATTTTGAAATCTGAAGAATTGCCAAAGTTAAAATACCTTGGTCTAAATATTAAATAAAAAAGAACTGGATGAAAAACAGGCTGCTGATATTTTGATAAAAAAGGGTGTCCCCACCCCTCATCAAAAATACTGAGATACTTTATTAAACGTCTGACATAAAAAAAATATACAAGAAAATAAAAACAGGAGAGACAGTATATATATATATATATATATATATATATATATGTGCGTCTGTGTGTGTGTATTTAGCAACCCCTCCACTCAAGCAGGAGTTTAACTGGTTTGAATTTAGAGTTTTCCTTCTCCTAGACCAGCTGCCATGCCAAGGCTAAAGAGCCCAGTCTACCCTACTATTTACCCATAGCTGGAGGGACAAGAGGTGGATTCGTACCTTTCCCAAGGGTACTAGAGCTATATGAAATAGGAATTGCAAACAACCTCATCTAGGATTTGAAATCGATTTGCCGTGTTCATTTCCTATGATGATAACCATTACAAAACAAATACCTCCACGATTATATATATATATATATATATATATATATATATATTACAGTTTATTTACAATGATTATTTATCTCCAGCAGTTGACGGTAGAGGATTAAATGCATGCAAGTTAAGGTCTGCCCATTTCTGTTCTTGTTCTCGAAGAGTCTCAATAGTTGGACCGTTATCAGGTTCCAGCTCTGGTAATTCCATCTGAGGCACAGCAACATCTTCCATTGGCAATTTGTCTTCCCGCCACCGCTCATCGATTAAGTCAATCATTCGTCCATCCATCATAATCTGGCTGTCCATGGTTACCAAGGAGATGAACGGAAACACCTAAAAAATAAATAAATATATATAACAACAATAAAAAATAAATTCATCAAAGCAGAAGTTACAGCAATACCTTGAATAACATAGTTTATTTGTTCAGAAAATTTGGTCTGTACTGTTCTAAACAGCATTGGTTTGGTTTGTTTTACGGCATATCAACCTCAGTGGGTCATTTAATGCCGATAAAGTTTTGAAATGAATTAATTCTTAATGGATACACAATTTTATTCTTATAAATACATTTTTCTATTTAACCCATAGATGGGACCCTAACAGGTACTACCACTCCGGGCCAGAGTGGACCAGGGAGCAATGGTGATGAAGGGGTGCTCCACATTACCCAAACCTCCAAAACTGGAACCTCACCATCAGATAGAGTTTAACATCATTCCCAGGACATGTAGACCCTCAGCCACCGCCTTCTAGCACCCATATGATAAAAAGGGGTTGGGGTTTGCCATAAGGGCAATAGGGTTGGGAAATATTCCAATGTTCTTGAATCGACAAAAACTTTGAACTGCAGGGTGGTCCAAAAGTCTTGTCATACCAAAATATAAATCTAAATTAATCAATGAAATAAAATGCTGGAAATGAAATAGAAAATTATATTATTATTACTAGCAAATATATGCACCCTCCGGGTGCAAGTATCTAAGTTTTAATATAATAAAATATCATATTAAATTAGAAAGGCTAATGAAACTGAATAAGAATGCAGATAAAAAGATTTGGAACAGAGGGGGTATGATTGAAAAATAGAACAACTTTGAAACTAACTATTCCATCATTTTCCATTACTCCCGTCTTTCATTGGTAATTTTTCCTAATTTAACAATTTAGTTAAAATAGGAAGTAAAGAATAAAATGAATTATTTATTCTTGTTAATAGATTTCTTTTAAGATTTATCTCCGAGATTTTTGCTCATATTCAATAAGATAACACCAAACAATTAGAAATCAATAATACTAAGCATATATTTATTAAAATCAAATATTTAATATCAATATGCAAATTAGCCTTCCCATTCACACTGTAATACGCTATTTTGTTGTATATATAAATACAATTGCATGTTATTAGGATGTAGATATGGTCAACAGTCTTAATGATGTAAAACAATTTTATTAATAATCGAGGTTTAAATAAAAATAAAATCATGGAGAATGTGATGTAAATAACAAAAGGAATTGTGATTTGTATAGTAATATAGTTTCGGTTACAGACAGAAAAACACACAATCTCCATTATAATAAGATATTATTAAAATAAAAACAAAACAAAAAATATTGAAGGTTAAAACAATATATAGGAGTGACAAGACTTTCGGACCACACTTTACAGTGTAATACATGTTTTTAGTAAATGTTAAGAATCAAGTAAGAGATATTCTTAGCACTGAATTATCTCCCTTTATTAAAAAACAAAAAAACAAATCCATAGTGAAAAAAACCGAATAGACACACACAGAGAAATGCTTTGTCCAAATAAAAATTCTGACATTTCTTCAACCGAAAGACCGCCCTGTTGGCGGGGCTTCGGATACACTGCAGAGGGGGTAAGACCACCCCATCCCCAAAGGGGTGTCCTGGATATGACACTAAACTGCATCTGGTGGTGCAGATCTGGGGAGTATGGAGTATCTCTTCATTGCCAATCATCAGTACTCCTATTCGAAGAGAGAAATGGGAGGGGAAAACCAAATGCCCCCAAATATTGTTGTGTTGAATTTTTTTTTGTTTCTGGGAGATTTCTGTTCAATTTTACCACCTTCCATCTGTAGAATCAACATATCATATTCACCTTCATAGAAAGGCTGTAACTAGCATCCAGGTATTAGACAAAAAAAAAAGGAGACTGTAACCAAATAAAGGCTCTGTATATATATTTACCAACCCCTCCGCACGAGCAGGATGCAATACAAAGTCAATTTCTTAAGCGGAGTTTAACAGGTTTGAATTCAGAGTTTTCCTTCTCCTAGACTGGTTGCCTAACCAAGGTTAAAGAGCCCAGTCTACTCTACTATTTACCCATAGCTGGAGATAGTAGGATTCATACCTTTCCCAAGGGTATTAGCGCTAAGTGAAATGCAATCACCACATCCAGGATTTGAACTCGGGGTGACGAGTCCATTTCCCATGACTTTAACCATTACACCACGCGATTCCTACAATAAAAGGCTCTGTATAAACTACCAGAATACATTCATCCATACTAAAACCAGCAGCCAATCAAAATCCATGGAATGAGCCTGGTCAAAGTACAGTGGAATAGCCCAACCTTAGATATAAACCACCTACTAACTCTGGATTCTGAGAGCAGATTCAACTAATCTCTACACCATCCCAAATGTCTGATCGTCCCATTCGTTCGTTATTTTTGTAGATAAAATTTCATTGTGGTTTGTGTTTTTTCCTTGGGGTATTTTAAGGTCCAAGTGTGGAGAGACTTATGTATTTTGGTGAAAACAGGCTGTGAAAAGTGAAGAATATAAGTATTTATTTGTATGGACCTATTGTGGAGAGAGAAACCACGAACATAGAGGTTCGAAGCGTGCACAACTGTGTTTGGCATGCAGAATGAGATCAGAGGCAAGTGGGGAGATTGAACTTGCATCCTCCTGATCGAGAGTTGTGGCCTGACACATGGGAATTGCTAACCTATCCAAAGTGGCCCGGATGGGAAGGATTGACGCGTGCTGATTAGTGTCGCACGTGCTGCACGGGCAGGTCAGAGTAAGGAGCCCGGATGAACACTGTAATTGTGTATTTATTGACCAGCCCTGACAAACCAGACGAAAAAGCTTGCAGGAGCATTTTGGCTGTTGTGACGAGTGGACGAGAGACAAGATATTTTGATAGTGTTGGTGAGAAGAGTGCAGCATTGCTGGGAGAGATTGTTTCCGACTGAACACTTCGCCAGTTGGGAGAGTAAAAGCGTCGGACTTAACTGTGCCCCCCCCCCACCAGAGAACATTCTTATTAGACCTATCAATGAATGTACCTAGCTAATTAGAACTTTTGAATAAGAGTATTACCAATTTTGTCACACACCCCACCTCCAGCACACATACTCTTCCAGCTATATACTCAGGTCCAAGCTGCACTTTTATATCTGTTTTAAAATAAAAACAGCACCAAGAAGGGCTTGTATTTTGGAAAAGATGCAGGAGTGCACCTGGACCCTTCATTGCCATTACTCCCAGATCCACTCTGACTTGTACTGGTAGTATCTGTTAGGGTCCCATCTATAGGTCAAAAAGATCTGTTTATAAAATTATCTATATTCAATAGGAATAATTGATACCATATAACTGTAACTTATATGGAAACCAATTGAAATATTATTAAGATAAGTGTAATCTTTTTATATTCTTATTTAATTTTGTTAGTCTATATATTTAAATGCGTTAAAAATTTCATTGCGTTAAATTTAAATACTTATGCACGGAGAGTATTCTTAGTTCATCTGATAAAGAGAGAGAATCTGACACAAAAATGTTATGAAGCTGTCTTTATTAGTCCAAAATGCAATGGAAAACTTTGATTAACGGAATATACACGCAGATAAACACAACAAAGTCTGGCGTTCGACTCGCCTCCAATACAAAGTCTGGCGTTCGACTCTCCCACAAAGTCTGGCATTCGACTCTCCTCATATACACAAAGTCTGGCATTCGACTCTCCTCATACACAAAGTCTGGCATTCGACTCTCCTCATACACAAAGTCTGGCTTAAGAGTGGAAATCACTTGGCTGAGCAGTCCATGACAGGCAACACTCGACGAGCCTTTATTTAAGCTAGACAGGTGGTCGGGAGGCCCCCTCTAATCAATCAATTGGTCACATCAAGCCCCAGCACCTATATTATCCCAACCCTATGGCAAGCCCCAACCTTTTTAACATATGTGCTAAAAGGCAGTGGCTGAGGGTCTTAGTGTCCTGGGTATGACATTAAACTGCATCTAATGGTGAAATTCCAATTTTGGAGATCTGGAGAGTGTGGAGTACCCCTTCATTGCCATTTTCCCCAGGTCCACTCTGACCCGGAGTGGTAGTACCTGTTAGGGTCCCATTTATGGGTTAATGAGTTAAAAAAATGTGTAAAAAAAATGAGTTAAAAAAAAAAATTTGAATACCCATTAAGAATGAATAGAAGAAAACGTCTTCGGCATAAAATAGGAAAAAAGTTTCAATATTGTTTAGGGTTGTGTTTAGTTTCGTTTGTTTAATTTTTTTTGGGGGGGGGGGGTCTCGAGCTTTTCTAGCCACAATATACAAATTATCATATTCAATAATTATAAATAGAAAATATGAACAAAACCTGGACATTCATGTTCAATACTGAATAATTTATTCAGTATAAATTTGAATGTCCAGGTTATTTATTTCCGATGGATATAGCTAAAAAAAAAAAAAAAAATTTAAGTAATTAAATTCATGTAAAATATATAATATAGATATGAAATATTTTTTTAAAAATGTGCATTCAGTGTGAATAAAAGATAAAACATTACGTTTATTTTTACTTTCAATTTCTAGATATTTTTCAAAAATATTTTCATATTTTAAAAAATTATCAAAAAATTGAAAATAAAGACGTGATGTTTTTTTAAAAGTAAAGTTAAAGTAACATTCGTAGTCGCTTCTTGATTTTTTTCACAAAAACTAGAATTAATTAAAATCGAAATAGACGATTCAAATATAGAAGAATTTACACGTTTTGTAATATAAAACTGAAGAAGAAAACAATATTAAAACTTACGAAGATGAAAGATTGGTGAAAGTTGACAGAACTGAAAAAGCGGTGAATCTCAAATTAAGCACAAGGGAGATAATCACGTATAATACTGCCTACTTTAAAATTCTGTTCTTTATTTTATTTTGTTATTTTCTGTATGCATTTATTTTTTCTTTTATTATTTTTCTTTGTTATTTATTATTTTTATTTTCTTTATTATTTATTTATTTCTATTTATTTATTTATCTTTATTTTATCTACATTTTTATTTATTATTTATTATTTAATTTTATTTTTAATTTTAGTATTTTCTGTATGAATTTTTTATTTTCTTATTCTATTTTCTTTATAATTTTATTCTTTATTATATTTTATTATTCTCTGTATGTATTGTATGAAACACAGCTTCCATCTTGAAACATTGTATATTTTTTTTGTACTTTATTCTAAAATTTCAAAAACAAGTAATTCATATCCAGTTTATTACAATTTTATGAACTGTTATAAATTATACTTTGGGTTATATTCATTATACAAAATAACTGGTGTTATGGAGCTAAGTTCAGAAAAGAAATGCAGAAAAAATTATTTAAAAAATCTTCCTTAGATATCTATGGAGTAAGGTTTTGTTTGTTCGTACTTGTATCTGCAGTGAGCTGGACGTTAATGCTCTGAAAGCAAAATGAAATGAAGAAAATAAACGCTTTGCGCATGGGGATTGGCGCAGGATTAGAGAGAAAAATAGAAATATCAAAAATGATGATTTTCAACCAATCAGAGGCGTTTGAGCCTAAAAAGTTTATCAAAAGGACCCTTTTTGGAGCCTATCTAGACTCTATATAAAAGAAGGTTTTTCGAAGAACAGCAGAGGAAGAACCAACTTGCCTGAATACTCCACACTTCTCATTTTTTAAAAATATTGGACCATATGACCTTTAGGCACCCCTTTTTGATCTCGATTCGGAAGGGCATGTTTTTCATTTACACCGTCAATATCCGGTTGTTTGTTAGGGGTTAGGGATTAGGGTTAGGGTTAGGGGTTAGTTTTATAATTTAAAAAAAAAACTCTAAAAATCGTCTGTTAACAAACAACCAGATATTGATGGTGTAAATGAAAAATATGTCCTTCCAAATCAAGATCAAAAAGGGGTGCCTAAAGGTTATATGGTCCGAAATATTTCCATAACTGCATTTTTGTAATTTTTGTTTCAATACACATTTTATTTATTAAATGTATGAGTTCTTTGTTTTTCTGCCTTTATACATGTGTCCTTATGGTGTGATGAGTAAATTAACTAAATATATATAACTCCAAATTACTCCTCCACCATAAACTGGTAACCCCGACTCATCCACTATATATCCTATCCCCAATAAAGCTGGTTCTTCCTTCTTGTGGGCTGGTAAGCTGAAATGGAATTTAACGAACAAAAAAGGAAAGAGACAAAGGCAGAAAGTAGTTTCATGACTTAGGATTTATTGACTGGGTCATAGTCGCCTGTAGCAAGGGAATATCCCCATGGCTAGTAGGTGCGGCTTAACCCAATTAAGGCCTGACTCAAAATGGCCGAGAGATTCTTTTAAGGGGTCGGGGGACAGTCTTTTTTGTCGGATATGCATGGGGTGTTTTTCCGGTGAAGGTCCCATGGGAGTTTGTTGGGTTTTTTGGGTTTTTTTTATTCTAATTTTATTTTTGTTTTATTTTAATCCCCCACATATCACAACATTTTTGGGCTTTGTGACATTTATTGGTGTTAGTATAGCATTTAATTCTAAGACTAACAGCAATGTAATTAGTAATTGAGAGTTACCTCTCCTATTTTATGATTACCTTCTCTTTGGAGAACTCTCTAGGGAATACTAGACTATATAAACTCTCAGTAAGTGTACCAATTATTCTAAGTAGAATAAAGCTTTCCAAAGTCTATTGGTGTTATCATTTGATTACCTGCCTTTTGGAGAACTCTCTAATGGATACTAGACTATATAAACTCTCAGTAAGTGTACCAATTATTCTAAGTAGAATAAAGTTTTCCAAAGTCTATCAGGTTTATCATTTGTCATTACAAGCAACAAGTAAATGAATTAAAACTTAGTTCAATTCTAACAATTTACTTAAGAACAAAACAATTACTAACAATATAAAGTCCTTTCTGTGCATAGAGTTATGGTGAGTTGGTAGGGCCTTGTATTAGTGAATTACAAACTTCCATAAATATGTGGGGTGGCAAGAAGTTTTAGGTTTTAGGATTAAGAGGTAGCTGGTTATTCCTGATGCATGTTCCTAGGGTTTTCTTTTAACCCCATCTTATTTGGTGGTCATGCTGAAAAGGAAGGAATTCAAGGAACGGAAAGAAAGAAACAAAGACAAAAGGTGGTTTTATGATCTAGGCTTTATTCGCGGGTCATAGCCACCACGTGGCGAGGGAATTTCTCCTTGGCCAGTAGTAGTGTCTAGACACAGTTAAGGCCTAAGTCAGAATGGCTGAGAGATTATCTTGAGAGTCAGAAGTGGGTCCCCTTTTCTGCACATGCTTGGAGGGTTCTTCTGGAGTGAAGGCTCATGGGAGCTTTTTATTTTTATTTTATTTTCCTCTCTACTTATCATAATGGAGATTATGTAACTTTCTGTCTGAAACTGAAACTACCTCACCACTGACGTCACAATTTCCTTAGTTATTCAAGTTATATTCTCAACGTTTATGAAATAGTCAGAAATAGAAGAAAATTAGTTTGAAAAAATGTGTTAAAAAAAGAATTGAGTTTAATAAAAAGTTTTGGATACCCATCAAGCATGAATAGAACAAAATATCTTCAGCATAAAATAACCCAACAAGGGTTGACATGCCATAAAATCCAACAAATCAAATCAACCAAATACAATCATGTCAACTTGTTGAGAAATTTAAGCTCAGGGAAATTTCACATAAAATTTATCTTTCACACGCTTGTAAGATTTCTACGGGAAATATGTTTGGCCTTGAAAAACAAGATGGTTGACACAACACAGAAAAATGACAGGATTAGATTGATGTAAGATATAATGAATTCTGAGTAGTGTTGCCAGGAGAAAGTTTAGCTCAGTCAGTTGATCTCAGTCCATGTCCATGCAATCTTAACTTAGATATAAATGCTCTATCCATAATATTGAGAGTTTCATAGTCTATGAAACTGTGGGGATTAAAATAAAATTAAAATAAGAATTAAAAATTTAAAAAATAAGAAACTCCCAGAAGCCTTCACAAATGAACCCTCTGAGCATGTGCGGGAAAAGGACCCCTTCCTACCTCAAAGAGAATCTCTTGGCCATTCGAGTTTTAGGCCTTACCTGTGTCTTGATACTACTACTGTCAAAGGAGATATTCCCTTGCCACATGGTGGCTATGACGCACAAATAAAGCCTAAATCATAAAACCGCCTTTGTCTCTTTCTTTTTGTTTCTTGAATTCTTTCCTTTTTCAGTGTGACCACCAAATAGATGGGTTAAAAGCAACCCTAGGAACACGCACCAAGAATAACACAACTACCTTTTTACCATAAAACATTAAACCTTGTAACCCATAACTCTGGTATTTCATAATCCCAGGATTTTATCTTTGAAAACATATTCTGATGGCTATAACTGTTTCCATATGTATCAATTGTCTTCCTTTGTTGGGATGGGGTTGAGTTTGAAAAAGGATTATCTTCCCTTGCTGGCAGGGTTAGCCACTAGAGGGCATTACAACCTGACTATCTAAACCCAGCCTAGGAACTCTCTCTCTCTCTCTTTCTCATCTGGGATCTCCAGACATGCACTAGTGTGTCTGTCTGCTTGGACTTGGGGAGGCCTTGCCCCCCAACTAAAAGGCTTATACGTGTGTTTTTATGAGGCTTCTATTATACCCTATCCCCATAGAGGTGTTAGGCTCACCCACTATATTATAATTGTGAACCCACATACCCGTTTGTACTACCATGTCTTCATAGAGAGACCCTTACCACATGGCTCCTGTATGAAGTAGGGGATAACCTTTCCAGGTAGGACATTCATCTCTTCATTGAAATCTTAACTCTGCAAGAACTATATCTTCCTTTCTTAGGACTTTCATCCTAACTGTTTTGTATTGTTAAATATTGCTCAGACAATAAAGTCTGTATTTTGTTATATACCTCTTTGTTAGAAATGGTTGTGTATATTCACCTACGTTAAGAGGCTTTTCTGAGGTCCCTTAAAATATTATAAGAAGTGGTATTAGCTACTTAAGTTAAAAACCCTTTAATTCTTATATATATATATATATATATATATATTAATAATGGAGATTCACTTTCGGTTTTTGTCTGTAACAAAAATTACGTCACTGCTTACGTCACATTACCCAACACATAATCCAACGTCATAACATAGAATAAATATACTCAAAATGTGAGCATGCAATGTTAGACAATCCTCATTGTTTCAATAAATAGATGCCCAGCATTATATACTTATATATAGATTGTTTTATTTTAATATAATATTTAAAGTTATTGGAACTGTTTCCATTTCAAATTGTCTTTCTTTCTTTCTTTTTTTTTTTTACTCCTTTAATAAATTTAACAATTTTACATACTTATGGTACACACTCTATGACATTGAATTTTCAGCTCCCATCCTCTCAGGCAATATCTTTCAAAAAATTATTTTTACATCGCCTGGAGGGTGTCTTTTTATTTTGCTAGTATATATAGTGAAAGAGAGGTAAGAAAGGGAGAGAAAGAAAGAGTTATTAACTGTCCAGACGATGGCGTAGTGTCCAAAAAATAAATATATAAATATATACACTGACCTACACTCACTATCAAATTTCTTCAAAGACAACACACTTCCCACATACAAAACCCCCACCCCCTCTCTTACTCTCCCTCTGTCCTTCCCTTATCCAATTAACTTATAAACATAAAAAAGCAGAAAGTAAATGCATTTATCTCAACAAAATCTTTAAGGACTTCTCTAAAATATATGATATAATGAAGAATAGCAAATATGAAAAGTATATGCATACGAAAATGCTCAATGGTAAATTAGCAGAACAGGTTTAAAATCTCAAATAAAATATTATGTACTTTTTCTCAGAATTTTGAGATGAGGCTTGATTCTTAGGATTATTTGGATTATTCGAACTATTGTCCTTGTTGAGATTTTTGTAATATAAGGTGTGTGCTAGATGCCCACACCTACTTATAGACTTGGCGATAATCATGTGACCAACCTATTGGCCAACCACTGGCAGTGCTCTGCTGCTGATATTGTTATTTATATCGGCTGTTCTGATCTTAGCTACTCACAACTACCTTGAACCTTTGTGGACGATGGAACATAGGATTATATCACTGGACCTTTGACACTATGTAGGATTCCATAACTAGGGACTTATTCACTTACCAAAGGATTCTATAGCTCAGGACTTATTCACTTACCAAAGGATTCTATAGCTCAGGACTTACTTACTTTAAGTCCTTTTCAACTGGCCAAGGATGGCGGTCAGAAACTTAACAGTCCTCATCTTTATTGTTATCTGTACAACGTTTCGGCCTTCTTATTTCTTTTTGGACTCGGGAACTTTCTACGGACTCGGAAACCTTCTTTTCAGACTCAGGAACCTTCTTGTTGTAATTGGGAAACTTCTTGTAGCAATTGGGAACCATCCTGGAACTTTGAACCTAACCCTTTATTCAGTCCACGGGGGTATCCTGTTCTCATTCCGCTAACCATAGCTAGGGTACAGGTGTTAAGCTGTGTTAATTATTATTCTATGTGACTGCTGCCCCTGACCAGGATTGAACCTGCAGTCTAGAGATAACTGTCACATAGAACTGTCTTAATCTAACTCCTTCATCCACTAGGCTATGTGACCAATAGAATAATAATAACAGAAGGTCAATTTCTTAAGCAGAGTTTATCATGTTTGAATTCAGAGTGTTCCTTCTTCTAGACTGGTTACTTAGCCAAGATTAAAGAGCCCAGTCTGCCCAACTATTTACCCATAGCTGGAAGGTGAGTAGTTGGATGCATACCTTTCCCAAGTGTATTACCACTATGTCAAATGCAAACAGCCTCATCCAGGATTTGAATTCATGCTAACTATTGGTCAATATCTGACCAAGTGGTCTTTTGGTCCAATTATTCATTGGTACTCTTCGATACTGGCCCTTGCCAACTCAGCGTATGAGTAGTACAGGGATCTGTGCAGTAAAGTGAGGAGCTGATGGTAGGTGTGGTGCTCTGTCTCAGACACCAAAACAATTTCCTTGGTCTAGTGCTAGTGAAAAGGGGATAGACTCCTTCACTGTCTGGCTGATACCAACTTGTGACATAATGGTCATCACGTGGAACTCTTCTGGTCTAAGGCCTTCTGGGAGATTGTTATTTTTTTGTGTCTTTTTATTTATTTTTTTATATTTAATTTAATTTTGTTTCATTTATTTTTTATTTGGTTTAATTTTTTTTTATTAATCATCACAGCCCCCTCAGAATCTGATAATTTAAATTGATTCTGTTTTTATATGAGGGTTATTCAATAAATAAGGTGAATTTTGCCTAAGGCGTTGGCAATAGGAATCATTGTTTACAGTTGCACCTTTTCCAAGGAAATCAATAGTGATGGGTCCTTTTACATAGTAAACACATTGAGTAATAGCTACCTATTAGCTAAATAAGGGTATCCCATCATGGTGTAATAGTCACATCTTAACGATGGAGAACGGGTTGGGTAAATACATATCTATTAGTTAAATAGGGCGACCCATCATGGTGTAACAGTCACATCCTAACTGTAGGGAATGTGTTCGGTAAATACCTATCTATTAGTTAAATAAGGGCATCCCATCATGGTGTAATAGTCACATCTTAACGATGGAGAACAGGTTGGGTAAATACCTATCTATTAGTTAAATAGGGGCGTACCATCATGGTGTAATGGTCACATCTTAACTATGGGGAATGGGTTGGGTAAATATATATCTATTAGTTAAATAAGGGCGCCCCATCATGGTGTAATGGTCACATCCTAACCGTAGGGAATGGGTTGGGTAAATACCAACCAATTAGTTGAGTAAGCTATAGCTTATGGCCACACATCCTCAGTTACATTTAAAAAAATATATTTTTATTTTATCATTTGTTTTTATTCTTTAATATCGATTCATCAAAGATTTTATTGAATTATTAATCAATAATAATCATAATTATTTTAAATGTTTTAGAGAAGAGCCTCAAATTTCATTATAGTTATTTACTAAGCTTAGCTTAGATGTGGCATAAAGGCCAGAAGTATGGGGTACCCAGTGAGAATCAAACTCACTAACAATGATTTGCAAATCTAGCTTGCTAACCATTACACAACGTGAGGTGCCCTGTTATTTACTAAGCTTAGCTTAGATGTGGCACAAGGCCAGAAGTATGGGGTACCCAGTGAGAATCAAACTCACTAACAATGATCTGCAAATCTAGCTTGCTAACCATTACACAACGTGAGGTGCCTTGTTATTTACTAAGCAGAGCTTAGATGCAGCACAAGGCAAGAGAATCAAACTCACAAACAATGGTCTGCAAATGTAGCTTGCTAACAATTATATTGAATCATTAGTTAATAATAATCATGTATGATTATTTTTAATTCTTTTAGAGAAGAGTCTCAAATTTCATATAGGTTAGGGTGAAAGTCCAGTCCTGATTCTACAGTTGATGTTTGAGATATCTTATAACAGTTAATTTTTCTGCTTAGTCATTTTGCCCTTGTAATGTCAATTTTCTCTCCACTGAACAAGTCTGTAAGTTGTAAATAATAACTTTTTATTTTTTAATTTATTCTTCTCACTGAATTTGTTTTAAGCTTTTCAATCAGCAGATTCAATTGATTCACATGAACCAGTTACTAAAATTACACAATTTTGCAGAACCAGTTGCTGGGCTGTTGTAATATTCAAATGTTCTCTTATCTTATGGAAATAAAGTGGTTTTATGTGGGATTAACCATTTGATTGTTTTTGGTACGTGTTTGCAGGTTGTTTCTTTTAAAGCCCATTATATATACTAGCAAAAATAAACACCCTCTGGGTGTGTAAAAAATGAATTTTTGAATGATATTACCTGAGGGAGGGGAGTTAAAAATTCAATGTCAGAGGTTTTGTATCATAAGCAAAATCATCAAAGGAGTAAAGAAATAAAAACAATTTGAAATGAAAACGTAGTTCTGTTCCCCTCAAATAAATGTTGCATGAATCTATTAATTATTAATTAGATAACTATTTTTAATATTGTACAAATAAATTTTTCACAAATCATAGGTATTTACTTATTTTACACAATCGTAGGTATTTACTTATTTGTAAACCTTTTAGTTAACTTCTTGTTACTGAAAAAGGGCTCGAGTATGGTGCTATTGGGTTTTGTAACGTCAGCTGTAACATAGTTTTTGTTACAGACAGGCAGCAAATCTCCATTATTAATAGATTTACCAACCCCCTCACATGAGCAGGATATGACACAAGGTCAATTTCTTAAGCGGAGTTTATCAGGTTTAGAATTCAGAGTTTTCCTTCTCCTAGACTGGTTACCTAGCCATGGTTAAAGAGCCCATTCTGCCCTGCTATTTACCCATAGCTGGAGGGAGAATTGGATTCATACCTTTCCCATGAGTATTAGCGCCGTGTGAAATGCAAACAGCTTTGGCGAGGAATTGAACTCGGGTCAATGAGTCCATTTCCTATGACTCTAACCATTAGACCACACGCCTCCATTTAAAATCCATTATATGTGGTTCTTCTTTCTTGTTTGTCAGGCTGTAAAGGAATTAAATGAAAGAAAAGAAGAGGCAAAGAATAAAGATATTTTCAAGGTTCAGACTTTATTCCTAGGTTCATAGTTATTTCCTGGAGAGGAGTTTTTTTTTGTGTGTATGTGAATGAACCAGTCAATAACGTGTGTTCCCAGTAAGGTCTGTGTTTGGAATGGCCAAGGGATCTTCTTGGCACCAGGAAGGAGGTTTTTTTACTTATAGAAGGGGGAAAAATAGAGGGGGGAAAATAGATATTCGAGTCAACAAGTTCCTTCTAAGGGGGGGACCAAAAAGAAGCGAGTTCACCGTCTTCTCGCAGGCCAAACTTTCTTTTGGTCAACACAGTATTTGTCTTCGACCAGCAGCTAAAAATCCGTCAAAATAATCTTTTCTGATTGCCATCTCACGTAGGCCGAATGCTTGTCTGCTCGTCACGCCACGCTCCACTCGCTTTGGTTATTTATCGGCATATTACCTAAACATCCGGGCACATTAGTCAAACCTCGCGTCCGTCCAGTGCCAAAATCGCATTTGTTTTTGCATGCAGGAGGATGCGGGTTTGATCCAGGCAGGCAAGACAATGTCTTGCTCTTTTTTTTTTCTCCTCCGTCATATTACTCTATTCATGCCCAGACGGTTCTACCTGTCTGAAGGCTCCTGGGAGATTGGGAAAAAAAATCTCCTCTCCAAGAAATAGCTATGAACCTAGGAATAAAGTTTGAACCTTGAAAATATCTTTAATCTTAGTCAAAAAAAGATTTGAAGATTTGATTGATTGTTGGCATCCTTCCGTTTTCTAAAAGTGATGGTGTAGTGTCCATTTAAAAATTTTTTTTTAACTGCATCTTCATGAGTGGCTGAACAGGCCAATTTTTGAGTGGCAATCTCTGGTGCAGTGACTGCAAACAAACAGTGATACTTCCTGGAGTTGTTTCAAACTATGTAAAAAAACAAACAAAAAAAACAACTGAGGTGGTCACTACAAGAATAGACTCAATCCTAATTAGTGATCATCCTCCACACATTACTACAACAACCAACATTACAATTTTTGTTTTTTGTTTTGTTTAGTTTTATGTGACATTGTTTATATTGTGTAATGTGTGAAAATAAACCATTGTCTTGTCTTGTCTGTTGTCTCTCCTTCCTTCTGGCTCTCTTTTCTGTGATGGCTACTTTCCTCTCTTTTTCACTCCTTTTCGTCACTTGTTAGACGAGGAGGCGCCATGTTGAAAAGATAAATGGAAGAAGAATATATATATATATATATATATATATATATATATATATATATTTTTTTGTAATTTTTGTTAGACAAAAACTGGAAGCGAATCTCCATTATGGAGGTGTGTGGGCTAGTGGTTAGAGTTGTGGAAAATGGACTTGTCGATTCGAGTTCAATTCCTAGACGAAGCTGTTGGCATTTCACATAGCGCTAATACCCTTGGGAAAGGTATGAAACCATATATTCTCCCTCCAGCTATGGGTTAAATAGCAGGGCAGACTGGGCCATCAGCCTTGGGTAGGGAACCAGTCTAGGAGAAGGATAACTCTGAATTCAAAATTCTGTTTCAAATCTTTTTATCTGCATTCTTATTTAATTTCATTAGCCTTTCTGATTTAATATAATATGGTATTTACCTCGTACCCCATTTGTACGGATTAGGCACAAGGCCCTATTAACGTGGGACCACCCACAAACCGAAGCTCATGGGTGGTGGGTGAAAAATTGTGTTGATCCCTTCGGCATTCCCCCTCAAGGGGAGGACCTCAGACACTAGGCAATAAACTCAGCCCTTTCCCTTTAAATCGAGGGGGCAGGTGTTGCCTGGGGGGATAATCCCCTGGGATCAACACTATTAACTTGTAAAGATCCAAGGCTGAAGTCACTGGACCCCCTCGGTCGAAACCAGAGTTAGATATGTTAGTTAGATATATCTTATATCAGGAACCAGATGGTAGACAAGGTGTCCCATATTTTGTACCCAAGCGCTTTCAACCATGTCCATTGTTGTCATCAGGGGAATTATTGGTTGTAGTTGTACTGTTTTATTTGTGGGACAAGTTTTATTCACTTGTGAGGGTTTATCATTATATATATATATATATATATATATATATATATATATATATGATAGATAGATAGATAGATAGAGAGAGAGAACTGGTTTCTAAAAAAATTTAATCTTACCACTAAAGCTTTCTTCGTTCTTAGTATGGGTAAAAGTCTTTGAGTTCATGCCTTTAATAGTTCAAAATAAATTTAGTAGTTTAAACTCATTTTGCTTGTAACTCTAAGTTAACAATATCTATGAACAGTATTACTATTCACTTTTTATTTATTAAAAGAAAAAATTAAACTAAAAAAAACAAAAACATTTACTGATAATACTTTTAAAATAGTTGAAAATAAAATTATACCCACCATATTAAAGATTTAATTATTTATACATTATATATCTTTATATAATTTAATATCCAACATTTTCTTTTCAGTATATAAAAAATAAAATAAACTTGCAAAAACGAAACCATTTAGGAGGCATCCAAAATTCACTCAAAATTAATCATAAACTTCAGTATATTTTCTACTCTGGTGTTTACTTTATCTTTCATTTTTGTAAAATATCAATTTCATTCAAATATATTTATTTGCAAAAATAAAAAACACAAAATATTTAGTTAATTTATTTGTAAAAGACTTCATGAATAATATTTTTTTTAAATGAATCATAAGGAATAAGGCAAGCATGCGCCATCTTGGCTTTCGGAAAGAACGTCTTGAGCCGGCGGCGTCAGACGAGACAAAGCGAGATTTCGTGCGAGAGATGACGAGATTTGGCCATTAAGCAATAGAGGTGGGTCAAGCTTAATCTCAGCTGTACATAGAGTTTCTTAGTGAATCTTCGTCAACTTTCTGGCGGTAAATAAGCACCCAAGAATCGCCACTGGGATCATCGAGGACGAAAACGGACTATTCGAGTGTCTGCATATCTGGTAAGGCCGAGTATCAGCCAAAAAATCGAGATGGGTTATGGTGTGTGTGATGTATGTCCCCCCCCCTGGCAATAACTTACCATTTTGGAACCTTCCTACTACAAACCTTCGCTTCTCTCCTCCTCATTCCACCACTCTTTCATATGTTTGCCCTCTCTTTTAATTGTCTTTGTGTCACTCTTTACCCCTCAATTAAAAAAAAAAAGAGACAGCAAAATAAACTAGAACCTTTTTTTTTTTTTTTAACAATTTGTTCATTCATTTCCTTCTTTCTCTCAATCCATCTTACTATACGCTTCGCAATATAAAACCAGGGGACGAAAAATAAATTTATAAGGAGGTTTTAAAAAGATTTAAAATATATGATCTTCAGAATTACACCTAAATAAATAGTAAATAATACTATTTTTACACGAATAGAAAAGAAATATAAATTTTGGGAAAATATTTAAAAACAAAATCTAAGCTTAGTATTAAATTTGATGTATATTGTATTAGATTAATTTTTTAAAAGTTAGTTTCTTGTTTTGATTTATTTAAAGTTATTTTTACCATAATTATCTTTATTTTTTCTTTAAAAAAAAAATAAGAAAAAAAATAGGTGTGGTCGGAATATGAAGCATGGTAAAATATCTTATTGCTTTTACTCACCTGTATATATACACACACAAGTATATATTTGAATCTTTTTATATGACCTTAGATTTTGAAATTATTTTTTAATTTTGATGTTTGACTTTAATTACTATATTTTGTTCATTGTATAAAATAAAAGAATATAATTTAATTAATGTACTACAATTTCTCTTTTAAGACTTTAAAGATTATCAAAATTAATTTTTATTCACTTTTCGTAAAAATGGTCAATCAATTTAAATAAAAGTATATCTTCAAAGCTAATATTTTCCTCACTACAAATTTAATCTGAAATTATAGACAAACAATTGATATAAATTTGTCACAAAAATTTCATTTATAAAATGTTATTTCTGAAGTTGAAATTAGGAAAGTGCCTTTTTTTTATTTGTTATTATTTTGGACTAGTCTCTTCCTTTAAATTATTGATATTTTTGTATTAAAGTTTAGTTTGAATGTTTATCTTATTAAATTATTTAAAGACTTTTGATAAGAAAAATTTTGTAACTCATGTTATTTGGTTTTTGTTGCAATGAATTTTATTTACGTTGCTCGTTTCAAAAATTAAGTAAAATCTAAATTAAACTAAATAAACAAACCAGGTCTCCCCATATTCCCGATTTTTTTTTGGTAAGTAAATAAAACCTTTTAAATTATTTCTATACAATTTCTAGATTAAAAGTTATAAAACCAATAAGTTCAGTGTTACTTACCCACTGTAGTGAAGAAAAACAAACAAAAAACGTTTTAGAAAAAAAAAAGAGCAGGATATTTTTTCCCTTGGTTTCATATTCTGAACGTGAATTTTTTTTTTCTTTTTAGGCTATTAGAAAAAAAAAATATTGAAGCTACAAAAGTTTTTACACGCATTTTTAAATAGTCTTTTTTATAGTAGGAATTATTCTTGTTTATTTCATTTTACCAAATTGAGTTTCGATTTTTTTGTCAAGTCTTTTATTTGAATTAAACTAAAATCTAAGTTTACTGGGCAACACATTAATACAAAAAAAAAAAAACTAAAACAAAACTTTACCTTATTTTTTTCCTTGCAATTAAAAAAATGTTAAGACTTTAGATATTTTTTGCCGAGACTTTAAACTTTATTAAAACACATTTCTTAGGTAAATTTTGCTACTTAAAAATGATCAATTTTGTACTTTTATAACAATTAAAAATAGAAAAAAATAAAATAAATAAAATCACTTTGTTACAAATAATCAGTTTTATTAAAATTGTGCCGTTCAATATTTTTCTGAAAATGTTATTTGACGATATTGAAAAAGTTAAACTTTAAGAAAATGATAGACGATGGGGGCGGGTGGTCTTGTTTACAATTTCTTTTTTTTTTTCTTCCAATGTCAAATCACTTAAAATTGCAAATTTTATGGCTCTCTTTAAGTTGTTTGGTAAGAAGCAGGATGATAAAAATCACCCAACTGAAAATAATTTGATAAACTTTATATATTAATTTATCATAGTAGAAATACCTAATTGAATCAGAGTTTTGAAATAAAATAACTGATGCATTATAAAATTCATTCATTGATAAATCAACACTGAAAATGTCATTAAAATTGGATAATTCCCTGATTTTTGGTAATTTTTTTTTCAATTGGGGGTGGGGAATTTGTTTTGTAAAAATACTGATTTTTCGGCAACTTTGGCATTACCTTCTTTATATACTTTACTATTTCAACTGTCAGTGTTGTAGATGTCATGAATTGCTCAAATTTAATTAAGACTCTATAATAATGCTTTTCTTAAATCATAAACCTAAGGACTTAGGAAAAGCATTATTATCGATTCTGAATTAAATAGATTTATGCGTGTTTAGAAAAAAAAAAGAAAAAAATAATTTGTTGAAATTCCTCTGCATCAAACTTACAATCATTATTTCTGTACTTTCTGCCATAAAATGCATAGAAAATGAAGTATGGTATGTGGTGTTGAGGGTTGTACCTCATTTCTCTAATATTCACGGTCCAAATAGTCCCCCACTGTGCCTCAGTGCTGGAACTAATACTTACCCCCCACCCCGAAAAAAACAAAAAACAAACTGTATACAATTTCAGGAAGAATAGATTAGTTTTCATGTTCAAAAGTCCTTTAAGTTAAGTATCGTACATAAGTACTTACAAGTAATAGAAGCTTTATAATCTGGTTAAAAATTAGAATAAGGTAATTGTTCTGTGTATTAATAAAATCTTGGTATATCAATTACAAAAAAGGAAGTCATTTTCTCAATATAAGACCCACAGTGTATTAGAAATTATAAATATGGACATTTTTTTATGTATATTGACAAGGATTCTTTCCTCATAATAGATAAACCTATATATTTTGTGAATATTGTGTACAAACAAGGTTATCATACTTAGAAAGGGATAAAAATCTATTAGAAAATGGCAAACAAGTTATTAAAATTTAAAAAAATATTAGAACTGAAAGAATTCAGTTTAACAAAATTAGAAAGTCAGAGAGTTCAAAGTTCACTTAATAGAAATATTTAAAATTGTCTTTGAATTATTTAATTGGAATTTATTCTTTATGAAAAGGTAAAATTATCTAAGAGTTAATGAGAATATTTTTGATATAAACAGATTTAAAGGAAATATCAGGAAATGTTTTTTGTTTTTTTTAGCCATAGAGTTATAAGTCTATGGAAATTTTGCCAGGTTAGTGAATTCTCTAATATGTATAACTTTAGAAAATTAATGGTAGTTATAATACCACAAGCAATTAATGGTTTTAAAATTGAAGTAAATGACAACTATCTAATATGGACCTAATTATATATATATATATATATATATATATATATATATATATATACACACACACAGTGTCCAAATGCCGCGTTAACATTTATTATACTGGCATTAGTAATTTATCCAAGAATGCTCAATAATAATATTCATCAACAAGTTACTACCATGTAATCATTGTAGTAGCATAAGTAGTTAATCCAAAAGGGCCCAATATATCTTGTAAAATATAGAGCGTTCTATATATATATATATATATATATATATATATATATATAATATATATATATTTGTTGTTGTATAAACAGGACAGGGTGGGGACAGAGGAATTTAAATGGTTTATAGCTCTACCCTAAATATTTGGTTGAAATAAATTTATAACTGTTAACATGACCGATATTTAAGTAATTTCTTTATCAGTCATTCATATTTGGTTGAACTGAACAGACATTTTTTGTTTGCAAGTTTTGTTGAAAGTACTTGGGGACAAATAAGTTATGTTACATATTTCAGCCTGATATCATATCATATATTTGGCACCTAGAAAGGACTATGAACAAAATTTGCAGACAAAAAATGTCTGCTCCGTTCAACTAAATATGTCTGAATGAAGAAATGCTGCCCATTTATAAACACACACACATTATAATAATATATATATATATATATTAATATATATATATTATATATGGTTTGGTTTAACCAAATGTATTGCTCTGTTCAGAAATATTGGACAGTAAGCGATCAACTTGGACCAGAACAACTCTAACATTCCATTGTTAAAAGAGGCCTACCATAGAATCGTCCTAACACTAACTAACCTGGTGATTTACCTATTGATTATATATATATATATATATATGTTCTGTACAAAATTATTAAACATTGAGCTCTCAACTTGGCCCTGACCAACTTTAATCTTGTTTTATATATATAGATAAAATAGATTTTCATGAAATCAGGAATTCTTTCTTTGCAGAAGAGTTATAAGTTTACAGAATAGTTTGCCATGATTATGCTTCTCTAACGTAATATGAATACTTTTAAAAGAAAAATTATAATAGTTATTATAACACCATAAATTATTTTAAAATTGAAGTAAATTAGATTTGTATTTGAGTGCCAATATACAGGGTCAATGCTGAACTACCTGACTAGGGTGGTCCAAGCCAGCATAGGTACCCCAGAAGGGTAGGTTTCATGTATTTCTATGAATACTACTTTATAAAAATTGATGTGTAGTAGAGTGTAGGCCCCCATGTTATAGATCTGAGGGGGCATTAATAGATTCAAGTTTTAGATTTTTACACTTTGTATACGTTTTTATGCACAAATTAATGAATTGTGGGTATTGCAGACTATGAATTCTAATCAAACCTTTAGGAAAGACCCTTTGAACCTATGATTTAAAATCCTTTTTTTTTTTTCCATTCTTTCTCTGATGGAATAAGTTGTAATACTGTACATGCTTTGGTTTAGTTCAGTTGGTAGATCACTCATCTAGGAATTGCAAGGTTCCAGGTTTGATACCAACCCTTGCTAATTCAACATATGGGTACACAGCTTCACTGATCTGTGTAGTAAAGTAGGAGAGCTGACGATTGGTATGGTGCTCCATCTCGGCAAAAACAATCACCCTGGTCTAGTGCTAGCGAAAAGGGAATAGGCTCCCTCGATGCCCCATCTGATAATGACAATAGGTCACTCCACCACCAACAAAAAAAAACAACTGCACATCTCACAACCATTTCTTTGTTACTAATTCCTACCTGCAGGTATAGAATGCTTGTTTGCTCATGTTAAACTTTGATCCAACTATTTTTATTAAATGGTGGGAAGAGTCCATCTTGTTCAGTGAATTAAGGAGAAAATTGTATAAGTAGGTTTATTTCATTTTTAAATAACCTCAAAAGATTTGAATCCAATTCATGATTGGGATATGTTTGCATATCAAGGCTTGATTTTAAACTTTCACCTGAAAGAATAGATTTAAAAAACAGAGCAACCAGAATCTTTTTCTTTAGCATTCAAATCTGGTAGTTTTATTTAATACAAATATTACTTAACCCTAAGAATCCTGAGCCTCCAAATCACTTTTTCCATCCTGGGCTGAAAAAAGTAAAATGCTGTAATCTGTTAGATAACTGCTTTACAAGATGATAAATAAATCTTATTATAATAGAGATTCGGTGTTTGTCTGTAACCGAAACTATGTCACTGCTTACATAACAATACCCCCAGGAATTGTGTAAGTTTATCAATGAGTATTTAATTTATAGTCAAAATCATTATTACATAGAATAAATCTTCACTCTGGTCATTCTCACTTCTCCCAGTTCATCCACTATCTTTTTATAATGGAGATTCGGTTTCTATCAGTAACTGCAACTACATCACTGCTTGCATCGCAATATCCTCAGGAATTGCATAAGTTTATCAATGAGTATTTAAGTTATAGTCAAAATCATTATTACATAGAATAAATCTTATTTATTAACAATGTCTCTATGAAAATCTGAGTTAGATTTGTCTCTAAAGAGCCCGTGTTATTAGTGCGTTTAAAATCCTGCAATGCGTCTTATATATCACTATAAAATAAAGGTTTACATAATATATGGTTTAATTTGCATACAGGTTTTAACAAAACCGTGTTTAATAATTATTTGGTATTATTGATCTCTAATATTGTTTTTTTTATTTTCCAACATATTAAAATCAATCCTATGAATTATTTTATATAGAAACCAATTGAAATATAATCAAAATAAGTGTAATCTTTTTATATGCGTTCATATTTAATTTTGTAAGTCTTTCTAATTTAATATATTTTTTTACATTAAATCTTAAATACTTATGCCCGGGGGGTGCATATTCTTGCTAGTTAAAATCATTTTTGCTATTAACCAGTTCCTAACAATTTTTTTAAAATGGTAAAATCTTAACTTACTTTATTTAAAGAAAAAAAAAATTCCCAAGATTTTCCAAAGAAGAAATATTCAAAATCAAGTAATTAAATATGATTCATAATGAAAATTGAATTAGTCATAAAAACAACTTTAGAAATTCACCAAAATTTTCTGCACTAATTCCTGCAGAGAGACTATTAAAGTCTGTAAGTACTTATAAAATGTTACATATAAGTGACTAAAATAATATTACATTAGACTAATGAGCTAAAATCCACTTGAATTTAATTAATAAGGATAAATAATGTTGTATTATACCACATGGGTATCATAGATTTTACAAAGTTTTTTTTTGTAGAAGAAG
>CM042158.1:42725330-42755330 GCA_023376005.1 Doryteuthis pealeii
CACTGAAGTCTTCTTGAGAGAGAGAGAGAGAGAGAGAGAGAGAGACTTTGTAACGATTGTCTTTCGCTTTTTAGCTCACTTTTTGCATTTAGAAACTTTATAAGATTATTTAAATTTGACCTTAACGACTGCTGAGAATTTTAAATGTATACAAAAATGTAGACGATGATTTAAAATAAAAATTGGGCTTTACTAAATTAGAACGGAAAGCTTAGAGATTATTGAAAAGTCACCTTCATCTAAAGGTTAACTATTACAATAAGTATACATATATTTTAAAACTAGCTAACATAGTGTTTGTGTTTTTCAATAAACTCATTGCATTTTACATTAAACTGTAAAATTTTCTTAGGATTTTATCTGATAAAAATCAAACTTTTAAAAAATCCATTAAATTCAATCGAACAACTTAACAAGAAATGGGGGTCTAGTTGGTAAAAAAAAGGGGCCACCGGTCCTCTAAGATGAAGTCATGGTCGATTTCTTTTGAAATATTTTATGAAAATATGCACATCCAGAAAATGAAAATGAAAAACATCCGAGTCACATGAACTTTGTAAGATGCATCTAAGCATGGCTGCAAAGAAAATACCGGCGAGTTTAAATATAAATATTTGACATTTGCAGGTATGGAAGCTCTAAAACAGAATATTATTATCATGTGTTACTGATATTAAATTCTTTCGGTGATAAATATACTTAAAATTTATATAAATTTTGATTTTTCAAAACATACAGTCTAGATTTATCTTGAGCGAATTATGTAAACATTAACCAATGCATAGAAACATTTTTTTATAATCTCAATTAATCGGCCATCGTACTTTTCTGCTCTTAAAAATATGGGTCAAGACGGTTTTATACCCGATGTGTAAAGGCATTTTTCAATGAGATTTACGGAACTATTGCATCTCCAAATGACCAGATCTTCACAAATGATGAAGTAGAATTTATTGTTGACAATTAAAAAGAAGATTGATGCTCAATTTTAAACACAAACATAAAAAACAAACCTGGGTTTCTTTCGCCACTTTATTCTTCACGCCGGCCGTTGCTGTCGTGGTCGACGACGCCGCATTATTATTACCTTTACCATCGGATTTCTTCTTGTGTTTTTGCTCTTGTAATAAATAAACCCAGCTAATCCAAGAGTAACTGGGGTGCCGAACAACAGTGCCAACTGCCATTTAGACAGGCCTTCTATTTGTCCCTGCACCAACTCACGAAGCCGCTCTATCCGTACGTTAAATTTCTCCATCGCCATGACGGCCCACGTGCCACTGGTGTTCTCGTCCCACTTACCAACCACACGAGAATCTCGTACGCAACGAGATTAACATTAAAATAAATAAATGAATGAATGAATGAATAAACTCTATGTATATTAACCCCGTTTAAATTTCACAATTTAACAATGCTTTTTTAAATTTTTATTTATTCATTTAAGCGATCTAAATTATTATAAATAATATGAATATTTATTTATCCTACCACGCCATACAGTTGATCTCGAGACAGAAGATAGTTTCTATCTTTCTTTAGCAATCAACGTCTAGAATCAGTTTTTTTTTCTCTAATGTGATTTTAAATCTGACCCTAACACATAAGATCTTTCTTTCATCCTTCTGCAATTATGTAATTAGAAAATTTTCTACAAAGATCTTAGAAATAACTGAGTTTATTATTACGTTTACTTTTATAATTTATTAAAGAAAGTCATTAACTTCAAAAATTATATTAATTAAAAATTCTATAATTTATTAAAGAAAGTCATTAACTTCAAAAATTTTCTCATAGGAATTTTTGTTTTTAGATATATCTATAACCTTCAAAAACAAGTATGTATATTTACCAACCCCTCCGCACGAACAGGATACGACACAAGGTCAATTTCTTAAGTGGAGTTTAACAGGTTTGAATTCAGAATTTTCCTTCTCCTAGACTGGTTACCTAGCCATGGTAAAAGAGCCTAGTCTGCCCTGCTATTTACCCATAGCTGGAGGGAGAATTGGATTCATACCTTTCCCAAAGATATTAGCGCTATGTGAAATGGTTAACAGCTTCGTCCAGGAATTGAACTCGGGTCGATGAGTCCATTTCCTATGATTCTAACCATTAGACCATGCGCCTTTCTTATATATTCAAAAATGAAGAATTTAAAAATTCTTTATGAGGCAAAAAAATGACTACTCTGGTAAAACTTGCAGATAGTTAAAATAAGATAAGCAAGAATTGGGTCACAAAACAGTATATCAATTCTTATTATTTTAAGAGTATTTACGGATTCGAAGGAGCCCTTATTTCTCCATAGCTGAAGGCAAATTGTCGGACAAAGAAGGAACAACACAAAAGTAAATGCAGACACCTGTATTGACAAAAAATTACATAAATTGTTGCAAATTTAATGGTATTTGCTACTAGACTTATCTGTGGAGGAATTTCTTGTAGTACTAGAGATATCACAGTTTTCTTCTCGTCGGCGGGAAATGTAGTTAAGACGCTTCGTCTCGGTATTTGTTCTTCTTTTAGTCAGTATGGTGTCGTACCGGCCTTTCTGCAGTATGCTGATACGATGCCTTAGACGGAATCTGGTTGTAAGGTTCTTGTGATAAATGGACCCTGTTTTGGGGCTTGGTAATGAGAGCTTGGTCTGTGAGAGAACGTTAGTTTTTACGTCTCTCCTCCAGTAACGGTTCTTCGACAAGTAGCCCTGTTTGGGTGAAGTGATGAGAGCGTTTCTTTTGACATCTCTCTCTAGTAACGGTTCCCTGATAAGTGACGTTTTGGTATTTGGCGCCAACATACGCTGTTGGCATTCGACCCCTGGCGGCAGGGGGAGATAATTGGTTATGGAATTTCCGACAATTTATGGTATTGAATAGTATAAAGAAATCTGAGGTATGGGTTTTAACCTTGGTTAGGCAACCAGTCTAGGAGAAGGAAAACTCTGAATTCAAACCTCTTAAATCTGCTTGGGGTGGTCACTACTAGAATAGGCTCAGTCCTAATTAGTGATCTATTTCACTAATTTTTTTTATTTCTTATTTTTTTCACGCACACCACTTTTGTCATTCAGACACAAGGTCCAATTAATATGTGGCCACCCACGTACCAAAGCTCATGGGATGGCAGGCACAAAAAATGCATGGGTCCCCTCGGCATTTCCCCTCAAGGGGAGCACCTCAGGCACTGAGCAATAAACCCAGCCCTGCACCTTTAAATCAAGGAGGCAGGTGTTGCTTGGGGTTACGGCCCCTGGGATCACGCCGTTAATAGTCCAGTGGCCAAAGACACTGGACCCACAGGCCTCGGAGGGCCTATATTATTAATGCACTTTGTTTGGTAACCTAACGAGTTGCTAAAGAGTTGCTCCCCTTTCATCATTAAGGGACTGACAGAAACCAGGATATGGGAATTCTGCCATGTACTTTGGACACGCCTGAACTAGTGACCACGTGCGTCGGCACGGTTGGGCTAGTAAGTCACTTTTCGGGTAGAACCATTTTCTACCCTGTGTTAAATAACAACGCTCAGCAGAGTGTCAACAGACAAGGTCACTGGCCCCATGTGTAAACACACACATAACACAAAGGACAGCCCATGTGTGAACACACACGATAACCCAAGGACTGGCCAGATATGTGAGCACATGTATCATACACACAGTGCTCATGTGATGAACACGCATATGATATACACACAGCTGAAATCTATCCAAAACCATCCGACTGTATTCCCTGTCAGTGAGAATAAAAATAACAAATATTGTTATTGTTGAACATATTTCACTGTTTTTATTATCAATTTTGTATATCCTACATTTCGGGATATAACACACTTAAAATCTTGAAATATGTGTTATATATATAAGAAATAAAGATTAACATTGTATATGGTGGGAATAATTTGCATAATGATTTTAATAAAACTGGGTTTGATAAATAATTATTTGCTGTTTCTGTGTTGGAAATCTGATAGTTAAATTATCTCCCCCTGCCACTAGGGGGCGAATCGCCAACACAAGTTTGGCGGGAGAATCAAACTTCATCACTTATCTGGAGATTGTCACCGATGCGAGTCGTTAAAATAAGCACTCCCATCACCTAGCCCATAAAAAGGGTAGTTACCAAGGCGTGTAGCTTCTAATAAGCACTACACTTTTACTTATCGTACGAGAACTGACCAAACGGTCACGTCTCTACAGAACTCTACAACCACAGCGACCAGAATTCCCTTTCTAGTGCCACTTCTCCAACGAACAGTATTTCACATCTCAGATAAGTCTCGTAGCAAATGCCAACAAAATTTGCAATATTCTTGTACTATTTGTCAATACATGTGTTAAATTCCATTGTGTTGTTTGTCTTCTTTCATCCGAATAATTTGCCTACAACTGGGAGATAAGAGCTCCCCTAAAAACCGTAAATTCCTCTTAACTGTTACTATTATTTTATTTTCAAACGTATTAAATAATATGATTTTATATAGAAATCAAAATAACATTAAAAAAGGTGTAATATTTTTTATATTCGTTCTTATTTCACATCTCAGATAAGTCTGGTAGCAAATGCCAACAAAATTTGCAATATTCTTGTACTATTTGTCAATAATATGATTTTATATAGAAATCAAAATAACATTAAAAAAGGTGTAATATTTTTTATATTCGTTCTTATTTCACATCTCAGATAAGTCTCGTAGCAAATGCCAACAAAATTTGCAATATTCTTGTACTATTTGTCAATACAGGTGTTAAATTCCATTGTGTTGTTTGTCTTCTTTCGTCCGAATAATTTGCCTACAACTGACAGATAAGAGCTCCACTAAAAACCGTAAAGTCCTCTTAACTGTTACTATTATTTTATTCTCGTATTAAAAGCAATCCCATATATGATTTTAGGAGTGCGTGGTGTAATGGTTAAAGTCATGGGAAATGGGCTCGTCGCCGCGAGTTCAAACCCTGGACATAATAATTGCATTTCACTTAGCACTAATACCTTTGGGAAAGGTATGAATCCTACTCTCCCTCCAGCTATGGGTAAATAGTAGGGCAGACCGGGCTCTTTAACCTTGGTTAGGCAACCGGTCTAGGAGAAGGAAAACTCTGAATTCAAACCTATTAAACTCCGCTTTAAAAATTGACCTTGTGTCACATCCTGCTCGTGCGGAGGGGTTGGTAAGTATATAAATATATACATATATATGATTTTATATAGAAATCAAAATAACATTAAAAAAGGTGTAATATTTTTTATATTCGTTCTTATTTAGTTTTGTTAGTCTTCCTAATTTAATATATTTTATTACATTAAAACTTAAATACTAGCGCCCCTAGGCAGCATACTTTTGCTAGTGTTGCATCATTATGATTTTATAATATATACTGATACTGACAATAGGCCACTCCACCAACTTTAGAATTTTACTTACTTATTAATCAGCATAACTCTTCCTCACCACCCATGTATCTGGTCATTGCTGATGGTAGGTCCTCTGCACAGCATCCAGTATCAATGCAGAGCTGATGAACATAATTTTTACTGGCTGGCCCACGCTGGTGTATCCATGTGTAGTTGCTCAAAATTTAACATCACTTATAAGCTCATCCTTGCTTCTCCAGCAGTGTCTTATTTATTGTGTGATAGGAGGCAAGTGGCTGTATGGCTGGCTTGGGGGGGGGGGGCTTCCAGGATTTGTTCAAAACTGCACTCAGCATCCTTGTACAGTTCCCAAGTGTTTCATTAAGAGTCCAAGTGGTGCAGCCATACACTAGAACTGACACGGCTACAGCTTGGAAGAATTCTTGATATATCTATATATGATTTTATATAGAAATCAAAATAACATTAAAAAAGGTGTAATATTTTTTATATTCGTTCTTATTTAGTTTTGTTAGTCTTCCTAATTTAATATAATATTTTATTACATTAAAACTTAAATACTAGTGCCCATAGGCAGCACACTTTTGCTAGTGTTGTATTATCTTCCCTTATTTGGTTGGGTTAGAGATTGGCAAAGAGTTATCTTCCCTTCCCACCAGAGTTTGCCACTAGTGTGCGTTGCAAAATGGCTATTTAAACACAGCCTCGCATCTCATCTGGCATCCACAGATATGCACTAGACAAGTTGTGTCTCCATCCACTTGGACTTAGGGGGGGTCTT
Organism: Doryteuthis pealeii; assembly: GCA_023376005.1. Classification (NCBI taxonomy): domain Eukaryota; kingdom Metazoa; phylum Mollusca; class Cephalopoda; order Myopsida; family Loliginidae; genus Doryteuthis; species Doryteuthis pealeii. The sequence goes on from CM042158.1 coordinate 42,731,493, forward strand.
GCTCCCCAAACTACAGGCTTATACATGTGTCTTTACGTGGCCCCCCTTTTTTATACTCTATATTCATAGAGGTGTTTGGCTCACCAGGTCTTGAATAACCATATAATGCACTCCCATGTCTGCATTGAGATGGCTACCACGTAGCCCCAGCTATGAAGTAAGTGACAACCTTTTCATTTAGGACTTTCATCCATTCAATTAACTATTCACTTTTCAAAAACTCTTTTTCCCTTAAGACTTTTGTTCTAGCGTGTTTTGTATAATGTATGTTGAATGTTGCTCAGACAATAAAGTCTGCATTTGTTATCTCTTTGTTGAATTTGTTTTATATGAATATGTAAATTCACCTGTGTTCAGTGGCCTTCTGAGGTCTCCTAACGCCTTATAAGAAATAGGTGTTAGCTACTGAAGTTATAACCCCCATTAATTCTTATACTAGTAACAATAAAGATGAAGACAATAGTCTGAAAAATCCAAATCTAAATGATCAAACCACATCAGAAAAATTTTAAGAAATTGACCTATGTATTCATACAGGGTCACAATTTATTTTATTTTTTTGCAACTGAATAGAAGAAGAAGAAGAAGACAATGGTTTATTTTCACACATTACACCGTATAAACAATGTCACATTAATCAAAACAAAACAAAAAAACGTAATGTTAGTTGTTATAGTAATGTGTGGAGGATGATCACTAATTAGGACTGAGCCTATTCTAGTAGTGACCACCTCTGTTGTTTTTTTTGGGGTTTTTTTTTACATAGTTTGAAAGTTGATTATAAGTTTACTTATATGTATTAAAAATTTATATTTTGATCATTTGAGTTATGCTTGGCCCATATGACCTTTAGGCACCCCTTCCGTGATCTCGACTTACAAGGACACTTTTCTCATTTACACCGTCAAAATCCGGTTGTTTGTTAGGGGTTAGGGTTAGGGTTTAGTTTTATAATTAAAAAAAAAACTCTAAAAATCGTCTGTTAACAATTAACCAGATTTTGATGGTGTAAATGGAAAAAATGTCCCCACGGATCAAGATCGCAAAAGGGGTGCCTAAAGGTCATATGGTCCTTATGCTCTTTTGTGGCTTTTTAAAAATTCTATTAATGTAATGAGGGCCGGGTTAGCTCAGTCAGTAGAGCGTTCGGTTAGAAACCACAAGGTTCCTAGCTCGATATCAGCCCTTGCCAACTCAGCAAATGAGTAGCACAGGGATCTGTGCAGTAAAGTAAGGAGCTAATGGTAGGTGTGGCGCTCCACCTCAGACACAAAAACAATCTCTTTTTATTAATGTAGTTAAGAGGCTTAGAGCGAAGTAACAATTCTTAGAAAGAAGTGATAAGATTTGAAAAGAAAGAATAAAAACTTTTATTGTATCAAGAAAGATTCAATGGTAAAAAAAATTGGTTATTTCCTATAAGTCTAGCATGATCAAAGGGGAACCACTCTTGACTGATAAATTATTTTTTTTATTTATCCCATTAAACTAATCGTCTTCTTTTTTCTTAGTAGATCAATAAATAAATAATTTATCAGTCAAGAGTGCTTCCCCTTTGATAATGTTAGACTTATAGGAAATAACCAAAAAATCTGTCTACAAAGATTTTTTTTTCTTGTTTCTTTTAATTTAGTTGAGATATCTATGTCCTTAAGTATTTTTTGTGAGTAATAGCGTCAATCCCAGGTGGCTATCCCCCCAAGCAATACCTGCCCCCTCGATTTAAAGGAGCAGGGCTGGGTTTATTGCCCAGTGCCCGAGGCGCCCCCCTTGAGGGGGAATGCCAACGGGATCGACACAATTTTTCACCCGCCACCCATGAGCTTCGGTTTGTGGGTGGTCCCACGTTAATAGGGCCTTGTGCCTAACCCGTACAAGTGGGGTACGAGGAAAATACCAAGTATTTTTTGTGAGTAGATATTTAGCCAACTCATTTGCCATGGTGTTGTAAAGGGAAGATATTTTCCCCTACTTGAATAAGCTGAGGTGATCAAAAAAAGAAAGGCTCAGTCCTAATTTGTGATCATCTTCTTGTTAGGTCACCTAACGAAATTAGACTTAAAACAAACAATAGAGTTGCTTCACTTTTTGTTTACATTCAAATGTTTGGAATGCTCTGCGTTCACTCAGTTACTGGTTAATGTCGTCTGCAAGTAGAAGCATTTTCTACTCTGTGTTTTAATAAATCCTTTGTTAATTTTCAAATAACCTTGCCTTGCATTTATCATTCCTATTTCATATAATTTTATCAGTACATTAAAAACATAACAAAAATAAATGGATAAGATAGAAAAAAATATGTGAGAGACATTGAGTGGGGAAAAGAAAGACAATTAAATTATAAGAAAGAAAGAAAGAAAGAGAAAAGATGAAAGCTAAAACACAAAAGAGAAGGAAAGTAAAGAAAAAAACCCACACAATAAATATACTAAAGTAAATGAATAGATTTAAAAAATATTAACATGAAGGATTAGGAAGAAGAGGAGGGACTTGGTTGGTTGGATTTTACGGCATGTTAACCTCTGTTGGGTTATTTTAGGCCGAAGGTTATATTCGAATGTTGGGATGCTCAGCGTTCAGAGAGTTACTGGTTAATGTCGAAGCATTTTTCTACACTGTGTTTTAATAAATCCTTTTGTTAATTTTCAAATAATCTTGCCTTGCATTTATCATTCCTATTTCATATAATTTCATCTGTACATGAAAGACATAACACTTCTACACATTAATACAACAACCAGCATTATGTTTTTTGTTTTATGTGACATTGTCTATATTGTGTAATGTGTCAAAAGAACCCAGTCTTTTTCTTATAATTAGTTGGACTCGTCCAATGAAACATAAATAATACGGACAACACAGTTGAGTAGTTGAGTTCAAGTAGTAGCTCATTGCTACAGAGAATTTATTACCATTATGGAAACACTGCATGTTGGACTATATTTTATTATATCTTTGTACCAAAAGGTAATAAACCTATGTTAACTTATGATACTGTTGTAAGGGAACATATTCCCACCCCCCTACAAGAAATTTGGACTCATCCAACAAAACACATACATTTTACATACACGAGGGTATTAGTCGAGTAATAGCTAAACTTGCTATAGAGATTCATCTTATCTATCTTATTTATATCTTTTGTGCCAAAAGGTAATAAACCTATGTTAACTCATGATACTGTTGTAAGGGAACATATCCCCCCCCCTACAAGAAATTTGGACTCATCCAACAAAACACATACATTATACATACACGAGGGTATTAGTCGAGTAATAGCTAGTCTTGCTACAGAGATTCATCTTATCTATCTTATTTATATCTTTTGTACCAAAAGGTAATAAACCTATGTTAACCTTTCTTCTGGATTTCAATGTTGTTATTTGATAACTCAGCATTTAATCAGGTAATAATTTTCCGCCTATCCTCCTTCACTTTACCCCTCCCCTTCTCACAACTTGTGCCCCCCCTCCCACATAAAATCACTACTGCAACGCTCGCTCGAACCACTACCATTCCTACAACCTCCTACTACCAATGGTTATTACCTCCCACTTCTAATTCCTTGCTACTAATTGTTCTCGTTAAAAACGAGACACGAAACCATACCATCGTTTCCTACCTGATGATGGCAAACTGTATTGCCGAAAGCGCTCGTTTTGAAACCTTTGGTGGACTGTTATACCAGTTACACCCCAACACCAGAAAGATGGCCCAAAAATTGGAACGGATCAATGAAAAACTTGTCCGGCAGGAATTGTCTGTACAGTTCAACAAAACTTGTATAAAAGAAAAAATGCTGCCAAAATACACTTATTTTAAAATATATATATATATATATATATATGAGAAAAAGAGATTTATTAGGTTCAATTTAGTTGTTATTAAAAGAAACAAAAGATGTCTTTATTTTGAAATCTGAAGAATTGCCCAAGTTGAAATACCTTGGTCTAAATATTAAATAAAAAAGAACTGGATGAAAAACAGGCTGCTGATATTTTGACTCCTCATCAAAAATACTGAGATACTTTATTAAATGTCTGACATCAAAAAAATATACAAGAAAATAAAAACAGGAGACAATATATATATATATATATATATATATATATATATATATATATATATATATACGTGTGTGTGTGTATTTACCAACCCCTCCACTCAACCAGGAGTTTAACTGGTTTGAATTTAGAGTTTTCCTTCTCCTAGACCAGCTGCCATGCCAAGGCTAAAGAGCCCAGTCTACCCTACTATTTACCCATAGCTGGAGGGACAAGAGGTGGATTCGTACCTTTCCCAAGGGTACTAGAGCTATATGAAATAGGAATTGCAAACAGCCTCATCCAGGATTTGAAATCGATTTGCCGTGTTCATTTCCTATAATGATAACCATTACACAACAAACACCTCCACAATTATATATATATATATATATATATATATATATATATATATATATTACAGTTTATTTACAATGTCTATTTATCTCCAGCAGTTGACGGTAGAGGATTAAATGCATGCAAGTTAAGGTCTGCCCATTTCTGTTCTTGTTCTCGAAGAGTCTCAATAGTTGGACCGTTATCAGGTTCCAGCTCTGGTAATTCCATCTGAGGCACAGCAACATCTTCCATTGGCAATTTGTCTTCCCGCCACCGCTCATCGATTAAGTCAATCATTCGTCCATCCATCATAATCTGGCTGTCCATGGTTACCAAGGAGACGAACAGAAACACCTAAAAAAAAAAATATATATATATATAACAACAATAAAAAAAATAAATTCATCAAAGCAAAAGTTACAGCAATACCTTGAATAACAGTTTATTTGTTCAGAAAATTTGGTCTGTACTGTTCTAAACAGCATTGGTTTGGTTTGTTTTATGGCATATCAACCTCAGTGGGTCATTTAATGCCGATAAAGTTTTGAAATAAATTAATTCTTAATGGATACACAATTTTATTTTTATAAATACATTTTTTTATTTAACCCATAGATGGGACCCTAACAGGTACTACCACTCCGGGCCAGAGTGGACCAGGGAGCAATGGTGATGAAGGGGTGCTCCACATTCCCCAAACCTCCAAAACTGGAACATGACCATCAGATAAAGTTTAACGTCAATCCTAGGACATGTAGACCCTCAGCCACTGCCTTCTAGCACCCATATGATAAAAAGGGTTGGAGCTTGCCATAAGGGCAATAGGGCAGGGGCCTAAACAGCATTGTTATAATTGATTTTATCCAAGGTGATCTGTCATGACATGCAACACTCCACTTTGGTTCTTACTTAGGCTAGATGGGCAATCGGAGAGGCACCTTCTGATCAATCGGCTGGTCACATCAAGCCCTAGCACCTATATGATTGTTCCAATCCTGTTTGCTCTTATGACAAGCCCCAACCCTTTTTATCATATATGTGCTATGCAGTGGCGGAGGGTCTTAGTATCCTGGGTATGATGTTAAACTCTATCTGACAGTGAAGTTCCAATTCTGGAGCTCTGGGGAGGGTGGAGTACCCTGTTATTGTCATTACTCCCAGGTCCACTCTGATCTGGAGTGGTAGTTACTGTTAGGGTCCCAGATGTTGGAATATTTTTGTATATATATATATATATATATATATATATATATATACCAACCCCTCCGCATGAGCAGGATGCGACACAAGGTCAATTTCTTAAGCGGAGTTTAACAGATTTGAATTCAGAGTTTTCCTTCTCCTAGACCGGTTGCCTAACCAAGGTTAAAGAGCCCAGTCTGTCCTACTATTTACCCATAGCTGGAGGGAGAGTAGGATTCATACCTTTCCCAAGGGTATTAGCGCTAAGTGAAATGTAATTGCCATGTCCAGGATTTGAACTCGGAGTGATGAGTCTATTTCCCATGACTGTAACCATTACACCACACGCTTCCTAAAATTAAATATTTTTGGTATATAAGGTGTCCTGCAATACACCACCTAAATTTATAGACTAGGTGGGGTCACATGGTCTATTTCCTCCGCCAATCAACAGCCATAATGCGTGACTGATTGACTACTTAAACACTAATACTTTCCATAGTCCATTTGCAATCATTGATGAAGGAACTTACAATACTAAGGAGAACAAAAAGATTACCAAGGATTTCCGCTGGACAAGCGCTCTTGCTTGAAGGCTAAAGGATGGCCCATAAATTTGTAACACCATGTATGTGTTAAATAGAAAAAATGATTTTTAAAAATGTGTTTAAAAAAATAAAACAACCTGGCTCTTCACCCATGCATCCACATCACTTGCAAATCAACTTATATCCACAAAAGCTCAACACTGAGCTGTGCACCTTGGAGTTTTCACAAATGGTGGCTTGGCATGCAGTGCATTGTGGACGCTTTGAATCATTTGAGTGCGAATGTCTATTGTATTGGAAATTGGGTTATCTGCCCTCACCCGGAAGTCCAGACACTGAACCCTGATTCAGCAGAACAGGCCCAACAGCTAAAGGGAGCAGAACTAGCTGGCACTAGCAGAAGCACAGAGTCCGCACCCGTGAGAGAAACACGTCAACTCCGACATGCAGAACCACAGCGACCTTACCGGAAAACAGAACCACAACGACCTCACCGGACAACTTTGAGACATTGCTAAGACAAATACAACTAAGATAAGTGTACTTGAACCTCTATGCATTATCTAAATATATCTCGCCAGGAGAAATCCTCTGGCAACTTCTTATAGACATTTACACAATTGTATACTCACAAATTAATACCAAAACCAATAAACTGTTAACCCAATTATAAACTCTATAATTTGCCTTGTCTCCTTCCTTTACGACAGAGATACTAATTCACCCCACTATTCTTGTTAATTGTCAAAATCTTGCTCTTCATAATTGATTTTTTTTTTTGTTTTGTTTTATGGTATATCAACCTCAGTGGGTCATTTAATGCCGACAAAGTTTTGAAATAAATTCATGGAATCTCAATTTTTTTTAATAAACACAAGGGGTAGAAATGGAGCCTTACTAACAGATACCCCCTCCGATTCAATCGGCTGATCACATCAAGTCCTAGCACCTATATGATTGTCCCGACCCTATAACCCTCATGGCAAGCCCCAACCCTTTTTATCATATGTGCTAGAAGGCGGTGGATGAGGGTCTTCATGTCCTGGGAATGACATTAAATTCTATCTGATGGTAAGGTTCCAGTTCTGGAGGTTTAGGGAATGTGGAGCACCCCTTCATCACTATTACTCCCAGGTCCACTCTGACCCGGAGTGGTAGTAGCTCTTATGGTCCCATCTATGAGTTAAATAGAAAAATGTGTTTATAAAAGAAATTGTGTATCCATTAAGAATGAATTTATTTCAAAACTTTATTGGCATTAAATGACCCACTGAGGTTGATATGCCATAAAACAAACCAAACCAAACTACCAGATGCAGTTTGGTGTCAATATCAGGGGCACGCCTTTTTTTTGGAGGGGGTCAGGTCTTAATCCTTCTGTAGAGGATACAGTTAGCATAATCTAAACCCCACTGACAGATTAATTGATTTTATTTGTATTCCAATGTTTGGTTTGGTTTGTTTTGTTTTACGGCATATCAACCTCAGTGGGTCATTTAATGCTGATAAAGTTTTGAAATAAATCAATTCTTAATGGATAATACAATTTTTTTATAAATACATTTTTCTATTTAACCCATAGATGGGACCCTAACAGGTACTACCACTCCGGGTCAGAGTGGACCAGGGAGCAATGGTGATGAAGGGGTGCTCCACATTCCCGAAACCTCCAAAACTGGAACCTCACCATCAGATAGAGTTTAACGGCATTCCCAGGACATGTAGACCCGCAGCCACCGCCTTCTAGCACCCATATGATAAAAAGGGGTTGGGGCTTGCCATAAGGGCAATAGGGTTGGGAAATATTCCAATGTTCTTGAATCGACAAAAACTTTGAACTGCAGGGTGATCCAAAAGTCTTGTCATACCAAAATATAAATCTAAATTAATCAATGAAATAAAATGCTGGAAATGAAATAGAAAATTATATTATTATTACTAGCAAATATATGCACCCTCCGGGTGCAAGTATCTAAGTTTTAATATAATAAAATATCATATTAAATTAGAAAGGCTAATGAAACTGAATAAGAATGCAGATAAAAAGATTTGGAACAGAGGGGGTATGATTGAAAAATAGAACAACTTTGAAACTAACTATTCCATCATTTTCCATTACTCCCGTCTTTCATTGGTAATTTTTCCTAATTTAACAATTTAGTTAAAATAGGAAGTAAAGAATAAAATGAATTATTTATTCTTGTTAATAGATTTCTTTTAAGATTTATCTCCGAGATTTTTGCTCATATTCAATAAGATAACACCAAACAATTAGAAATCAATAATACTAAGCATATATTTATTAAAATCAAATATTTAATATCAATATGCAAATTAGCCTTCCCATTCACACTGTAATACGCTATTTTGTTGTATATATAAATACAATTGCATGTTATTAGGATGTAGACATGGTCAACAGTCTTAATGATGTAAAACAATTTTATTAATAGTCGAGGTTTAAATAAAAATAAAATCATGGAGAATGTGATGTAAATAACAAAAGGAATTGTGATTTGTATAGTAATATAGTTTCGGCTACAGACAGAAAAACACACAATCTCCATTATAATAAGATATTATTAAAATAAAAACAAAACAAAAAATATTGAAGGTTAAAACAATATATAGGAGTGACAAGACTTTCGGACCACACTTTACAGTGTAATACATGTTTTTCGTAAATGTTAAGAATCAAGTAGGAGATATTCCTAGCACTGAATTATCTCCCTTTATTAAAAAAAAACACATAACAAATTCATAGTGAAAGAAACCGAATAGACACACACAGAGAAATGCTTTGTCCAAATAAAAATTCTGACATTTCTTCAACTGAAAGACCGCCCTGTTGGCGGGGCTTAGCATACACTGCAGAGGGGGTAAGACCACCCCATCCCCAAAGGGGTGTCCTGGATATGACACTAAACTGCATCTGGTGGTGCAGATCTGGGGAGTATGAAGTATCTCGTCATTGCCAATCATCAGTACTCCTATTCGAAGAGAGAAAGGGGAGGGGAAAACCAAATGCCCCCAAATATTGTTGTGTTGAATTTTTTTTTGTTTCTTGGAGATTTCTGTTCAATTTTACCACCTTCCATCTGTAGAATCAACATATCATACTCATCTTCATAGAAAGGCTGTAACTAGCATCCAGGTATTAGACAAAAAAAGGAGACTGTAACCAAATAAAGGCTCTGTATATATATTTACCAACCCCTCCGCATGAGCAGGATGCAATACAAAGTCAATTTCTTAAGCAGAGTTTAACAGGTTTGAATTCAGAGTTTTCCTTCTCCTAGACCGGTTGCCTAACCAAGGTTAAAGAGCCCAGTCTACTCTACTATTTACCCATAACTGGAGATAGTAGGATTCATACCTTTCCCAAGGGTATTAGTGCTAAGTGAAATGCAATCATCACATCCAGGATTTGAACTCGGGGTGACGAGTCCATTTCCCATGACTTTAACCATTACACCACGCGCTTCCTACAATAAAAGGCTCTGTATAAACTACCAGAACACATTCATCCATACTAAAACCAGCAGCCAATCAAAATCCATGGAATGAGCCTGGTCAAAGTACAGTGGAATAGCCCAACCTTAGATATAAACCACCTACTAACTGGATTCTGAGAGCAGATTCAACTAATTTCTACACCATCCCAAATGTCTGATCATCCCATTCGTTCGTTATTTTTGTAGATAAAATTTCATTGTGGTTTGTGTTTTTTCCTTGGGGTATTTTAAGGTCCGAGTGTGGAGAGACTGATGTATTTTGATGAAAACAGGCTGTGAAAAGTGAAGAATATAAGTATTTATTTGTATGGACCTATTGTGGAGAGAGAAACCATAAACGTATTGGTTCGAAGCGTGCACGACTGTGTTTGGCATGCAGAATGAGATCAGAGGCGAGTGGGGAGATTGAACTTGCATCCTCCTGATCGTGAGTCGTGGCCTGACACATGGGTATTGCTAACCTATCCAAAGTGGCCCGGATGGGAAGGATTGATGCGTGCTGATTAGTGTCGCACGTGCTGCACGGGCAGGTCAGAGTAAGGAGCCCGGATGAACACTGTAATTGTGTATTTATTGACCAGCCCTGACAAACCAGACGAAAAAGCTTGCAGGAGCATTTTGGCTGTTGTGATGAGTGGACAGGAGACAAGATATTTTGATAGTGTTGGTGAGAAGAGTGCAGCATTGCTGGGAGAGATTGTTTCCGACTGAACACTTGGCCAGTTGGGAGAGTAAAAGCGTCGGACTTAACTGTGCCCCCCCCCCAGAGAACATTCTTATTAGACCTATCAATGAATGTACCTAGCTAATTAGAACTTTTGAATAAGAGTATTACCAATTTTGTCACACACCCCACCTCCAATACACATACTCTTCCAGCTATATACTCAAGTCCAGGCTGCACTTTTATATCTGTTCCAAAATAAAAACAGCACCAAGAAGGGCTTGTATTTTGGAAAAGATGCAGGAGTGCACCTGGACCCTTCATTGCCATTACTCCCAGATCCACTCTGACTTGTACTGGTAGTATCTGTTAGGGTCCCATCTATAGGTCAAAAAGATCTGTTTATAAAATTATCCATATTCAATAGGAATAATTGATACTATATAACTGTAACTTATATGGAAACTAATTGAAATATCATTAAGATAAGTTTAATCTTTTTATACGCATTCTTATCTAATTTTGTTAGTCTTTATAATTTAAAATATTTCATTGCGTTAAAATTTAAATACTTATGCACGGAGGGCAGATATTCTTGCTAGTTCATCTGATAAAGAGAGAGAATCTGACACAAAAATGTTATGAAGCTGTCTTTATTAGTCCAAAATGCAATGGAAAACTTTGATTAACGGAATATACACGCAGATAAACACACAAAGTCTGGCGTTCGACTCGCCTCCAATACAAAGTCTGGCGTTCGACTCTCCTCATACACAAAGTCTGGCGTTCGACTCTCCTCATACACAAAGTCTGACATTCGACTCTCCTCATACACAAAGTCTGGCATTCGACTCTCCTCATACACAAAGTCTGGCATTCGACTCTCCTCATACACAAAGTCTGGCTTAAGAGTGGAAATCACTTGGCTGAGCAGTCCATGACAGGCAACACTCGACTTGAGCCTTTATTTAAGCTAGACAGGTGGTCGGTGAGGCCCCCTCTAATCAATCAATTGGTCACATCAAGCCCCAGCACCTATATAATTATCCCAACCCTATTACCCTTTTATGGCAAGCCCCAACCTTTTTAACATATGTGCTAAAAGGCAGTGGCTGAGGGTCTTAGTGTCCTGGGTATGACATTAAACTGCATCTAATGGTGAAATTCCAATTTTGGAGATCTGGAGTGTGGAGTACCCCTTCATTGGCATTTTTCCCAGGTCCACTCTGACCGGGAGTGGTAGTACCTGTTAGGGTCCCATTTATGGGTTAATGAGTTAAAAAAAAATGTGTAAAAAAAATGAGTTACAAAAAAAATTTGAATACCCATTAAGAATGAATAGAAGAAAACGTCTTCGGCATAAAATAGGAAAAAAGTTTCAATATTGTTTAGGGTTGTGTGTAAGAAAAGTAACACTAAACACATATTAAGAATTCTGGATTCTTAATGTGTTTAGTTTCGTTTGTTTAATTTTTTTTTTTCGGGGGGGGGGGTCTCGAGCTTTTCTAGCCACAATATACAAAATTATCATATTCAATAATTATAAATAGAAAATATGAACAAAACCTGGACATTTATGTTTAATATTGAATAATTTATTCAGTATTAAATGTGAATGTCCAGGTTATTTATTTCCGATCGATGGATACAGCTAAAAAAAAAAAAATTTTAAGTAATTAAATTTACTGATTCATGTAAAATATATAATATAGATATGAACTTTTTTTTAAAGTGCATTCAGTGTGAATAAAAGATAAAACATTACGTTTATTTTTACTTTCAATTTCTAGATATTTTTCAAAAATATTTTTACATTCTAAAAAATTATCAAAAAATTGAAAATAAAGACGTGATGTTTTTTTAAAAGTAAAGTTAAAGTAACATTCGTAGTCGCTTCTTGATTTTTTCACAAAAACTAGAATTAATTAAAATCGAAATAGACGATTAAAATATAGAAGAATTTACACGTTTTGTAATATAAAACTGAAGAAGAAAACAATATTAAAACTTACGAAAATGAAAGATTGGTGAAAGTTGACAGAACTGAAAAAGCGGTGAATCTCAAATTAAGAACAAGGGAGATAATCACGTATAATACTGCCTACTTTAAAATTCTATTCTTTATTTCATTTTGTTATTTTCTGTATGCATTTATTTTTTCTTTTATTATTTTTCTTTGTTATTTATTATTTTTCTTTTCTTTATTATTTATTTATTTTTATTTATTTATTTATCTTTATTTTATCTACATTTTTATTTATTATTTATTATTTAATTTTATTTTTAATTTTAGTATTTTCTGTATGCATTTATTTTTAATTTTCTTATTCTATTTTCTTTATAATTTTATTCTTTATTATATTTTATTATTTTCTGTATGTATTGTATGAAACACAGCTTCCATCTTGAAACATTGTATATTTTTTTTTTGTACTTTATTCTAAGATTTCAAAAACAAGTAATTCATATCCAGTTTATTACAATTTTATGAACTGTTATAAATTATACTTTGGGTTATATTCATTATAGAAAATAACTGGTATAATGGAGCTAAGTTCAGAAAAGAAATGCTGAAAAAATTATTTTAAAAAATCTTCTTTAGATATCTATGGAGTAAGGTTTTGTTCGTTCGTACTTGTACCTGCAGTGAGCCGGAAGTTAACACTCTGAAAGCAAAAATAAAATGACGAAAATAAACGCTTTGCGCATGGGGATCGGCGCAGGATTAGAGAGAAAAATAGAAATATTAAAGATTATAATTTTCAACCAATCAGAGGCGTTCGAGCCTAAAAAGAAGTTTATCAAAAAGACCCTTTTGGAGCCTATCTAGACTCTATATAAAAGAAGGTTTTTCGAAGAACAGCAGAGGAAGAACCAACTTGCCTGAATACTCCATGCTTCTCATTTTAAAAAAATATTGGACCATATGACCTTTAGGCACCCCTTTTTGATCTCGATTCGGAAGGGCATGTTTTTCATTTACACCGTCAATATCCGGTTGTTTGTTAGGGGTTAGGGATTAGGGTTAGGGTTAGGGGTTAGTTTTATAATTAAAAAAAAACTCTAAAAATCATCTGTTAACAAACAACCGGATATTGACGGTGTAAATGAAAAACATGTCTTTCCTAATCAAGATCAAATAGGGGTGCCTAAAGGTCATATGGTCCAAATGTTTCCATAATTGCATTTTTGTAATTTTTGTTTCAATACACATTTTATTTATTAAATGTATGAGTTCTTTGTTTTTCTTTATACATGTGTCCTTATGGAGTAAATTAACTAAATATATATAACTCCAAATTACTCCTCCACCATAAACTGGTAACCCCGACTCATCCACTATATATCTTATCCCCAATAAAGCTGGTTCTTCCTTCTTGTGGGCTGGTAAGCTGAAATGGAATTTAAGGAACAAAAAAGGAAAGAGACAAAAGCAGAAAGTAGTTTCATGACTTAGGCTTTATTGACTGGGTCATAGTCACCTGTAGCAAGGGAATATCCCTGTGGCTAGTAGGTGTGGCTAGACCCAATTAAGGCCTGACTCAAAATGGCTGAGAGATTCTTTTGGGGGTCGGGGGACAGTCTTTTTTGTCGGACATGCATGGGGTTGTAGGAGTTATGTTCGTATTTGCCTGGGGAGTTGTCTGCCCATTTAGTGTTGCTGGTTCCCGCTAGGGGCCTCGTGTATTTAAGTGGCTGATTTGAACTTCTCTTCCTCTTTACCTGCTGCTCGACCTACGAGGCACAATGAGGTAGTCTTATGACTACCCCTTTCTTGTTGGGGCTTTGGCCCCACTTACATTACTGTAAGTGATTTATACAGCATGGACTATTCTTAATCTCATGTCTGTTGCTTTTATGTTTATCCTTTTTACATGTAACTTTATATTATGTATGTATGTTTATGTACTCCTCTATGTATTATGTACCCTGTTTATTCTTGTGCTGTTATATAAAATGTTTTGTCCCTCTACCTGTGTCGGAGTTTGTTTGCGTTCCAACGAGTTATGACTCTATCATAACCTTTGAATTTTACAGGGTGTTTTTCCGGTGAATGTCCCATGGGAGTTTGTTGGGTTTTTTTTTATTCTAATTTTATTTTCGTTTTATTTTAATCCCCACATATCACAACATTTTTGGGCTTTGTGACATTTATTGGTGTTAGTATAGCATTTAATTCTAAGACTAACAGCAATGTAATTAATAATTGAGAGTTACCTCTCCTATTTTATGATTACCTCCCCTTTGGAGAACTCTCTAGTGAATACTAGACTATATAAACTCTCAGTAAGTGTACCAATTATTCTAAGTAGAATAAAGCTTTCCAAAGTCTATTGGTGTTATTGTTTGATTACCTGCCTTTTGGAGAACTCTCTAATGGATACTAGACTATATAAACTCTCAGTAAGTGTACCAATTATTCTAAGTAGAATAAAGCTTTCCAAAGTCTATTGGTGTTATCGTTTGATTACCTGCCTTTTGGAGAACTCTCTAATGGATACTAGACTATATAAACTCTCAGTAAGTGTACCAATTATTCTAAGTAGAATAAAGCTTTCCAAAGTCTATCAGGTTTATCATTTGTCATTACAAGCAACAAGTAAATGAATTAAAACTTAGTTCAATTCTAACAATTTACTTAAGAACAAAACAATTACTAACAATATAAAGTCCTTTCTGTGCATAGAGTTATGGTGAGTTGCTAGGGCCTTGTATTAGTGAATTACAAACTCCCATAAATATGTGGGGTGGCAAGAAGTTTTAGGTTTTAGGATTAAGAGGTAGCTGGTTATTCCTGATGCATGTTCCTAGGGTTTTCTTTTAACTCCATCTTATTTGGTGGTCATGCTGAAAAGGAAGGAATTCAAGGAACAGAAAGAAAGAAACAAAGACAAAAGGTGGTTTTATGATCTAGGCTTTATTCGCGGGTCATAGCCACCATGTGGCAAGGGAATTTCTCCCTGGTCAGTAGTAGTGTCTAGACACAGTTAAGGCCTAAGTCAGAATGGCTGAGAGATTATCTTGAGAGTCAGAAGTGGGTCCCCTTTTCTGCACATGCTTGGAGGGTTCTTCTGGAGTGAAGGCTCATGGGAGCTTTTTATTTTTATTTTATTTTTCTCCCCACTTATCATAATGGAGATTATGTAACTTTCTGTCTGAAACTGAAACTACCTCACCACTGACGTCACAATTCCCTTAGTTATTCAAGTTATATTCTCAACGTTTATGAAATAGTCAGAAATAGAAGAAAATTAGTTTGAAAAAATGTGTTAAAAAAAGAATTGAGTTTAATAAAAAGTTTTGGATACCAATCAAGCATGAATAGAACAAAATATCTTCAGCATAAAATAACCCAACAAGGGTTGACATGCCATAAAATCCAACAAATCAAATCAACCAAATACAATCATGTCAACTTGTTGAGAAATTTAAGCTCAGGGAAATTTCACATAAAATTTATCTTTCACACGCTTGTAAGATTTCTACGGGAAATATGTTTGGCCTTGAAAAACAAGATGGTTGACACAACACAGAAAAATGACAGGATTAGATTGATGTAAGATATAATGATCTCAATTGCAAAATTGCATTCTGAGTAGTGTTGCCAGGAGAAAGTTTAGCTCAGTCAGTTGATCTCAGTCCATGTCCATGCAATTTTAACTTAGATATAAATGCTCTATCCATAATATTGAGAGCTTCATAGTTTATGAAACTGTGGGGATTAAAATAAAATTAAAATAAGAATTAAAAATTTAAAAAATAAGAAACTCCCAAAAGCCTTCACCAAATGAACCCTCCGAGCATGTGCGGGAAAAAGGACCCCTTCCTACCTCAAAGAGAATCTCTTGGCCATTCGAGTTTAGGCCTTACCTGTGTCTTGATACTACTACTGTCAAAGGAGATATTCCCTTGCCACATGGTGGCTATGATGCACAAATAAAGCCTAAATCATAAAACTGCCTTTGTCTCTTTCTTTTTGTTCCTTGAATTCCTTCCTTTTTCAGTGTGACCACCAAATAAGATGGGGTTAAAAGAAAACCCTAGGAACACGCACCAAGAATAACCACAACTACCTTTTTACCATAAAACATTAAACCTCTTGTGACCCCATAACTCTGGTATTTCATAATCCCAGGATTTTATCTTTGAAAACATATTCTGATGGCTATAACTGTTTCCATATGTAGCGATTGTCTACCTTTGTTGGGATGGGGTTGAGTTTGAAAAAGGATTATCTTCCCTTGCCGCCAGGGTTAGCCACTAGAGGACATTACAACCTGACTATCCAAACCCAGCCTAGGAACTCTCTCTCTCTTTCTCATCTGGGATCTCTAGACATGCACTAGTGTGTCTGTCTGCTTGGACTTGGGGAGGCCTTGCCCCCAACTAATAGGCTTATACGTGTGTTTTATGTTATAATCAAATTTCTTCAAAGACAACACACCTCCCACATACAAAACCCCCACCCTCCTCTCATACTCTCCCTCTGTCCTTCCCTTATCCAATTAACTTATAAACATAAAAAAGCAGAAAGTAAATGCATTTATCTCAACAAAATCTTTAAGGACTTCTCTAAAATATATGATATAATGAAGAATAGCAAATATGAAAAGTATATGCATACGAAAATGCTCAATGGTAAATTAGCAGAACAGGTTTAAAATCTCAAATAAAATATTATGGTACTTTTTCTCAGAATTTTTGAGATGAGGCTTGATTCTTAGGATTATTTGGATTATTCAAACTATTGTCCTTGTTGAGATTTTTGTAATATAAGGTGTGTGCTAGATGCCCACACCTACTTATAGACTTGGCGATAATCATGTGACCAACCTATTGGCCAATCACTGGCAGTGCTCTGCTGCTGATATTGTTATTTATATCAGCTGTTCTGATCTTAGCTACTCACAACTACCTTGAACCTTTGTGGACGACGGAACATAGGATTATATCACTGGACCTTTGACACTACGTAGGATTCCATAACTCAGGACTTATTCACTTACCAAAGGATTCTATAGCTCAGGACTTACTTACTTTAAGTCCTTTTCAACTGGCCAAGGATGGCGGTCAGAAACTTAACAGTCCTCATCTTTATTGTTATCTGTACAACGTTTCGGCCTTCTTATTTCTTTTTGGACTCGGGAACTTTCTACGGACTCGGAAACCTTCTTTTCAGACTCAGGAACCTTCTTGTTGTAATTGGGAAACTTCTTGTAGCAATTGGGAACCATCCTGGAACTTTGAACCTAACCCTTTATTCAGTCCACGGGGGTATCCTGTTCTCATTCCGCTAACCATAGCTAGGGTACAGGTGTTAAGCTGTGTTAATTATTATTCTATGTGACTGCTGCCCCTGACCAAGATTGAACCTGCAGTCTAGAGATAACTGTCACATAGAACTGTCTTAATCTAACTCCTTTATCCAATAGGCTATGTGACCAATAGAATAATAATAACAGAAGGTCAATTTCTTAAGCAGAGTTTATCATGTTTGAATTCAGAGTGTTCCTTCTTCTAGACTGGTTACTTAGCCAAGATTAAAGAGCCCAGTCTGCCCAACTATTTACCCATAGCTGGAAGGTGAGTAGTTGGATGCATACCTTTCCCAAGTGTATTACCACTATGTCAAATGCAAACAGCCTCATCCAGGATTTGAATTCATGCTAACTATTGGTCAATATCTGACCAAGTGGTCTTTTGGTCCAATTATTCATTGGTACTCTTCGATACTGGCCCTTGCCAACTCAGCGTATGAGTAGTACAGGGATCTGTGCAGTAAAGTGAGGAGCTGATGGTAGGTGTGGTGCTCTGTCTCAGACACCAAAACAATTTCCTTGGTCTAGTGCTAGTGAAAAGGGGATAGACTCCTTCACTGTCTGGCTGATACCAACTTGTGACATAATGGTCATGATGTGGAATTCTTCTGGTCTAAGGCCTTCTGGGAGATTGTTATTTTTTTGCGTCTTTTTATTTATTTTTTTATATTTAATTTAATTTTGTTTTATTTTTGTTTCATTTATTTTTTATTTAGTTTAATTTTATTTTTTATTAATCACCACAGTTTTTCCCCCTCAGAATCTGATAATTTAAATTGATTCTGTTTTTATATTAGGGTTATTCAATAAATAAGGTGAATTTTGCCTAAGGCGTTGGCAATAGGAATCATTGTTTACAGTTGCACCTTTTCCAAGGAAATCAATAGTGATGGGTCCTTTTACATAGTAAACACATTGAGTAATAGCTACCTATTAGCTAAATAAGGGCATCCCATCATGGTGTAATAGTCACATCTTAACGATGGAGAACGGGTTGGGTAAATACCTATCTATTAGTTAAATAGGGGCGTACCATCATGGTGTAATGGTCACATCTTAACTATGGGGAATGGGTTGGGTAAATATATATCTATTAGTTAAATAAGGGCGCCCCATCATGGTGTAATGGTCACATCCTAACCGTAGGGAATGGGTTGGGTAAATACCAACCAATTAGTTGAGTAAGCTATAGCTTATGGCCACACATCCTCAGTTACATTTAAAAAAATATATTTTTATTTTATCATTTGTTTTTATTCTTTAATATCGATTCATCAAAGATTTTATTGAATCATTAATCAATAATAATCATAATTATTTTAAATGTTTTAGAGAAGAGCCTCAAATTTCATATAGTTATTTACTAAGCTTAGCTTAGATGTGGCACAAGGCCAGAAGTATGGGGTACCCAGTGAGAATCAAACTCACTAACAATGATTTGCAAATCTAGCTTGCTAACCATTACACAACGTGAGGTGCCCTGTTATTTACTAAGCTTAGCTTAGATGTGGCACAAGGCCAGAAGTATGGGGTACCCAGTGAGAATCAAACTCACTAACAATGATCTGCAAATCTAGCTTGCTAACCATTACACAACGTGAGGTGCCTTGTTATTTACTAAGCAGAGCTTAGATGCAGCACAAGGCAAGAGAATCAAACTCACAAACAATGGTCTGCAAATGTAGCTTGCTAACAATTATATTGAATCATTAGTTAATAATAATCATGTATGATTATTTTTAATTCTTTTAGAGAAGAGTCTCAAATTTCATATAGGTTAGGGTGAAAGTCCAGTCCTGATTCCACAGTTGATGTTTGAGATATCTTATAACAGTTAATTTTTCTGCTTAGTCATTTTGCCCTTGTAATGTCAATTTTCTCTCCACTGAACAAGTCTGTAAGTTGTAAATAATAACTTTTTATTTTTTAATTTATTCTTCTCACTGAATTTGTTTTAAGCTTTTCAATCAGCAGATTCAATTGATTCACATGAACCAGTTACTAAAATTACACAATTTTGCAGAACCAGTTGCTGGGCTGTTGTAATATTCAAATGTTCTCTTATCTTATGGAATATAAGTGGTTTTATGTGGGATTAACCTTTTAATTGTTTTTGGTACGTGTTTGCAGGTTGTTTCTTTTAAAGCCCATTATATATACTAGCAAAAATAAACACCCTCTGGGTGGTGTAAAAATGAATTTTTGAATGATATTACCTGAGGGAGGGGAGTTAAAAATTCAATGTCAGAGGTTTTGTATCATAAGCAAAATCATCAAAGGAGTAAAGAAATAAAAACAATTTGAAATGAAAACGTAGTTCTGTTCCCCTCAAATAAAATGTTGCATGAATCTATTAATTATTAATTAGATAACTATTTTTAATATTGTACAAATAAATTTTTCACAAATCATAGGTATTTACTTATTTTACACAAATCGTAGGTATTTACTTATTTGTAAACCTTTTAGTTAACTTCTTGTTACTGAAAAAAGGGCTCGAGTATGGTGCTATTGGGTTTTGTAACGTCAGCTGTAACATAGTTTTTGTTACAGACAGGCAGCAAATCTCCATTATTAATAGATTTACCAACCCCCTCACATGAGCAGGATATGACACAAGGTCAATTTCTTAAGCGGAGTTTATCAGGTTTAGAATTCAGAGTTTTCCTTCTCCTAGACTGGTTACCTAGCCATGGTTAAAGAGCCCATTCTGCCCTGCTATTTACCCATAGCTGGAGGGAGAATTGGATTCATACCTTTCCCATGAGTATTAGCGCCGTGTGAAATGCAAACAGCTTTGGCGAGGAATTGAACTCGGGTCAATGAGTCCATTTCCTATGACTCTAACCATTAGACCACACGCCTCCATTTAAAATCCATTATATGTGGTTCTTCTTTCTTGTAGGTTGTCAGGCTGTAAAGGAATTAAATGAAAGAAAAAGAAGAGGCAAAGAATAAAGATATTTTCAAGGTTCAGACTTTATTCCTAGGTTCATAGTTATTTCCTGGAGAGGAGTTTTTTTTTGTGTGTATGTGAATGAACCAGTCAATAACGTGTGTTCCCAGTAAGGTCTGTGTTTGGAATGGCCAAGGGATCTTCTTGGCACCAGGAAGGAGGTTTTTTTACTTATAGAAGGGGGAAAAATAGAGGGGGGAAAATAGATATTCGAGTCAACAAGTTCCTTCTAAGGGGGGGACCAAAAAGAAGCGAGTTCACCGTCTTCTCGCAGGCCAAACTTTCTTTTGGTCAACACAGTATTTGTCTTCGACCAGCAGCTAAAAATCCGTCAAAATAATCTTTTCTGATTGCCGTCTCACGTAGGCCGAATGCTTGTCTGCTCGTCATGCCACGCTCCACTCGCTTTGGTTATTTATCGGCATATTACCTAAACATCCGGGCACATTAGTCAAACCCCGCGTCCGTCCAGTGCCAAAATCGCATTTGTTTTTGCATGCAGGAGGATGCGGGTTTGATCCAGGCAGGCAAGACAATGTCTTGCTCTTTTTTTTTTCTCCTCCGTCATATTACTCTATTCATGCCCAGACGGTTCTACCTGTCTGAAGGCTCCTGGGAGATTGGGGAAAAAAATCTCCTCTCCAAGAAATAGCTATGAACCTAGGAATAAAGTTTGAACCTTGAAAATATCTTTAATCTTAGTCAAAAAAAGATTTGAAGATTTGATTGATTGTTGGCATCCTTCCGTTTTCTAAAAGTGATGGTGTAGTGTCCATTTAAAAATTTTTTTTTTAACTGCATCTTCATGAGTGGCTGAACAGGCCAATTTTTGAATGGTAATCTCTGGTGCAGTGACTGCAAACAAACAGTGATACTTCCTGGAGTTGTTTCAAACTATGTAAAAAAACAAACAAAAAAAACAACTGAGGTGGTCACTACAAGAATAGACTCAATCCTAATTAGTGATCATCCTCCACACATTACTACAACAACCAACATTACAATTTTTGTTTTTTGTTTTGTTTAGTTTTATGTGACATTGTTTATATTGTGTAATGTGTGAAAATAAACCATTGTCTTGTCTTGTCTGTTGTCTCTCCTTCCTTCTGGCTCTCTTTTCTGTGATGGCTACTTTCCTCTCTTTTTCACTCCTTTTCGTCACTTGTTAGACGAGGAGGCGCCATGTTGAAAAGATAAATGGAAGAAGAATATATATATATATATATATATATATATTTTGTAATTTTTGTTACAGACAAAAACTGGAAGCGAATCTCCATTATGGAGGTGCGTGGGCTAGTGGTTAGAGTTGTGGAAAATGGACTTGTCGATTCGAGTTCAATTCCTAGACGAAGCTGTTGGCATTTCACATAGCGCTAATACCCTTGGGAAAGGTATGAATCCATATATTCTCCCTCCAGCTATGGGTTAAATAGTAGGGCAGACTGGGCCATCAGCCTTGGGTAGGTAACCAGTCTAGGAGAAGGATAACTCTGAATTCAAAATTCTGTTTCAAATCTTTTTATCTGCATTCTTATTTAATTTCATAAGCCTTTCTGATTTAATATAATATGGTATTTACCTCGTACCCCATTTGTACGGATTAGGCACAAGGCCCTATTAACGTGGGACCACCCACAAACCGAAGCTCATGGGTGGTGGGTGAAAAATTGTGTTGATCCCTTCGGCATTCCCCCTCAAGGGGAGGACCTCAGACACTAGGCAATAAACTCAGCCCTTCCCCTTTAAATCGAGGGGGCAGGTGTTGCCTGGGGGGATGGTCCCCTGGGATCAACACTATTAACTTGTAAAGATCCAAGGCTGAAGTCACTGGACCCCCTCGGTCGAAACCAGAGTTAGATATGTTAGTTAGATATATCTTATATCAGGAACCAGATGGTAGACAAGGTGTCCCATATTTTGTACCCAAGCGCTTTCAACCATGTCCATTGTTGTCATCAGGGGAATTATTGGTTGTAGTTGTACTGTTTTATTTGTGGGACAAGTTTTATTCACTTGTGAGGGTTTATCATTATATATATATATATATATATATGATAGTTAGATAGATAGATAGAGAGAGAGAGAGAACTGGTTTCTAAAAAAATTTAATCTTACCACTAAAGCTTTCTTCGTTCTTAGTATGGGTAAAAGTCTTTGAGTTCATGCCTTTAATAGTTCAAAATAAATTTAGTAGTTTAAACTCATTTTGCTTGTAACTCTAAGTTAACAATATCTATGAACAGTATTACTATTCACTTTTTATTTATTAAAAGAAAAAATTAAACTAAAAAAAAAACAAAACATTTACTGATAATACTTTTAAAATAGTTGAAAATAAAATTATACCCACCATATTAAAGATTTAATTATTTATACATTATATATCATTTATATAATTTAATATCCAACATTTTCTTTTCAGTATATAAAAAATAAAAATAACTTGCAAAAACGAAACCATTTTAGGAGGCATCCAAAATTCACTCAAAATTAATCATAAACTTCAGTATATTTTCTACTCTGGTGTTTACTTTATCTTTCATTTTTGTAAAATATCAATTTCATTTCAAAATATATTTATTTGCAAAAATAAAAAAACACAAAATATTTAGTTAATTTATTTGTAAAAGACTTCATGAATAATATTTTTTTTAAATGAATCATAAGGAATAAGGCAAGCATGCGCCATCTTGGCTTTTCGGAAAGAACGTCTTGAGCCGGCGGCGTCAGACGAGACAAAGCGAGATTTCGTGCGAGAGATGACGAGATTTGGCCATTAAGCAATAGAGGTGGGTCAAGCTTAATCTCAGCTGTACATAGAGTTTCTTAGTGAATCTTCGTCAACTTTCTGGCGGTAAATAAGCACCCAAGAATCGCCACTGGGATCATCGAGGACGAAAACGGACTATTCGAGTGTCTGCATATCTGGTAAGGCCGAGTGTCAGCCAAAAAATCGAGATGGGTTATGGTGTGTGTGATGTATGTCCCCCACCCCTGGCAATAACTTACCATTTTGGAACCTTCCTACTACAAACCTTCGCTTCTCTCCTCCTCATTCCACCACTCTTTCATATGTTTGCCCTCTCTTTAATTGTCTTTGTGTCACTCTTTACCCCTCAATTAAAAAAAAAAAAAGAGACAGCAAAATAAACTAGAACCTTTTTTTTTTTTTTTTTAACAATTTGTTCATTCATTTCCTTCTTTCTCTCAATCCATCTTACTATACGCTTCGCATATAAAACCAGGGGACGAAAAATAAATTTATAAGG
>CM042158.1:42760330-42811332 GCA_023376005.1 Doryteuthis pealeii
ACCAGAATCTTTTTCTTTAGCATTCAAATCTGGTGGTTTTATTTAATACAAATATTACTTAACCCTAAGAATCCTGAGCCTCCAATCACTTTTTCCATCCTGGGATGAAAAAGTAAAATGCTGTAATCTGTTATTTAACTGCTTTACAAGATGATAAATAAATCTTATTATAATAGAGATTCGGTGTTTGTCTGTAACCGAAACTATGTCACTGCTTACATAACAATACCCCCAGGAATTGTGTAAGTTTATCAATGAGTATTTAATTTATAGTCAAAATCATTATTACATAGAATAAATCTCCACTCTGGTCATTCTCAGTTCATCCACTATCCTATTATAATGGAGATTCGGTGTCTATCAGTAACTGCAACTACATCACTGCTTACATCGCAATATCCTCAGGAATTGCATAAGTTTATCAAGGAGTATTTAAGTTATAGTCAAAATCATTATTACATAGAATAAATCTTATTTATTAACAATGTCTCTATGAAAATCTGAGTTAGATTTGTCTCTAAAGAGCCCGTGTTATTAGTGCGTTTAAAATCCTGCAATGCGTCTTATATATCACTATAAAATAAAGGTTTACATAATATATGGTTTAATTTGCATACAGGTTTTAACAAAACCGTGTTTAATAATTATTTGGTATTATTGATCTCTAATATTGTTTTTTTTATTTTCCAACATATTAAAATCAATCCTATGAATTATTTTATATAGAAACCAATTGAAATATAATCAAAATAAGTGTAATCTTTTTATATGCGTTCTTACTTAATTTTGTAAGTCTTTCTAATTTAATATATTTTTTACATTAAATCTTAAATACTTATGTCCGGAGGGTGCATATTCTTGCTAGTTAAAATAATTTTTGCTATTAACCAGTTACTAACAATTTTTTTTAAATGGTAAAATCTTAACTTACTTTATTTAAAGAAAAAAAAAATTCCCAAGATTTTCCAAAGAAGAAATATTCAAAATCAAGTAATTAAATATGATTCATAATGAAAATTGAATTAGTCATAAAAACAACTTTAGAAATTCACCAAAATTTTCTGCACTAATTCCTGCAGAGAGACTATTAAAGTCTGTAAGTACTTATAAAATGTTACATATAAGTGACTAAAATAATATTACATTAGACTAATGAGCTAAAATCCACTTGAATTTAATTAATAAGGATAAATAATGTTGTATTATACCACATGGGTATCATAGATTTTACAAAGTTTTTTTTTTGTAGAAGAAGTGGTTTTCATTTGGTATTTTAGTGCATTACAAATGCTTCTCTTAAGGACAGAATGCTGGTGGATGAGCAGTCCATGAAATACAACACCCCACTTTGGCCCTTACTTAGGGTAGACAGTCGGTTAATCAGCTGGTCACATTAAGCTCTAGCACCTATATGATTGTCCCAAACCTAATGTTGTTATGGCAGCCCCCCAACCCTTTTTATCATATACGTGTCCTGGGTATGACGTTAAACTCTATCTGATGGGTGAGGTTTCAGTTCTGGAGGTCTGGGGAATGTGGAGTACCCCTTCATCACCATTACTCCTAGGTCCATTCTGACCCAGAGTGGTAGTACCTGTTAGGGTCCCATCTATGGGTTAAATAAAAAATTTGTTTACAAAAAGAAAAATTGAGTTTAAAAAATTTTCTTCTAAACTATCACTACAATATTTCAAAACTTTGCTGGCATTAAATGACCCACCATGGTTGATGTGCCATAAAACAAAACAAAACAAAAGAAAAAAACAAACAAACAAATGCTTTTAATTGGTTGGTTGGTTGGTTGTTTGTTTAGTTTTATGACTTATTAACTTTTCCAGTACTATTTGTCTGAATTTTTGAGATGAGTCTTGATAATTTGTGTTATTTGGATTTTTCTTACTCCTAGATGTCCCTCAATTTAAAAAAAAAATTTCACGCTCAGAGTTGCTGTGGCATGGAATAAACTGCCTGCATCAGTTGTTAGCTGCCAAAACACTGCATCTTTCAAAGCCTCCATGCTTCCTGTAATTCGGCAACACTATAACTGATAAAGGGGATAGACTCCCTCACTGATTGGCTTATACCGACATTAGGCCGCCCCGACGACATTATTACATTATAACTGATACTCACCCCATACACATATGCATGTACACACATACACACATACATGTATATTATTACTGTACACTATTCATTTTCCTGACATTAGCACATTATTCTATGTACTATACATGAACCTTTGATGAGTTGTGGTGCACCTGAGCACTGTAAGCAATAGATTTCATTATCATAGTTTCATTTCTCTGTTAAGGCAACTTGAGGAGCCCCCTAACAAGAAGTGTTCCGGTACCCCCAAGTCTAAATCTATCTGTCTGCAATCTCTTGAGTCATTATGCATTATATCCCTCAATTAAATAATGATAATAATGAAATTTAGTGTGTACAGCTAGACTTGTGTGTTCGAAGTCCAAAAATTTGTTTGTCAACTGAGGCCTTTTTAACTCAAATTTTTTAGTATTATTTGGATTATTCTGACTATTGTCCTCATCTTTATTGTTATCTGTACATTGATGGATTATATCGGGTCCATCCTGATTATATACTGTTTCTCTGAATTTTTTAGATGAGGCTTGATAATTAGTATTATTTGGATTATTCAGACTATTGTCCTCATCTTAATTGTTACAATAAAGATGCGGACAATAGTCCGAATAATCCAAATAATACTAATTATCAAGCCTCATCTAAAAAATTCAGAGAAATACTCAAATTTTTTGTTCGACTTCAGCGTTGTTTAAGAACTAAGGTTCCATTATATCCTTTTCACACTGTCTAGAAGTCACACGTGCTTCTGCTCAACTGACCGCCCTGTCGGTGGGGTATTAGAAAGCACCGACTGCACCTCTAAGACTCCCCCAATGGAGCTACCTGTTGGCCATGGGTGGCGACCCGTGATGCTTAAGGATAGAACCCAGGTGGTTGAGCAGTCCATGACTTGCAATACTCCACTTTGGCCCTTTCTTGGGCTAGACGGGCGGTTGGAGAGGCCCCCTCTGATCAATCGGCTGGTCATGTCAAGCCCTCGCACCTATATAATTGCCCCAACCCTATTGCCCTTATGGCAAGCCCTCAACCCTTTTTATTATGGGTGCTAGAAGGCGGTGACTGAGGGTCTACATATCCTGGAATGCCATTAAACTCTATCTGATGGTGAGGTTCCAGTTTTGGAGGTTTGGGGAATGTGGAGCACCCCTTCATCACCATTGCTTCCTGGTCCACTCTGACCTGGAGTGGTAGTACCTGTTAGGGTCCCATCTATGGGTTAAATAGAAAAATGTATTTATAAAAAAAATTGAGTATCCATTAAAATTGAATTTATTGCAAAACTTTGTCAGCATTAAATGGTTGATATGCCGTAAAACAAACAAACCATCTGCTCAACTCAGGAAACCTCAGTGTCATATAATTGTCTCACCTCAAATTCACACCATTGGTTAATATCCAATCAATACAACTCCTATGCAAATTAGTATGATGATTGCCATGCTGATTTTGTTAGCTCCATCTATGGTGGCAATCACTGCAGAGGGTAAGACTCCCCCACCCCCCAAAAGGGTGTCTTGGATATGACACTAAACTGCATTTGGTGAAGAGGCTTTAGTATTGGATATCTGTAGTACTTCTTCACTGCTGTCACTCCCATGTCACTCTGACTAGGAGTGGTAGTACCTGTTAGTGTCTCATCTATAGGTCAAATAGATTTGTTTAAAAATCATTTGTATTCAATAGGACCATGTCAACCCCACCCCCACTCAAAAAAGAAGAAGAAGAAATAAAACAAAAAATTTAAATATACAATGAATGCAATTCCCTAACCTCTAGGCATAAAATAGCCCTAGACAAATTGACATGCTGTTAAAATCAATCAATCAATATTCTTGCATTTTATCTGAATACTGTTTGATATGTTATCTATTACTTTTTAAAATATGTTAGAATTTACTCAGTAATCTTTAAATCTTGATTATTATCCTCTAAGCAACACTGGATACTCCAGCTAGTATATATATATATGTATATATATATATATATATATATAATAAAGTTAATCCTAATGAGTCAGATATTTCTACTAATAGTTTCGCTTAGTAGCTCATCAGGGAAGGCTTGCTCTGATGAGCTACTAAGTAAAACTATTAGTAGGTATATTTGACTCATTAGGATTAACTTTATTATTTGCTCTACTTGGGTATCAAATACTTTTTACATTTCAGCTTTAGAAAATCCTAGCAGTTTATATATATATATATATATATATATATATATATATATATATATATAAAATCTTTTATATATAAATTTTTTTTTATTTGGCCAAGTGTTATAGTGTTAATCAATTATTTTTGGTTGGTGTGACCCTCTTGGTCTTTTCTTTTTTTAATTTTTTTCCCCAGGTGAAGTTTGGTAGTATATTTTTACTAACAAATTATTTGTCGTTTTTTTTTTTTCTTACCGCAAGGGTTTACTAATAAGATTAGTATATTATATATATATATATATATATATATATATATATATATATATATATATGCTCTATAGAATTAAAGCAATGTGATTTAAAACATGAAACCATAATTTGGTGGAATATTTGTTAATTATACAGTATTAGACAAAAAAAAACAAAACTGAACCATTTTTTAATTTTTTTTTTTATTATTGTCACAAATTTTAATGAAACTTTGATGACATAGACACACATAGGAAGTGATTATTTTCTTTGATTATTGCGGACAAAGTTCCCTCAGTTGTGGCAAAAAGTCATAATTTTTTAAAAAGAAAATTCTCAGAAATGCCAAAAAAACAAAATTGGAATTTTTTAAAGAATTTTCTTATCCTTGATTTGATATCCTAATTTATGATTAATCTTTTGATTATGACTTTTAAATAAAAAAAAGTCATTACTTAATTTGGTTTGAGCAAAAGGAGAAATCTATTTCTATTGAAATAATAATGAATTTCATTAAGAGTTTTAATATGGTCGGACAAATAAATAGTCACTTAAGGATCTTTTTATATTAAACATTAAAGTAAGATTTTGAAGCAATCTCCTGCAACTTTAAGAATGTTGTTTTGTAGTTAGTTAAATTTTTGTAAAATCACATCCCCATCTTTAAATCAAGAGAGAACTATTCAATTAGTCTGTTGACAATTTAGTTAATAATTTTTACATTTTCATCTGAAGAAGTCTACAGAAATATTGTTTATATTCAAGATTTGTGAATTTTTTTATATATCAAAATAAAAAGACATAATTCTTAATTTGGTTTAAGCAAAAATGGGGGAATCTATACCAAGTCTATTTCAAGTAAAATAAATATGAATTTCATTACTAGTTTTAACATGGTTGTACAGAGGATCTCTTGAAATAAGGACCCTTTTTCTCTAGTAAGAGAGGAGAGATCTACGGATAAATTATTAAATAATATTTTTTATTTTCTGAAGTTCACAGATGATTCATTAATGATTCTTTTAACTTTTATTTTATTTTTTATATCTACAAATACAGACATATAACTTAATTTGGTTCCAGCAAAAAGAGAAGTCAATTTCTAGTGAAATAATCATGAATTTCATTACAAGTTTTAATATGGTTACATGATTAAATAGGCACTTTATGATTTTTTAAATATTAAAAATTAAAGTAAGACCTTGAAGAAATCTCCTGCAACTTTTGAATTTGTATAAATTTTGTAAAATCACATCCCCCATAGTTAAATCGAGAGAGAACATAGAAGTTATGTGCAGAGATGCTGATAGATACGCATCCTGCGTCCATAACGCACAAAAATCTAAAAGGACACAGTAAAATCGTATCCATGCATCCCAGTGTTTTTCTTTTTTTCTTCTCTCACCATTTCAAGCTAGCTGTAAATACATTTCATTAGTTTTCTTAGAAATTAATTACACAGGATAGGTTACAGGGTAGGAGTTAGACGGCTTTAGTTGGGACCCATAAATTTTCCTGGGGACTCATTCAAAGCAAATATGTGTGCCCCAGGATGCACTAAATCAAAAAAGGTATCAGCATCACTGCATGTGCACAGTCAAGCTACATAGAACATCCTACGTCTTGTACCTGAAGAGAACACCTGCAATCTGTGCAAATCACCTAGTGGTTTGATTAGACACAAGAAAGGGCATCAGAATGTGTCGCATACAGTAGCTCACAATAAATTATTCAAATGTCACTCAGTAGAGAAACTGGCCTGTTGAGTCATCTGCACATACATGGTTGTGCAATAAAGAAATCTTAATTGGTGACATAGCCATCTTTTGACATGTATTATTCACAATAAATAAATAAAAAATAAACTTTCTTGGGAGATGGCTTTATTCATGCCTTATATTTAGAAAGGTAATGGTTATTGTCATAGAAAATGAATACAGCGACCATGGTTCAAATCCTGGACAATGCTGTTTGTATTTCACATAACACTAATACCCTACCTAAAAGGTATGAATCAACTATTTTTCTTGCAGTGATCGGTAAATAGCAAACTGGGCTCTTTTTAACCATGGTATGGCAACCAGTTTAGGAGAAGGAAAACTCTGAATTCAAACCTGTTAAACTCCACTTAAGAAATTGACCTTGTGTCACATGTTTCTCGTGCGAAACGGTTGGTAAATATATATATATATATATATATATATATATATATATTCAGAAACTAAAAAAAAAATGATAATCATAGGTTCCAAAATGGTAGAAAAAGGCTATGTGTTCTAGGTGTGAATTCTCAACAGCATACATACACTACATATTCATTTTTATTTAGGTTTTGTCCTACTCCAGTTTCTGGTGATATTAAACTATAGAAAAAAGGTACAAGAATTTGCTTATAGAAGTAAAGGAGAATATGCATTAGAATAAAAACAAAAAAAGTCTTGGAGTAAGTACTCATAATTATCTGTCGCATTCCACTGATGTTGAAACAATGGCATTATTTTTTTCAGTCTCTGATATCTCAATTAACTGTGCTTCATAGAAAGATATATTGCTGCTTTTCTTTTCTCTTTTTTTTTTGGTAACCAGTGACTACTGACTTCTGTTGGAATGTATATTATAGAAATTGCCCAAAATTGGTAAAAGTTCAACAAGTACTTTTAGGAATATTATCTCTCTCTCCCTCCTTCCTTCTTCCTCAAGACCCTCTTTTATCATTCGTTTTTTGATAATTTTGATTGCAGGAAGAGTTTATAAAAAATTATATGTAAGTGTTGAGAATTTTGTCCAGTATTGTTACAGTATTGTATGTTAAAAAAGAAAAATAATAACGTTAAAAATATTACCCCCATTTTTTAATTTTCGATATGGATCGGATTTTGATAGAATAAGTATTTTTATGAAAATATCTAATGATCATAATTTATTCATGTATATTTCGATAAGTTAAAAGGCTAACTGTTTGTTTTTTGTTTTATAAAAAATAAAAAGATACTTTTTTTCAAATCGATGGAAACGCCCTTATTACGTTATTTCACAAAATTATTTTTTTAAAATGGGGAAAAAAAGGAAAAGAAAAATCGAAAACAATTAACTTTTTACACAGCTGTTATTAATTAAATTACTTTTTTTTTCTTTATCTTTATTGTCGCCAATATTATTTATCTACGTTTGAATATTTTTCGTTTATTTATTATTTAAAAAAAATTTTTTTTGGGGGGGGGGCGACAATTATTTATTGATAATTTTTTATTTTTTCATTTTCGGAAACCGATTCTTCGAGAAAGTTAAAACCTGTTTAATTGATAAAATTAAAAAAAAAAAAAAAAAAAAAAAAAAAGAGAGAAAAGAGAAAGACAGAGAGAGAGAGAAGAGAAAAAAAAAAGAAAGGAAGAAATATTCGTTTTTTTTTTTTCTTTCAGAGATTATTTCAACATTTTAGACGAAAAGGAAGATGTATTTTCTTGAAAGAAGAAAAAGAAGGCACCAAGATGCTACATTTGAAAAAAGAGAAGGAAGGAAAGGTGCGTGGTACGTCGTACTATGTACTTATTTGGACTAATTATTATTATTATTATTATTATTATTATTAATGATGATGTGGATGTTAAGAAGACTAAGAAAGAAGAAAAAAAATGTTGCTTAAAGTATCAGTTAGTATCTAAAAAAAAAAAAAAAAATTAACAAGACTACAACGAAAAGAATTATAAAACACTAAACCTGTTAATAGTTGTTTTGTTAGTAGTAAAACAGTATTGGTTTCTATTATCGTAGTTCCTCAGTTAAAATGGCAACTGCGAAGAGAAAAGGAGAGATGGAATCCTCTGCCATTATCAGATCCATTGTAGTAGTAAATAATTGTAGAATTAGTCGCTTCTTCTTTTTCTTCTTGGGAATTATCATCTTATTTAATAATTGAAATTTGGAGCATTAAAAAAGGAGTGTCTTTGCTTTGGGTTTTTTTGTCTTGGTCTGGGTGTGTGTGTGTTTTTCTGCTGGTTGTCTCTCCCCCCATTCTGGATAGAACTTGCCCTACCCGTCCTGTCTTGCTGATTCCTTCTCTCCAACTACTTCATTCACCAAAAATAATGGTATGTCTCGGTTCAATCCATTATTTCTTTTACTTTCTAACTCGGCCCATTTTCACGTCAAGGGGGTTTCAATCCAAAACACTACAATTACTACTTTCTTCATCTTTCTTTTTAGTTTTACAACCATCGGTTTCGGTTTTTTTAAAAGAAATTTCTTCTTCAATACATTTATTTATTTCATTTCATGTTAACAAAGAATTAGTTCATCATTGAAAAACCGGATCTTTTTTTTTTTATCGTTTATTTATTCATTTATTTTTTAACTCGGTTTTAGTTTTTACTTGTAAATTCTATAAATCTATTTATTTACAAGTTTTTATCTACATTCATTAATTTTTTAAAATATAATATTTATATTCGATATATACAAAAATAATTAATTTTAGGTTTAAATTAAGGGAATAATTCGTTCTTTATGGTTTAGTTATAAAAAATAAGCATTTAATTTTAAAACCTTTTTTTATCGTTCATTTATTTATTTAAAAAAAAAACTCCGATTTAGTTTTTACTTGGAAAATTTATTTAAAAATCTATTTTCATTTACAAGTTTTTACTACATTCATTAAAAAATGTATATGTAGAGATATACAAACATAATTAATTTTAGGTTTTCGTTCTTTCTTGTTTTTGTTATAAAAATAAGCATTTAATTTTAACATCATTTTAAAATAACATTCGTTATTTCAAATGTGTAGTTTTTTTTCTTTTTGTTGAAGGAAGTTTTTAAAATGTTTGTAATTTATTTTAAAAAAATCGCCGTTGATAATTATTATGTTTTAAATTGTTTTTTCTTAAAAATTACTGAAATTTAAAAAGAAAATTAAATCAAATAATTGTGTTAATTCAATAATATCAGGTGTTGCAGTTTTTAAATGAATTATTAACCGAAGCCAATTACTTAAAAAATCACTTGTGTTATTCTTAATATTTATAAAACAAAAAACTTTTATTCCCTCGAAATGAATGAATATTTTAATTTGATTTTTAAAGTAATTTATTTTACTTTTCATAACAAACAATATCAAGAGTCAGTAATGAATTTTAATGGAAATTATTGGCTAAAGTATTTGAAAACAAAAAAAAACTTTAATATATTTTTCTGTTTTGTAGTTTTAAAAAATTGATTTAAAATATCTATCTTTCTTGTTTTTATTTATTTTTGTTAAAACCATAGGAATTAGTTGTTTTTTTTTCGTTTTTTTTTTCGGTCAGATCTATCCAAGTTTATTCTGACGTTTCGAGCAGTGAGACTTGCTTTTCTTCAGGTGTCGCGTGTAAAAAAATAAATAAAATAAGATAAATAAACTCAGGAGCGATGATGATTTTTTAAACAGCGAAATGCGATAATTGAAGCGGAAAACAACTAAATCATAAATGTATTATTTTTGTTTAAAACTTTCATAGTTTTATTTCTTTCAGAAAATAAATTTAGATTTTCTTGTTTGTGTGTCTCTGAAGAACATAATGTATTTTGAAGAAGACGACAATGTCTTCACAGAAAAATAATCTAAAATATTTGGGGTTTGTTCTTTAATATTTGTGGAATTTTATTATTTTATATGCATTAAAAAAGAATAGAGACCTTTATTTACTTTTTCGGTAGTAAATCTGAAGTTATTAAGTTTAGATATTAATTTAAAACATTTCTTGTCCTTAAATTGTACAAATATTTTTTGCTGTTGTGTAGTGAATAAATGATAAAAAGAGTTGCTTAAATACAGTATTCTATAAGCAACTGTTTATTATTTATTCACTAAACAACAGCAAAAAATATTTATACAATTATTCAATATTGAAAATGCTGCGGTAATGTACAAAAAAATTATGTAGAAAGGTAAAAGTAATTCACCAGCCAAATTAAGTTTCAGTGATTTTCTTCTTTTTTGCTTTTTTGAATAATTAAATCTCAAAAGTACATCTTCAACTCGCTACAATTCAACCATCAGCCATACTTTAGTATTTCCCTTCCCATTTACTAAGAAGATGTCGACTTACGACCGATATCTGATACATACATCCTTTTTGGACTTAAATGTAAATATTCAATTAAAAAAAAAAAATTAAGCAAATGATTGAAACTTATTCAGTTATCTGGATGTAGAGTTATATTTTTCTATTTTGTTTTGTCTATTAACATTACCGTAGAAATAACGAACATTTTCTTTATCAAAGTATCCTATCTTCTTCAATGAAATTGTCGTTGAAAATGATTAAAAGTTTAATCATTAAACTCTCTTCTTCTTTGATAAAGAGTCCAGATTCAAATCAATAAGGAAGCTATTTTCGGATTTTTTCTTCCTTAATATTTTTTTCTCTCGAAGTTTTTCTCAGTATAAAATTAAACTTTAAATAAGCAATAAAAACACATGATTTTGTTAATAACTACCACAATAAAGACGAGGACAATAGTCCGAAATATCAAAATTATTCATATCAAGCCTCATCTCAAAAATATAAACAACAAACAAGTTTCATGAATTTTCGTAAACATTTTTATTTATTTATTTATTTACAATACGTTTTCCTTGGAATAGGTATTAAGTTGTTTATAACTGCAAAATAAATATTTCGCTTGTGTAGAATTTCATTAGTATACAACATTTAAGATTTATTTTAGTTACTTGTCAAAATACAAAATAAACAGACGACTCTTTATGTAACTACGATCGGCTGTATCTAAGGAAAATATTTTAAAAATTAGCGTGAATGGTTCCCAAAAGTTCCGTTTTACTTTTTCTTTTTTTATTGTTATTATCTCTCACATTTTTACATCTATAAAATTCAAAATTTTAGATTTTGAGCTGTTTAGTTTTTATAAGAATGTTCATTATTAACAAAATAACAAAACTAAAAGACGATTAAATCTGATGCCGATCTTCCAATTTACGGAAGGTCAGTAGCAACATAATTTCAGCTATTGCACAACCGGTTATTGTTATATTTCTCACTCACATTAAAGTTATGATGTTTGTTTAAGTATTTAACTTATTCCTGAAACGACTGAGAATTTTTTTTTATAGAAAATTGTCCAGAATGTTTGTCGATCGAGGTTAAAAACGTAGTAAGGGTAACCTAAAGCCGAACTCTTTTTTAGACCCTTGGCTTGGTTCGTTTACCAAAACTTTTCTAGTTCCCCAATCATACTGTATTGGAAAAATAAGCTTTAAAAAAGTTCGGCTTCGGGTTACCCTTACCGCCCTTTTAATCTATGCTATTGAAATATATTTATTTTATTCCTAATTTTCAAAAATTATTGTCTTATTGGCCCTCCATAAAATAACCTAAAAATATTTTTGATTCTTGTTGAAGCTTGATATTTTCCCCTTTGTGTTGTTTTTATTTAGGTTTAAGTGAAAATAAATAAATTAAAATTTTAAAGCATTTTACTGATATTTTTTCTTCTTCTGTGACAATGATTTAAACTTACATTGGTTGATGTTTTTAAGGAAAAGAAATATTCAATCATTTCTTTGGTGTGAGAGTGTTGATGAAAAAAAGAAAGAAAAAAAAAAAAAAACATCTTCCTCATCAGTGTAAATTAACTTTATAAAGTCGAAGATTTTATTAAAAGATAATTTATATTTTGAGAAGTTTCTATGATTGTTATTCATATTGAAGAAGTTAAATTTAATTCTTTATTCTGATTTAAAAAAAAAAAAAATCATTGTTTACTTAGCTCAGTTGGTAGATCATCCACCTTGGAACCACAAGGATACGTGTTCAATACCGGCCCTCACCAACTCAGCACATGAGTTGCACAGTAAAATTGGGAAGCTGATGGTAGCTGTGGGCCCCACCTCAGCTAGCGCTAGCGAAAAGTGGATAGAATCCTTCGCTGTCCGGCTGTTACTGACTATAGGGCACTCCACCTACTTTTTACTAAAGCTAGGATTAATCACAGTTTTTTTTTTTTTTTTGGCTATTTCTTTTTCCCAGGATAATCTTCAGTTTAAAAAATATTTGATTAAAAAATTAGAAAAATTTATCTGTTATTTTGATAAAATTATCACAATATCCAACAATTAGGAAAGAAACTAAAAGGCAGACCTTATTATTATATATGGTACATTGACACATTTGGATGAGTATCATTATCTTGGTTATTTTAATCATATTTTGGATGGAACATTTGGTAAAAAAAAAAAATGGACTCTCGCCAATTTTGACGCATGAGGGTTCATCAAATGAACGACCTACAGAGTGTTTTGTTTTTAGTAGTGAAGGCTTGTGTTGGACCATCCACACTTTTTGGCACAGTTAAAGATAGGAGAGAATTTGTGCACAAAGAATGCCACAAACCCAATCAACAACTGACCCCAGGCTTTTCAAATTCAGTTTTCCTTCTCCTAGACTGGTTACCAATCCGAGGTTAAAGAGCCCAGTTTGCTCTACTATTTACCCATAGCTGGAGGGTGAATATATGGATTCATACCTTTCCCAGGGGTATTAGCGCTATGTGAAATACAAACAGCCTTGTCGAGGATTTGAACTCAGATCAACGAGTCCATTCCTATGACTCTAACGATTATACCATGCACCTCCATGGAGGGACATCTGCTATTCTTCAGGTGTCTGTCATAGTGAACTGAACTCTTTAATTAATCTACAGGGTTAAAGAATCTCTTATCTCCCTCCAGTTATAGATAAAATAAAGGGGCTGGTTTAGCTCAGTCAGTAAGGCACCTGTCTAGGAATTGCAAAGTTCCTGGTTGGATACCGGTCCCTGCCAACTCAACACATGAGTAGCACAGATTGGGTAATCTGATCTATGAGGTAAAGTGGGGAGCTGACTGTAGGTGTGGCACTCTACCTCAGCAGAAACAATCTCCATAGTTTAGTGCTAGGAAAAGGGCATAGACTCCCTCACTGTCTGGCTGATACTGACAATAGGCCACTTTGCCAACTTTACTTTTATGGGTAAAATAGTAGAGCAGACTGGGTTCTAGCCTTGATATGACAACCAATCTAGGAGAAGGAAAACTCTGAATTCAAACAAGCTTTACTCTACTTAGAAATTAACTTTGTGTCACATCTTGCCTATGGTGGAGGGGCTGGGTAAATACGTACAGAGTTGACTGTTCTTATTTTGCTGTCTATACTTAGAAGACAGACCTGTTAAGAATATGGTTGGGCTGGAATAAGAGTATTGGTGTGTTCCTTTATTCCTCTCTCAATTTGATTTTGACATACAAGGTGTGTCAACAGTATCAAGATTTTTTGTACTTTTTGACACACCTTTTATTCTAAAAAGAAAAATAACGTTCCATTCATTCTTCATTTCTTTCTTGGTAAATACAGCTTTAAACTTCGTACTTTTTGGACACACCTTGTATTCTGAAAAAGATTAATGAATCGAACGTAATTTTTTTCAGAATACAAAGTGTGTCAAAAAGTTTTAAAAATCTCTATACTTTTTTGACACACCTTGTATATTGTTAGAAATTATTTGTAAAAAAATGGAAAGTGGGATGAATCTGTCATGTGTATAAAAGAATGTTTGAATTATTTGTTCATCCTCATCTAAAGTTTTAAATTCACATTCAATCCAAAAATAACCTTATTCCACATCCACAGAACAGGATTCTTAAATTAGGTTAAATCGTATGCAATTCCCTTATCTCTAGGCATAAAATAACCCCAGACGGGTTGACATGCAATTAAATTTAATCAAGTTGAGATAGCACCTCATTCCACCCAGCCAGAAGTCACATTTCCTAATCTGCCCCAAATGATAGCCTTTGTTTAAATGTAATATTAAACATATTTAGAAGTCTTTGATTTAAGGGAAATATTTCAGGTAACTTTAAATGAAAATGCCATTTTTAGCCATTTTTTTTATAAATCCTTATAGGAATGGGACTCTGGACTTGGAAAATTTTGAACAGGATGTTAAGAGTTAAACAAAATTATGTTATGTATTCAAAGTCGTCGAGTGTTAAGGCTTTGGCTGCTACAACTTAGTTGGGTAGAGAAGAAGTTATGAATTAGAATACAAAGACTAAAAATAGATTAGGAAAAAGAATGAGAAGTAGGATAGATAATAGAAAGCAAACACAAAATTCTATTTCAACTTTGTGTCACTTTCCTCTCAGGTCCTGTTTTGAGCACTCTGATTTCAAATCAGGGAATTTTTTTATTTTTACTGTTTTGATTCAGTTTTATCAATTTATTTTCCCGGTTTTCTATTTGTATTTAGAAAGTTCTACTGTATCAGACACACAACACTCACTCCTTAACCCTTGACACCCTGGGTAAATACCTATGTTGCTGGTGCCTTGGGTCAGCTCTGTGTCAGAACTGAATAAAAAAAAGTAAAGTTGGTAGAGTGGCTTATTGACAATATCAACCAGACACTGAAGGAGTCAATTCCTTTTTCACTAGTGTCAGACCAGGGAGATTATTTTTTGTGTCAATGGTGGAACGCCACACCTACCATTAGTTTCATACTTTACCACACAGATCCAAGTTGTGCTACTCCTGCATCAAGTTGGCAAGGGCTGGTATTGAACCTGGAACCTTGTGGTTCCCAGGTGGTTGCTCTAAAATAATATAGATAAAACATTTTTTTTTTAAATCTCTGTATCTATTAATAATGGAGATTGTCTGTATTTCTGTCTGTAACAAAAACTGCGTCATAGCTCTACATCATAGCTTACGTCACAATATTCTTATGCTATATACACCCAAAATTTGAGTAAGCAATCTTAAAAATTGTTTTTTACTCTCGTTCTTTTTTTTTTTTAATTTTTAAATTTTTTTACAGTAACAAGAAGTTAACTAAAAAGTTTACAAATAAATAAATACCTGCGATTTTGTGAAAAATTGATGTGGAAAATATTCAAAATAATTTTTCGATTATTACATGCATGCAACATTTTATTTGAGAGGGACGGGGCTCAGTTTTCATTTCAAATTGTTTTTTTTTTTGTTTTTTTTACTCCTTTAATAAATATGAGGATTTTGCTTACTTATGATACAAACCCTATGACATTAAATTTTTAACTCCCACCCTCTCAGGCAATGTCTTTCAAAAATTAATTTTTATGACACTCGGAAGGTGTTTTCTGTTGCTAGTAAATGTAATAAATCTTCAATTAATGCAAATCATTTTTGTTGCTTGGTATGAAAAAAAAAAAAGAAAATTAATTTTTAGTGTTGCCTAGAATTAGTTTTAGATAATTTCCTAAAATTTATTCTTCAAGATAAAAGGTCAAATAACTCAAGATAAGAAGGTCAATTTGAGTCTCCATTTTATTGGTATCCTAAATTATGCAATAAATCCATTTGTCTACTTCTAAAATCTGTAATACTCTAGATGTCTGAATGTTTGTTGTTTTTTATGTAAGTTATTACCCTACAATGATATATAAATTACTTATTGTATTATTGTGTAACAGAATAGCTGTCTCTTTTTTATCAAGAGTCTTTTTTATGACTGTGACTTGAATAAATATCAATGTACAATGCATTCTATTATACTATTTGATTTTGTAAGTAGATATTCACTATGCTAACACAGGTGCATAATAAAAGGACACACAGTGAGGATCATCTTATTCCTTGACAGAAATTGTTATTTTCCTAATTGCTTATGCCTAAAGTAAATGAAAAAAACTATTTTTATCTTCAAATTTTGCTTTTGTGACCTGCATATTATTTTCAAATTTACCCATTTTCCTGAACATTCTAGATAGATTCATTGTTGATAGAGGGTTTTTGAACATTTTTTGTTAATTTTTATATACTTATTTACTAAGCTTAGCTTAGATGTGACACAAGGCCAAATTATGGTGTGCCCAGTGAGGATTGAACTCATTAACAATGGTCTGCGAATCTAGTGCTAGACAAGGAGATTGTTTTTGCATCTGGGGTGGAGCACCACACCTACCATCAGCTCCTCATTTTACTGCACATATTCCTGTGCTACTCGTGCGCCGAGTTGGTGAGGGCCAGTGTCGAACCAGGAACCTTGTGATTTCTAGGCAAGTGCTCTGCTGACTGAACTAGGCACAAAACCATTACACCACATGAGGTGTTCATTTTTTTTATATAAGTTTAATATAGATACATGTAAATTTTCATTCAGATATTGTTTTATTCAGACATTATGTAAATGAAAAGTACAAATTTGCTTGTTTTTACATAGAAGATAGATAAACTTATGAGTAGTAAGTTGGCAGGGTTGTCTAATGTCTGCATCAGCCAGACAGTGAGGGAGTCTATCCCCCTTTCAATAGTGCTAGACAAGGAGATTGTTTTTGCATCTGAGGTGGAGCAGCACACCTACCAACAGCTCCTCACTTTACCGCACATATTCCTGTGCTACTCGTGCGCTGAGTTGGCGAGGGCCAGTGTCGAACTGGAACGTTATGATTCCTAGGCGAGTGCTCTGCTGACTGAACTAGGCACAAAAGCAAAGTTTGAAGGGAATAATGGCCATTTTTCTATACTTTTACTACATAAGCAATTAAGAAATAACATATACTATCCAGGAACAAAATTTATGTTACATAGTGTTATCAAGGGCACAAAAACAATGTTTGAAAGGAATAATGACTATTTTCTATACTTTACAATGTAAGCAATTAAGAAATAACACATACTATCTAGGAACAACACTAGCATTACATAGTCTAAATAACCATCTCCAAGAATTGGGGGAGTCCCCGTGGCATAGTGAGTAACGTACTTGACTGTGACATCGTAGTGAGCAAGTTTGAACTCTAGTCCTGTTATTACATTCACTTTTGGACTAATACCCTTCAGAAAGGATCCCCTCATCTTCCCCCCTCAGTTATGGGTAGAATAGTACCACTAATGTTCTTCTACAAAAATGTTTTTGGCATTAAATAACTTGTGAAGGTTGATATGCCATTAAACAAAGAAACCAATCAACAAAGGGCAAATAAAAAAGAATGCTATTCATCTAATTTCATAATGAAATTTAAATTTGATTTACTAAGATCAAAAAAAGATTTCTTCATCTGTTATACTTATATCAAAATCTATAAATAATAATGATAATAATAGTAATGATAGTAATAATAATCTATTAATAATGGAGATTCGCTTCCGTTTTTTTGTCTGTAACAAAAACTCTGTCACTGCTTACGTCACACATTTACCCAAAATTGTCATAAAAGAATAAATTCACTCAAAATTTGAACATGCAATGTTAGACAGTCCTCATTGGTATTTTAAACAAGTTTTAATAAATACATACCTGGTTTTATCTATCTATATATAGTTTGTTTTATTTTAATATATATTTAAAGTTATCAGAACTAAGTTTCCATTTAATTTTATTTTATTTTTTACTCCTTTAATAAATTTGATGATTTTACTTTACTTATGATACAAACTCTGATGTTAAATTTTTAACTCCCATCCCCTCAGGCAATATTTATTTTACGTCGCTTAGAGGGCGTTTTTTTTATTTTGCTAGTAATAGTAATGATAGTAACAATAATAATAATGATAGGGTGATGTTGAAAGAAAACGAAAAGATAGACAGATACCTGGACCTTGCCTGAGAATTGAAAAAGCTGTGGAATATGAGGGTGAATGTGATACCAATTGTAGTTGGTGCACTTGGAACGGTCCAAAAAAACTTGGGAAAAAGACTGTAGGGCCTGGAAATCAGAGGAAGAATTGAGACCATCCAGACTACTGCATTGCTGCAATCGGCTAGAATACTCAGAAGAGTCCTGGAAACCTGAGGAGACTTGTTGTCACTCAGACTCCAGTGAAATACCATCAGCTAATGCTGATGTGAAAAACTCAAAAGGAGTGAAAATAATAATAATGATGATAATAATAATATTGTTTCTGATGTAAATTAAAGTAACAGGTTTTGTTAATATTTAGCAAACAAGCTGTGTCCATTAAGTCTTTTTTTTTTATTTGGGATAATTTAAAAGATATATTTTCATATTGATTTCATTGTTTATCACATGACTGATTGTGTTTTACTAAAATTATTTAGACTAACAAAAAAAAAAAAAAAGAAAAAGATAAGAAATTTGAGTAAAAAAAAAGAAGCTGTGTTTGAACTCTGAAAATTCGTTCAACAACAGAGGCCTTGCTGTTGAACGAATTTTCAGAGTTCAAACACGCAAGTTGAGCTGATGAAAACAGAAGTGGCACGAATGACTGATGCAATCCGAAAACGGCCGAATGGCTGGTCGAATCTACCCAAGCAGCATCAGTTAGCATCAGTCGTTATCTTGAACGAGCGTCTGAATATTGTTTTTATACAAATTCTTCACTTTGTGTTTATTGTCTATTCTACGGCTAATTTAACCCTTATTCATGGATCCTAAGAAAGGTAGCAGTGATATCACCAGAAAGGGAAAGAGGAAAGTTGTGAGGTCTGAATGTCAAGAACGTATAAATTTAATTTACACTATTTCTTATGGAAAATATTGTTTCAATTTTTGAACAGATCGGTTTTCGAACATAATTTTGGAATGAGAACCAAGATTCCACTGCACTAATAATTTTCAAACAGATCTATTTGACCTATAGTTAGTTGTATCAAATAGATCTGTTTAAAAATTATTAAAATTTAATAGGATCTTCCTTATAAGAAAAAAAAAAATGAATAAAGAAACAACTACACAAAATATGTAAATATGAAGGTACAATGAATGCAATTCCCTAACCTCAAGGCATAAAGTAACCCTACATGGATCGACATGCCTTTAAAATCAATCAATGAAATAATTACTTGAAGTTATAATTGTTTATAAATGATTATTATGATTAGTTACTTGAAACTATATAAAAAAAAACTTATCCCGTATCCTCGTTTGGTTGTGGACAAACTAATTATGTATTTTGTCATGGGCAACAATAGGCTGGTGGAACCCATCCTTCTCCTGATCTACAATGGGTTTGAATTCAGTTTTCCTTCTCCTAGACTGGTTACTATACCAAAATTAAAGAGCCTAGCCTGCCATATTATTTACCCATAGCTGGAGGGAAAATAGTTGGATTCACACAATTCCTAAGAATATTAGTGCAGACTCATCCAGGAATTGAACTTGTGTAGCCGAGTCCACTTTCTACGAGGATAATCATTACATCTCCAGCGCTACAAAACATAATGGCTACCAAAAAAATAAAATAAAATTAATTATATTAAGCCAGTGGAACAGTTCACATACCTTGGTAGTAATATCTCATCCACAGAAAGCGATGTTAATACACATATAGGAAAGGCATGGGCGGCCACAAACAGATTATCAGTAATATGGAGATCCGATCTCACAGACAAGCTAAAGCGACAATTCTTCCAGGCTGTGATTATATCAGTACTGCTGTATGGCTGCACCACCTGGACCCTAACAAAGCGCCTCGAGAATAAGCTAAATGGGACCTGCAACAAGAATGTTGCGAGCAGTCCTGAACAAGTCATGGAAGCAGCACCCCACAAAGAAGCAACTATATGGTCACCTGCCCCCATCTCACAGACCATCTGGATGAGACGGACTAGACATGCAGGACACTGCTGGAGAAGCAAGGACGAACTCATAAGCGACGTTCTCCTGTGGAAGCCAACACATGGACATGCTAACGTAGGACGTCCATTAAGGACCTACATTGACTAACTATGCGAGGACTCGGGATGCTGCACGGAGGACCTCCCAGGGCCATGAGTAATAGGAAGGTTGGCGAGAGATAGTCATGGATATCCGTGCTGCTTGCGTGACATGAGATGATGATGATGATGATGATGATAACCTTAAAAAGAGATCACGTGAAAACCAACCAACCAACCAACCAACATCCTTTGATAATATTAAAGAATTTTATATACTAATTATTTACTTCCTTATTTGATAACTAGAATCAGCTACCCGGCATTGCCTAGGTAGAGAGGGGTATAATAAAATGTTAGTCTTGCAGATCCATTAGTTGTTTTGGTCTTACATAATTGATTTATGTTTTAATCACGAACGCAACCAATGACTTTCTCCTTTTCTTACTATTCAAATCCTAATTTTTAAATCTTTCCAGTTATAAATAAAGTCTTCATTATTTTTACACAAAAAACAAGCTCTGGTGATAGTTAATGTGTATATATATATATATATTATGTCATTAATTGTTTTATTTTCGTAGTTTCCTCCAGACATACATACACACAACTGCCTTTATATATGCATAGAT
The DNA here is from genome assembly GCA_023376005.1 of Doryteuthis pealeii. Taxonomy (NCBI): domain Eukaryota; kingdom Metazoa; phylum Mollusca; class Cephalopoda; order Myopsida; family Loliginidae; genus Doryteuthis; species Doryteuthis pealeii. The sequence continues at coordinate 42,781,103 of CM042158.1, forward strand.
CAATTTAATGATGTAATAATTATTTAGATATGTACAATATATTTATTTATATAAATTTATTTTTTCAGAACTTTGCTGAAAAAATGAAGTTCGTCCTGCTTAATTGGAAAAGTTGATGGTGATTTTAAAATGGAGAGTGATAGCAGTTCAAGTCAGGCAACAGTGTGGGCCACTGTCAGCCAACAACAGCCACAGCAGCAGCAGCAGCAACATGTTCAAGTCCAACAACAACCAGCAGTAGCATCAACATCAGCAGCATCAACATCAGCAGCACAGCAACAACAACAACAACAACAACAGCAAGTCCAGCCTGCTCAATTTGTGGCTACTACCCCGTCCAGTAGTGGTAACTTCACAGTGACCACTACCCAACAGGCCCTGCCAATGTTGGCAGCATCGCAGCCTGCTGGTGCTGCATCTGTTTCAACTGCATTCTCAGCACAGTATGTGGATTTTCGGCACCCCCAATTCACTACCTACCACATAAACATCCCCCAATCGGAACTTTACCAGCCTGCTCAGTCAAGTTATGAGCGAATCTCACCTGTTGATGAGTTCCGTACAGGTGAAGTTGTGTCCGGTAATGAAGCCATTGCTACATACTCTGCTTTGCAGACGGCTGATGGGACCCAGCTTATTGCTGCTCCGACGGTAGACAGTACTACCTTACATGCTGTGAGTAAATCTTGTTTATTTTTTAAATCTTCTTAATTAGTATTGTTTGTATTATTCGGAATATTGTCCTCATCTTCATTGTTATCTGTACAACGTTTCGGCCGATGTGCCCTCCGGCCTTTTTCAGGTATTTCTTGTTGGACTCGGGAACCTTCTCGGACTCGGGAACCTTCTTGTCATAATTGGGAGCCATCTTAATTAGTTTGGGCAAGATTTTCAGTTGACCCCCTCAGCATTTCTTCCAGCCCTGATAAGAAAAACAACCTTATCAATGCTTGTAACAAACCCAATTTTAAAATTCATACCTGAAATTTTTGGAAATTCGAAATAGTGGAAATTTTTGGAAATTCTCTAAAATTCTAAATGACCATAGAATAAAAATAAATTAATGTTACTGGGCTGGAATATTCAGGATTTACTTCTCATAAGTATATCCTGAATAGGGGCCGGTTTAGCTCAGTCGGTAGAGCACTCGCCTAGGAATCACAAGTTCCCTAGTTCGATACTGGCCCACGACAACTCAGTGTATGAGTAGCACAGGGATCTGTGCAGTAAAGTATGGAGCTGGTGGTAGGTGTGGGGCTCCACCTCAGATGCAAAAACAATTCTTTAATGAAAAGGGGATAGACTCCCTCGCTGTCTGACTGATACCAACATTAGGCCATCCCGTTGACTTTACTACTTCTCATAAATACAAACAAATGGTGAAAATCTGAACAAAAAAAATTGAGGACCTTTAGGACTAGGTGAAATTGGCTGGAATAAACAAATTCCAGTCTTGTAGTATTGGTTTAAGTCTAGAATTTATGGTTTGAGTTGAGCATTTTATCTACCGTTTTTTCTATTGGTCTAAAAAATTTATTATTTTAAAAATATTAGTCAATCAACCCTATCAGTCTTCTCTTGGTAGACTGACTTGTTTCTTAGAATGAAATTTGTTGGTTTCTATCAAATTAACCCTTTATATACTAGAGCACCCCAAACCACTCGATGATCAAAATGGAGGACCGCCTGAAAACACCAGAGATCGTCAGCTCTTAGAAAATAGTTTGGAGTTAAAAAAGAGAAATGAATTAAAGGATTACATTTCCAGAGATTCTGCGTCCCTGACGCACAAAATTCTAAAAGGACGCAGTAAAATCGTATCCCAGTGTTTTTATTTTTTCTTCCCTCACCATTTTAAGCTAACTGCAAATATATATCAATATTTCTAAGAAATGAATTACATAGGATAGGTTACAAGGTAGGAGTTAGACGGCTTTAGCTGGGGCTCATAAATTTTCCTGGGGACTCATTCAAAGCAAATATGTGCATTCCAGGACGCACTAAATAAAAAGCTGTCAGCATCACTGGATTTCTATTCTGTAGTAAAGGATCAGTGATACGATACTAGCCATGTTAACCATTTGGGACATGGCTATTGCAGATGGCAGTAGTAGATAGATGGTTAAAACATTTTGCTAATGATTGTATTTTTTTTTTTTTTTTTTTTTTTTTTTTTTTTTTTACAGCAGGGTATTCAAGTTCATCATGTCATGTTAGAAGATCAGTTGTTGACAGTCCAAAGAGTTATGTCCCCTGTTGATTGCACAGTCAGCCAATCAACATTGAGTCATCATCAGGACCAAGATCCTCAACATGAAGCTGCCATTATCCCTGTGGTAAGTAAAACAATTATATAAATTTTCAAATAATCATATTGTTGAAATTTGTGAAGCCATTGTGGTTGTTGAAGAAGAAGAATCACGGTTAATCTAAGTCTATGCTGTCTGAAACTTTCTGGATTGTCAACCTGACCAAAGGGGCTTTGGTAAAATTCCACAGGGTGTCTCTATCATCGTCTGGGATCAACATATTTTTGGTGTATTTGTCACCGCGTCTGTTAAAAATCTACAGCAAACAAGGGCATCTTCTTCCCCTGACCAGGATATGCATGCAAGGTTTGGGGACTGCTTGTGAATATCCTATTCCTTTGTTACTCTTTTCATGAATTCACTAACATACCTCGTTCATTTGGGATATGGTGAATTCATTGGAAGGGGCTTGTTTAACTGACTCACTGTGAATGCCGTTACACAACAACAACAAATCCAAGTCTGTATAAGCCACTAGTTGAGAGATAAATCAGCCAAACATCCTTGGCATTGATAGTCCAGTGAGTGATATCAAGACAGTGCAACAATCTTAAATGCTTTTTTGACCTGCCATCCCATTGGCCAATTTCTACTGGACGTTGCTGCTATCACTGCTGGTAGGGTCTATTTATATAGAAGTGACAATTTTGCTTAGATCTTATACCAAGTAATAATCTAACACATATCAATATATATTAAATCATAAAAGCTATATTTGAATACTACTTATTACTTTCTAATGCTCTTTGTCTTTCTAATGGTGAAGTTTCAATTTTGGATTTCTGGGAGTGTGGAGTACTTCTTCATTGCCATTAATCCCAGATCCACTCTAACTTGAAGTGGTAGTACCTTTTATGTAGTTCCTGTTTTTTTTTGTAATCTGAACATTAGCTACATAAATGAGAGTAACCTCCCTTGTTTCTTCCACTTTGAGGAAGCCTTATGTTTTGGTTTGCCATTTTCATTTCACCGTAAATCTACACTGAAAATACAAATTTGTTTGAATCAATACAACTGCATGTTTTAACACAAAATATCATAAAATGTGTTCTTAATTGTGCCTGCGCATTATTTGAAATGAACTTAATTGTTATTAAGGCTTCTCAAAATGAAATAAAGAAGGGGAGGTTGCTCTCATTTACGTAGCTAATGTCCAGATTACCTTTTTTTTTTGACCATATGACCTTTAGGCACCCCTTCCATGATCTCAACTCACAAGGACACTTTTCTCATTTACACCGTCCAATCCAGTTGTCTGTTAGGGGTTAGGGTTAGGGGTTAGTTTTATTATTTAAAAAAAAACTCTAAAAATCATCTATTAACAATTAACCGGATTTTGACGGTGTAATTGGAAAAAAATGTCCCAAGAATCGAGATCGCAAAAGGGGTGCCTAAAGGTCATATGGTCCTTTTTTTTTGTATTAGAGACACTAGTTATTAAACTTTGGAATAAGATAACCCAACAAGGGATGACATTCCAACCAATTCAACTTGTTACATTTTACTTATATTGAATTTTTTTTTTAAAAATTTATCTTTGCAGACACATCATCAACAGATTGAGGCAATGAGTGTGAGTGGAGAACCAGACACAACGCAGGAGGACAGTCAAGATTTCAACACTGTGCAAGGTATTTGATTTTTTTTTGATTTTTTTTTTAATACTCATGTTTCTACTTTTCTGGATATCAATATGAGTAGCTCAGATTGGGTAATCTGATCTGTGCGGTAAAGTGGGGAGCTGATGATTGGTGTGGTGCTCTACCACAGCAAAAACAATCTCCTAGGTTTAGTGCTAGCAAAAAGGAGATAGACTCCCTTGCTGTTCAGCCATCACCCCACTTTTACTTACTTTACAACTAGTTTAAAAGCTGCTCTCTTGGGTGGCAATTAAGTTTCTGCAGAAGGTTCTTGATTCGGCCTTTGAACCAACGATGACACTTCATGCACTTGAGTACATAATAAATTTGGGTTATTTCCTATAACTCCAACATAAACAAAGGGAACCACTCTTGACTGATAAATTATTTATTTATTTATTGATCTACTAGGAAAAAAGAAGACGGGGTTAGGGCTAGGGTTTAGGGTTAAGGTTTAGGGTTAAGGTTTAGGGTTAGTTTAATGGGAAAATAAATAAATAATTTATCAGTCAAGAGTGGTTCCCCTTTGTTTATGTTGGAGTTATAGGAAATAACCTAAATTTGTAATCATACAAAAATATTTGTCGTAAAAAATTGCAGAAAACTTAAAAACTTAAAAAAAGTAATTAAAACGTTGGATTTGTTCCGGAATGTTTGTAATTTGCTCACAGAGTCAGTCTGATTCCAAAATGGTATATGTTGGTTGGTTGTTTTTTTTATTCTTTATTTTTTATACCACATATCAACCCTCTTTTGGATCATTTTATGTTGATTCAAATCATTTTGATAAACAAAGGACTCAGTTTGCTTACAGTATCTGCTGTTGCTTAAGTGGTCACTCAATTCAGTATTGAGCAGACTGATTGCTGTTTAGCTTTGGTGATCTAGCGGGAACTGGTGTTTTCAGCATGACTTGACCGTAAATGGTATATGTTGGGCTATGGCTGCTAGGGGTAAAGTTGAAAAAAATGTGACACCCTGACATTTGCATTTATTATTAGAGAAGTTTTACTTAGTCTGACTAAACACTGCTTAATATCTTTGATAGAGAATTTATATCTAAGTTAAAGTAGTGTGGACATGGAGTCAATAGTGACTGGTTACTCAGACTTGGTCTGTGGATCGCATGGGCGAGAAACTATCAGTAACCAGGTGGTGTTGACTTCATGTCCACACTACCTTAACTTATGTGTGTGTGTGTGTGGTAATGTAATGTGTGTGTGTGTGGTAATGAAGTAATGTGTGTGTGTGTGTGGTAATGAAGTAATGTGTGTGTGTGTGTGTGTGTGTGGTAATGAAGTAATATGTGTGTGTGTGGTAATGAAGTAATATGTGTGTGTGTGTGTAATGAAGTAATATGTGTGTGTGTGTGTGTGGTAATGAAGTAATATGTGTGTGTGTGTGTGTGTAATGAAGTAATGTGTGTGTGTGTGTGTGGTAATGAAGTAATATGTGTGTGTGTGGTGTGTGGTAATGAAGTAATATTGTGTGTGTGTGTGTGTGTGTGTGTGTGGTAATGAAGTAATATATATGTGTGTGTGTGTGTGTGTGTGTGTGGTAATGAAGTAATATATATGTGTGTGTGTGTGTGTGTGGTAATGAAGTAATATATATGTGTGTGTGTGTGTGTTGGTAATGAAGTAATATATGTGTGTGTGTGTGTGTGGTAATGAAGTAATATATGTGTGTGTGTGTGGTAATGAAGTAATATATGTGTGTGTGTGTGGTAATGAAGTAATATATGTGTGTGTGTGTGTGGTAATGAAGTAATATATGTGTGTGTGTGGTGGTAATGAAGTAATATGTGTGTGTGTGTAATGAAGTAATATGTGTGTGTGTGTAATGAAGTGTGTGTGTGTGTGTGTGTGGTAATGAAGTAATGTGTGTGTGTGTGTGTGTGGTAATGAAGTAATATATGTGTGTGTGGTGTGTGTGGTAATGAAGTATTATATACGAGGGTGTGTCAATAAGTAATGCAATCTTTTTTAGGACAGGTATAATTACCAACACCAGAACATGTATCATACATCAAAATGAAGCTGGTCCTCTGTGATCACGTCCATACTTCTCCACATAGACACCGTTTCTCTCAATAGCAATGTTCCTCCTTTGAATGAGAGCCTTGTATCCCTGCCCCGTAAAATTCTGTGGACTGTTCTTTGAGCCACTTCTTCACTACAGATTTCACATCCTCGTCACTGGAATAATGTTTGCCTCTCAAAATCCCATTCATGGGGCTGAAGAGATGATAGTCTGAAGGCAAACATTATTACATACATTATTATACTTGTCTTAAACAAAATGGCATTACTTTTTGATTTACCCTCGTATGTATATATATATATATATATATATATATATATATAATTGAAGTTTCATTAAGATTTGTGTCAATAATAAAATATGGTTTAGTTTTTTCACTGTCTGATTTTTTTTTTGTCTAATACCATGTGTGGGTATTTACTGCACACCCATATGTGTGGGTCAGGCACAAGGCCCTATTAATATGGGACCACCTACAAGCCGTGACTCATGGGGGTGGCTGGGCAAACCCAGCCCTGCCCCTTTAAATCAAGGGGGTAGGTATTGCCTGGGGGGATAGCCCCATGGGATCAATGCTGTTAATTACTTTATTGGTCCAGAGGCCGAAGCTCACTGGACCACCGACTGGACCGGGTAATTAAAACCGTGTGTGTGTGCATATATATATATGTAAGAATGGAAAGGGAATTGAATCCGACAATATAAGGAAAAAATGAGTAAAGAAAAGAAATGTAGATGGATGAAAATGAATTTAATCGATATCACTTTTAATCGATATCACTTACACATGTGTTTCGGTCCGTTTATCAAAATGTATACGGATTATGCTATTATTATCATTAAAATAATCAGATGAAGTTGAAATAATGATAATAATAATAATAGGAAAAATGTAAAAATATTCCATACACAGAGAGATTTTTTTACGACCTTCATCAGAGTGAATTTTTTTATTTAAAAAAAAAAAAAAAAAAAAAAAAATTCACAAGTGATATCGATTAAATTCATTTTTATCCATCTACATTTTTTTCTTTACTCATTTTTTCCTCATATATATATATATATATATATATATATATGATTGGACTGAAAGTCTTGTCCGATACAAAGTAACATTTATTTAACCACTTCCAGAACATTGGCAAAGATGTGTGGACCATAAAGGAGACTATTTTTAACATTTTAAAGACACTAACGAATGATGTTTTATTTATACTAGCAAATATATGCACCCTCCGGGTGCAAATATCTAAGTTTTAATGTAATAAGATATTGTATTAAATTAGAAAGTCTAATGAAACTAAATAAGAATGTAGATAAAAAGATTTGAAACAGAGGGAGTATAATAAAAAAAATTAAAAAAATAGAACAACTGAAACTTACTCTTCCATCACTCTCGTCTTTCATTGTTATTTTTTCTAATCTAAGTATTTAGTTAAAAAGAGGAAATAAAGAATAAAATGACAGTTATTTTTTCTTGTTAATGGATTTCATTTAAGATTCATTGAAGAGATTTTTGCTTATATTCATTAAAATAAAACCAAACAATTAGAAATCAAAAACACTGAGCACATATTTATTAAATTAGATTTTTTTATATCAATATGCAAATTAGCCTTCCCCTTCACACAGGAATCCGCTATTTTGTTGTATATATAAATACAATTGCATGTTATTAGTATGTAGATATGGTCAACAGTGGCTTCAGCCTCTGGACCATTGATATAATTAACGGCGTTGATCCCAGGGGGCCATCCCCCCAGGCAACACCTGCCCTCTCGATTTAAAGGGGCAGGGCTGGGTTTATTGCCCAGCGCCTGAGGCGCCCCCCTTGAGGGGGAATGCCGACGGGATCGACGCAATTTTTCACCCGCCACCCCATGAGTCTCGGCTTGTGGGTGGTCCCACATAAATAGGGCCTTTGTGCCTGACCCGTACAAGTGGGGTACGTGGAAAATATCATGAAGATATGGTTAACAGTATTAATAATGTAAGACAATTTTATTAATAATTGAGGTTTGAATAAAAATAAAATCATGGAGAATGTGATGTAAATAAGAAAGGGAATTGTGACTTGAGAAGTAATATAGTTTCGGTTACAGACAGGAAAACACACAATCTCCATTATAATAGGATTTCTCAAATTACATGTTGTCTTTATTGGTTAAATAAATACTATTTTGTATTGGACAATACTTTCGTTCCAGTTACCCCCCTCTCTCTCTCTCTATGTATATATATATATATATATATATATACTAGCAAATATATGCACCCTCCGGGTGCAAGTATTTTAGTTAAATTTTATAATAAAATATGATATTAAATTAGAAAGGCTAATGAAACTGAATAAGAATGTAGATGAAAAGATTTTGAACAGAGGGGGTATGATTGAAAAATAGAACAACTTTGAAACTAACTCTTCCATCATTTTCCGTTACTCCCGTCTTTCATTGGTAAATTTTCCTAATTAAACTGTTTAGTTAAAATAGGAAGTAAAGAATAACATTACAGTTATTTCTTCTTGTTAAGGAATTTCTTTTAAGATTTATTGAAGAGATTTTTGCTCATATTCAATAAGATAAAACCAAACAATTAGAAATCAATAATATTAAGCATATATTTATTAAAATCAGATTTTTTATATCAATATGCAAATTAGCCTTCCCATTCATACTGTAAACTGCTATTTTGTAGTATATATAAATACAATTGCATATTATTAGTTTGTAGATATTACCAACAGTATTAATAAGGTAAAACAATTTTATTAATAATTGAGGTTTAAATAAAGATAAAATCCTGTAGAATGTGACGTAGATAACTAAGAGAATTGTTACTTGAATAGTAATATAGTTTCGGTTACAGACAGAAAAACATACAATCTCCATTATAATAAGATATATATATATATATGTGTGTGTGTGCTTGGTGTAATGCTTACAGTCATAGGAAATGGACACGTCGACCCGGGTTCAAATACTGGACTAGACTGTTTGCATTTCAGATAGCGCTAATGGAAAAAGATATGCATACAACTACTTTTCCTCTATAAGGAAAACTCTGAATTCAAACCTGTCAAACTCTGCTTCATAAATTGGCCTTATGTCATATCCTGCTTGTGTGGAGGGGTTGGTAAATGTATATACATATATATATAGTAATGAAGTAATTATTTATCTGAGACAAGGTCACAAGTATAAGGTATCATTAAGTATTAATGGATATGCGAGACTACTTTGCAAACAATACACAATAGGGCGCCAATATGGTAATGAAGTATGATATATATATATATATATATATGGTATATCATTATATTGAAGATTCATTGAGATTTGTGGCAATCCTAAAACATGGTTCAGTTTTTTCCCTTAATGTTTTTGTTTTTTGTCCAATATTTTTATCAGTAAAAACTTCATTGGTACTCCACTAAAAACTCAATCTCAAGAAGTGATTTTATAATAATAAGAACTTAACTGTTAATTTGTATAATTGTACAATGGTAGAATGCCAAAAACAACTGTTGTCTTTATGTGAGTCCAATTATTCACACAAAAACCCAGGTGTGATAATGACATCCAGGTAAAAAAGGGGGGTAATTGATGTGGCAATTGTTTCCAATAAAATAACAACAAAGAAAAAAACAAAATGCAAAACAAGTTGACAGAAAAGAAATCAAATTCAAAAAGGAAATTTAGAGTTCATGACTCAATATTTAAGATATTACGGTCAAGTCACACTAAAAGCACCGGTACCCAGTAGATCACCAAAGTGAAGCAGCGAAGGCCTGTTCAATACTAAATTATGGGGCCACATAAGCAACAGCAGGTACTGTAAACAACCTGAGTTCTTTGTTTATAAAAATGACTTGATTTGGCATTAAATGACCTGAAAGAAGGTTGATATACTATAATGATAATGAAATTTATTGTGTACAGTGCTCAGGTATACCACAAGTCTCATGTCAAGTACACAGAATAATGTATTAGTGTCAGGAACATGAACAGTTTACAGTAGTAATATGCTTGCATGTATGTGTGTGCATATGTATGTGGAGAGTGGCATCAGGTATAGTGTCGGTGGACCACAGGAAGCATGGAGGCTTTGAAAGATTCAGTTCTTCGGCAGCCTACAACAGACGCGGGCAGTTTATTCCATGTCTCCGCAATTCTGAGCCTGGAAAAATGTTTCCGAAAGTCACGTGAGCAGTGCTGTTTTCTGACTTTGTAGGCATGCCCACGTGTGTTAGAAAGATGTAGATCAAAAAGGTGCTATATATATATATATAACAAAACAGGTGTCTCCTGTTTAACAAGTTTATTTCCAATCTTTTCAAGCTTTCTGGCCAACTTTTTTATATTTGGATGGAATCTGTGGATTAGTTCAAAGTTTTTGTTCCAAGTACTTCCATCCAAATATTTAAAAAAGTTGGCCAGAAAGCTTGAAAAGATTGGAAATAAACTCATTAAACAGGAGACATCTGTTTTGTTTAATTCTATATGTATAAATGAAAGAATGCTGCCCAAATACACACACACACACACGTATGATATTTCAAATTATATAGTATTGCAGTCAAGTATATTTTTCTGAAGAACTTTTATCCTTTGTTTTAAAATTGACTAACAGTTCAGAATCTTGTGGTTTATTGTCGTTTTTTATTTTCTGTCCTAGTTGGTTCTGCTGTGACATTCAATTCTGATGGAGACATTGGAGGAGACACAACTGATGCTAATGGTCTGCATTCCACAATGGCAGTGTGCAGTTCTTCCAGTAATGGAATTAGTACCACCACTCAGGACGTACTGCATGTTACGCCTGGTCCATCGGTGAGCAGTGCACAACTTGCTTCATCAACTGTCGATAATGTTATGGCTAGTGACGTTGAGGTCAGTGCTGCTGCTGCTGCTGGGGCAGTTCTTCACAGTGTTGGACCCTCCCAGGCTTGTGTGATGGATTCCGCCGCTCAACAGGATCAGCAGCATCAACAACAACAGCATCAACAACAACATCAGCAACAACAACATCAGCAACAACAACAGCATCATCAGCATCATCATCAACAACAACAACCATTAGAATCCATTAGTATTGTTGATAGTTCAGGAGCTGTTGATCATGAAATACAAAGTGAGTCAATTTTCCTCCTCTTTTTTTTTTGTTATATATATATATATATATTTAGATTTTTTGGACTACAATAGTCCAAAAAATCTAAATAATATACAAAATCTTAGTCTTTATTGTTATATATGCAACGTTTCGGCCAATGTACTCTTCAACCTTCTTCAGGTGTTTTTTGTCCAACTTGGGAACCTTCTCTTTAAACTCTGGAGGCTTCATGTCATAATCGGGAGCCTTCATGGAGCTTCGAACTGAAATATTGTATATAGAACAATAAAGATGAGAACACAGTCAAAAAAATCTAAATGATACTAATTATCAAACCTCATTTCAAAAATTCAGATAAAATTTTGTGATCTATATTATTTTGTGAATGTGTTGGTAGCCAAAGGATTAGTGACCTAGAGAATGGAATTTGGAGCAGTTTTCATTTACCGTATTTAACAGCATATAGGATGCACTTTCTTTCCAAAATTTTGGCTCAAAAAATTGCCCTGCGTCTTATACATCGTAGGTGAAGTTTGAGACCTCCCGTAGGCCTAGGCTAATCTTTTCTATGATGCTCACTAACCCAGCTTACTCTCAGTACTTTTACCTACCCTAAACTCCATGCATCCTTATTTTATTGCTGTTATTGTTATAATCAAGGTTAACAGGAGTGTATGGTAGACTGTTTTCAACAATATATGCTTAAATACACTAAAAACCTTTTTTCCTGAATCTGACCTGCTGAAATGAGTGTGTGTCTTATATGCCGTCGAATACGGTACTTTGTACTAATGCCTTACGTAAATCATGAATCCATTTTTCCCTTCAAGTATTGGTAAATAGCCATGTAAAAATCAATTGATCTTAGGTGTTCAATAACAGATCAGGTTAGGGATCTTTCCTTGCTGTTGGTACTGTTAAGTATCTGGCCACCATCCAAGTAAATAAGTAAGTAAGTAAGTCACGAGTTATAGAATCCTTTGGTAAGTGAATAAGTCCTGTGACATAATAGTCTTTTGGTAAGTCATTAAGTCCTGTGGTATAGTATCCTTTGGTAAGTGAATAAGTCCCGCGATATAATACTACGTTCCATCGTCCAAGAAGATCAAAGTAGTAATGCTAGTATGACCAGAAAAGGTCAGTATAAATAATCATATCAGCAGCAGGGCATTGCCAGTGATTGGACAATAGGAATCCTTCCCAGGTCACGTGCTTATAGGCGAGTCTATAAGTAGAGGTGAACATCTGGCGCACGCCTTATATCCTAGAAAAATTCCAACAGGTACCATGTAATCCAGTTCAATCTGTCACATATTACCTGGAGAGGAGATCTAATCTAATCATATCTTATTATAATGGAGATTATGTGTTTGTAACCAAAACTACATCATAATTCCCTAATTTATTTATGTCACATTCTCCATGATTTTATCTTTTACTTAAATCTCAATTATTAATACTGTTGGCCTTATATCTTATTAATAATAGAGATTCACTTCCGGTTTTTGTCTGTAACAAAAATTATGTCACTGCTTACGTCACATTACCCAACACATAATCCAACGTCATAACATAGAATAAATATACTCAAAATGTGAGCATGCAACGTTAGACAATCCTCATTGTTTCAATAAATAGATGCCCGGCATTATATATTTATATATAGATTGTTTTATTCTAATATAATATATAAAGTTATCGGAACTGTTTACATTTCAAATTGTCTTAATTTCTTTCTTTTTACTCCTTTAATAAATTTGACGATTTTACATACTTATGGTACACACTCTATGACATTGAATTTTCAGCTCCCATCCCCTCAGGCAATATCTTTCAAAAAATTATTTTTACATCGCCCGGAGGGTGTCTTTTCATTTTGCTAGTACATATTAATAATATGTAATTGCATTTATATATGCAACCAAATAGCAGTTTACAGTGTGAATGAGGAGGCTAATTTGCATATTGATCTTTGAAATTTTGTCTTAATAAATATTTACTTCTTATTATTGATTTCTAATTGCTTGGTTTTATTTTAATAAATATGAGCAAAAATCCCGTCGACAAAATCATAAAAAAAATCCATTAGCAAAAAGCAATAACTTTATTTTATTCTTTACTGTCTAATTTAGGAAAATTTAGCAATGAAAGCTGTTTAATTCTTTGATTATACCTCCTGAGTTCTTATCTAGTTTTGTTAGTCTTTTTAATTTGATGTAATATTTGATTACATTATAACTTTAATACTTTCACCTGGAAGGTGCATATTTTTACTCGTTGTTTTAAATAATTTGTATTTTTAAATGCTTTCTCTTCTCTTATGTCATTTGACCTTTGTTTTAACACAGATGGTCAGCATATAGTACTGACCAATGGATTGGGACTGGAAGCTGGCTCTAGTTCTTGTACAAGTCCTGGCAGCAGTAATAGTGGCAACAGTATGGATGAAGAAAAAGAAAACATGCCACAATCAAGTCGACAGGTAACGGTTCAGATATTTCTCTATATATGCTGTTGTAAAAAGTATCTTAAATTTTAACCAGAGAAAAAATATATATATGTGCATGTAAGTATATGTGTGTGTGTGTGTGTTAATATATATATATATATGCAGCTTAGTGTCATACCCAGGACACCCTTTTTTGAGGAGGTCTTACTCTTACGTTGGGGATACAGTCAGCTAAGCCCCCTTGACTGGATGATTTTCACATGTAGAGTCTATTTCATCTCTGACCATCAGACCATGTGTCTAGTGGCTTTAGCCATTGGACCAGTGAGATATTATTATCAGTGTGATCCCAGGGGGCTATCCGCCTAGGCAACACCTGCCCCCTCGATTTAAAGGGTTTATTGTCCAGTGCCTGAGACACCTTAAAAGAGGAATACCAAGGAGATTCATGCAATTTTTAAACAATTGCCACGCATGAGCTTCGGTTTGTGCATGGTTCCACACTATGATGATCCTTGTGTTCAACTGACATGGTGGTATGTCAGGAAATACTTACTAATGACTTATTAGCAATTTGGTTTCATGGACTAATTTGTTAATGTTGGTGAGGTTCAGTCTCAATGGATACTTTTTTCCTATTTAGTACAGACATAGTTCAGCAAATAGCTCTTTTTTTTTTTTATAATGCTTACATTAAAAATAAATCCATCAATTTTACCCGCCCTTTTAGCAGAGCCCTGCGGATGGGACCATAGAATCCCCTGCAGAGGGTAAAAACATCCACCTTCCTCCAAAAAGGGTTCACCTAGCTATGACACTAAACTGCATTCAGTGGTAAAGCTTTGGGGAGTGTAGAGTTATTGCTTCTTTTCTTTCACACCCAAGACCACTTTGACCCAGAGTGGTAGTACTGTGTTTCTCCGAAAAAATAAGACAGGGCTTATATTCATTTTCACTCCGAAATATAGGGCTTATTTTCGAGGGATGACTCATTCTTCATATATCGAAAAATGACATTATGAAGTAAAAGTAAAGTAAAGTCGACGGGGCGGCCTAATGTCGGTATCAGCCAGTCAGCGAGGGAGTCTATCCCCCTTTCAATAGCGCTAGACCAAGGAGATTGTTTTAGCATCTGAGGTGGAGCGCCACACCTACCATCAGCTCCTTACTTTACTGCACAGATCCCTGTGCTACTCAAATGCTGAGTTGGCGAGGACCGGTATCGAACTAGGAACCTTGTGGTTTCTAGCCGAACGCTCTACCGACTGAGCTAACCCAGCCTGAAGTAAAAAAAATTACAAAATTTCTAAAACAGAAATTATGAAAAACAATTTATATTTATTTACCATTATACTTGTTTTTCATTCAAAAACTCATCTAAGTCATTTACTTTATGAAGTGACCTTATTTGATTTGACCAGGAAAACTGTAGTTTGGAATTTGTGTGTGTGTGTGTGTGTGTGTGTGTGTGTGTGTGTATGTGTGTATGATGTGTGTGCAGCTACAGCTTTTCCTGAACATCCAGATAAATAGCACAAGAAAATGTGCATGATCTTGATCATTGACAAAGACGAGTGTTGCATCGCGTGATGTGATTGTAAAGGATGCTTATTTCTTTTGTCTGTCTGCTGCTCTAAACTAGGACTTATTTTAAGGGGAGGGTTTATATTAAAATCATCCTGAGAAATCATGCTAAGTCTAATTTTGCAGGTAGGTCTTATTTTTGGGGATGTTGACTGTTTGTGTTGTATGATGTGATTGTAAAGGATGCTTATTTCTTTTGTCTGTCTTATTTTAAGGGGAGGGTTTATATTAAAATTATTTATCAGGCATAAAATCATTTTATTAATGTAGTAAAGTCTGTGGAATGGCCTATTGTTAGTATCAGCTGAACAGTGAGGGAGTCTATCCCCTTTTTGCTAGCACTAGACCAAGGAGATTATTTTGCTGAGGTGGAGTGCCACATCTACTGCACAGATAAAATTACCCAAGCTGTGCTACTCATGTGCTGAGTTGGCAAGGACTGGTATTGAACCCGTAACCTTGTGATTCCTAGTCAGATGTTTTCCCGACTGGACTAAACTGGCCCTGAATCAATTATTAATGTAATGTTAGAAAATATTTTGTAGTATCTTTATTTTTTTTCATTTTTCTATGCTTGATGATATTTGTTGATGTGTAGTATGCCCCTCGTTGTTCTAAGTTGTTAATTATATTTTATTCACTTAGTGTGACTGATTCAGGTAAACAGACAAACAAATTTAATGACAGCAGCTTTTATACACTAGGGCGAACCAAAAGTTTTGCAATATTTTGGTAATGTGAGGCACAATTTGGCAGCTCTGTATGCTTTTGCTGAGATTGTGAAGGTGACAAACCACACTGGACCAGGAGATGCTGAACTTGCCTGATACTCTCCAAGTGCTACTCTATGGCTTAGAGTATGGCTTCAGAATACACGCTTTTAGGCTTACCTATTTGAGCATTGAGGTACTTGCAGCCTGAGCAAAAATTTTTTTTCATTTTTCTATGCTTGATGATATTTGTTGATGTGTAGTATGCCCCTTTTGACACACAAATTACCATTCCCCCATTTATTGCAAGACATCCAGACAGTCGACATAATTTGAGTCCTGATGAAGGTTGCTAAAACTGAAACGTTGACTTCTCCATCAAGAATAAATTCATCTTTTTGGAAGACTTTGTTTTTCTATTTTCTACATACTGTCGGATTTATTCCCTATTTTACTCTCATTTGTTGATGTCTAACAATTTTACAGTAAAAGTTTTAATTGTTTTTTGTTTTTTTAATCTCCTGTTTTTAACAATTATAATTTCAGCTGCGAAAGTCAAATCGAATTGCTAATATGGAGGCTGAATCTACCTGGACAAACAGGCATAGACGATATTATCAACCTAAAGAATATAACCCGAATGAATTATGTAAGTAGTTTAATCTCTACTTGTCTGTATTTATGAGGGTTTAATGGCTAGGGTTTCATAGAATAATCTTAACAGGAAGTAGTAAGATACTATACTACATTTTGGGACCTTCTCATTTCATGTTTCAGTCAGATTAAGGACAACAAATATCAAAATTATTCATAATTTTATCTGTTTTGATGTTAGAGTACAAAATTTGGTACCATTATAGATATTGGACTTCTCTATTGTTTGTGGGCTGTGTTCTATTGTACCATTCTTTTAAGACTTTCATGTTGTGTTACTGCATTGAATCAGGTTGCTATGGAGATTTCATAGTCCTTTATTCTTCCAATCATCCAAGAGTGTTCCTACACAGATGGATCTTATATGCCATTAAATATATGTTCCACTATTTAATACTAGCAGGACCTGTGGATATACCACAGTATGATAATTTAATTATTGCAACGTTTGATATATTTACTTAAGTGATAATCTTGATTTAACTCTCTTTTACTTTTTTTTCTTTCTTTCCTTCTTTGTATCTTTTCATCATGTTCCATTGAAACAGATTAGCATTATCACTTCCGTGCTCACCCCCTCTCTCTATCTTTCCCCTACTTTCTTTCTTATATTTTTTTCCGTGTAACATGTCCTATTTCTTCCTTTTCTTTCTTTATAATAAAAACGGAATGGTCCATTATTTAGCTGAGGTGATGACACTCATTAGAAATAAGAATTCAGCAGATAAACAACACCAGATAATCAGGATTTACATTTTTTTTTTGCATGTCATCTTGTACGATTTGGCGGCCTCATTTTTAATATAGAGGGTGTTTCAAGATGATAATGGTCTGAATATTAAGGAACAAGAGTATTAATATATACATGACAACAGGCTATCAATACTTGTATTTAGCCTAATGCCATGATAGTGTGATATTAAACATGAATACAGGGAGGGTCTTATATGCCATTGAATATGGTATTATGTATTAATGACTAGATTATGAATACTTGTACCTAGCCTAATGCCATAATACTGAAACATTAAGTGTAAATACAAGGGAGGGTCTTATATGCCATAATATTAAATGTAAATACAGAGGGGGGTCCTATGTACCATTAAATATGGTACTATGTATTAATGACTAGATTATGAATACTTGTACCTAGCCTAATACCATAATACTGTAATATTAAATCTAAATACAAGGGAAGGTCTTATATGCTATATTTAATCTAAATACAGGAGAGGGTCCTATATGCCATTAAATATGGTATTATGTATTAATGATCAGTAGTTGTACTTAGCCTAATGCCATGATATTGTAATATCAAATGTGAATACAAGGAGGGTCTTATATGCAATTGAATATGGTATCATGTACTAATGACCATAGACTATCAGTACTAGTACCTAGTATCCGAATTCCAGTACTTGTGCTAGTTTACTATCTTGGGCTAGACGGGCGGTCGGAGAGGCCCCCTCCGATCAATTGGCTGGTCACGTCAAGCCCTAGCACCTATATGATTTTCCCAACCCTATTGCCCTTATGGCAAGCCCCACCCCTTTTTATCATATGGATGCTAGAAGGCAGTGGCTGCGGGTCTACATGTCCTGGGAATGACGTTAAACTCTATCTGATGGTGAGGTTCCAGTTTTGGAGGTTTGGGGAATGTGGAGCACCCCATTCATCACCATTGCTCCCTGGTCCACTCTGACCGGAGTGGTAGTACCTGTTAGGTCCCATCTATGGGTTAAATAGAAAAAATTTTTATATAAAAAATTGTATTATCCATTAATAATTGATTTATTTCAAAACTTTATCGGCATTAAATGACCCACTGAGGTTGATATACCGTAAAACAAACAAAAACAAACAAAACAAATTGTGCTAGTTTAACTATATTCATCATCTTCATCAAGTTGTGTTGCTAACATAGATTTCTTTGGTTTATAAATAAGCATAACATAAATTATTCAAAGATTTACTTTCTAAAAAATAATTGCTTTTTTTTCCTTTTTTTTTTTTTTTTTTTTTTTTTTTTTTTCTGCAGGGTGTGAAGAATGTCTGACCACTTACCCAAGTGAATGTCCTGAACATCGGCTACAAATTATCCCTGATAAAGTTGTTCTATCTCGAGCTTGGTCCAGTTTACCATCCATCTTACAAATCTTTCGTCTTGGAGAAAGTACTGGTAAGTTGCATCCAGTGGGCAGCTCGATAAAATCGATGAGTCTTTTAGAATTATTTCTGAAAATAGGTTTGACATATTTCATCATCATCATCAGGTTTTGCTAGCAGCATGGATATCCATGACCATCTCTCACCAGTTGTCCCTATCATTCATTGTTCTTGGGAGGTCCTCTGCACAGCATCCAATATTTGTGCAGAGTTGGCCAATGTAGGTCTTTTCTGGATAGCCCACACTGGCATGTCTATGTACTGGTTTCCACAGGAGGATGTCACTTATGAGTTCGTCCTTGCTTCCCCGGCAGTGTCCAGCATGTCTTGTTTGCCTCAATTGGATGGTTTGTGTGATAGGAGGCAAGTGGCCGTACAGCTGCTTTTTGTGGTGCATTGTTACCACAATTTGTTTAAGATCAGTTGCAGCATTTTTGTGCAGCTCCCATCTAGCTTGTTCTCTAGGCGCTTTGTTACAGTCCAAGTGGTGCAGCCATACAGTAGCACTGATACAACTACGGCTTGAAATGATCTGTTGGAATTTTTTGGTTATAAGGCGTGTGCCAAATGGTCACTTCTACTTATAGACTCTCCGACTACCATGTGACCAGCCTTGTTGTCCAATCACTGGCAGTGCTCTGCTGCTGTTGTTGTTATTTATACTGGCTGATTCTAATCTTAGCTCACTGCTACTTGGATCTTCTTCGACGTCGGACCTAAAGGATTCTATACCACAGGACTTATTCACTTACCAAAGGATTCTCTATCACAGGACTTATTCACTTACCAAAGGATTCTCTATCACGGGACTTATTCACTTACCAAAGGATTCTATAGCTCCGGGACTTACTTACTTATTTACTTTGAGTTCTTTCCAACTGGCCAAGGATGGCGGCCAGATACTTAACATGATCACTGAATATTTTTAAATTTGCATTACTTAGGAAAAGAGGGACATTTAAGGTAACTGTGATTGTCATAGGAAATGGAATTGGCAACCTGAGTTCAAATCCTGAACAGGGCATTTGCGCTTCACTTTGCACTAATGCCCTTGGGAAAGGCATGAATCCATATATTCTCCCTCCAGCTATGGGTAAAATAGTTGGACAGACTGGGCTCTTTAATCATGGTGTGACAACCAATCTAGGAGAAGGAAAAACTTTGAATCCAGACCGCCTATCATTATCATCAGGTTGTGCTGACAGCACAGATACCCAAGATTCTCTCTAACCAGCCATCCCTGGCAGTCATCTGTGCAGCATCCAGAATCTGCACATAGCTGATTGATGCAGGTTTTTTGATTGCTGGGCAGCCTACACTGGTGTGTCCATGTTTAAGTGTCCCCAGGAAAATGTCACTTATGAGTTTGTCCTTGCTTCTCCACCAGTGTCCAACAGCTATAACTCCACTTAAAAACTGACCTTGTGTCACATCAAGTCCATGTGGAGGGGTTGAGTACATATAATTGTAAATTTTCATTACTTAATAGATTGCTGTAGTATTATTATATCCAATTTTTAGTTTATTCATTGAAAGTAAAGCTAGGTTTAATTTTATCCTTTTTTGGTTTATAGGTTTACTCTCATGGAATGGACCAAATGAGATTTATTTTTCAGCATGGTCCCTCTTGCCGTCCATACACTTCTATTGTTGTTGCAGTGCTTGGACCCCATTGGTCAAAAAAAGTTATTGACAGCAGATATGACATCATCATATTAACTTTTTAACCCACCCTCGTTGTTCTAAGTTGTTAATTATATTTAATTCACTTTGTTTTAGTGTGACTGATTCAGGTAAACAGACAAACAAATTTAATGACAGCAGCTTTTATACACTAGGGCGAACCAAAAGTTTTGCAATATTTTGGTAATGTGAGGCACAATTTGGCAGCTCTGTATGCTTTTGCTGAGATTGTGAAGGTGACAAACCACACTGGACCAGGAGATGCTGAACTTGCCTGATACTCTCCAAGTGCTACTCTATGGCTTAGAGTATGGCTTCAGAATACACGCTTTTAGGCTTACCTATTTGAGCATTGAGGTACTTGCATTATGTCTTAGTTTGAACTCAAAAAGCATAAGTTCCTGAATTATATTTGATATATCCGGGTTAAGGGATATATTCTGAAGTTGGTATTTGGTATATTATCGCAGTAGTCGTTGGTGCGTCAAATAGCAATTCGTCTACCGAGCTGTCATGGGGTAGTCTGTCGAGTAAGCTTAGGTTGTAGGCTTAGGTACAGGTGCCTGTACCAACACAGTGTTGACTATTTATACATGACACTGTCCAATCAGATTATAGTGAGGGGGTACCAAGGTATTTACATATTAATTATATCAATATTACATTGCATGTTCATCTGTGCAGCTTTCAAATCACATATGGAGTGAATCAATGCACTACATGTCAGAGCACCCACTACCACAATACTACCAACCACAGCTTGAACTACTTTGGTCATATGTTTTTTTAGATGATCTTTATGTCTTACTTGAAACATCTGATTACTTACCTACTGTAAAATATAATTTAAAAATTTTTTTAATTTAATTTTATTTTTTTGTATATTTCTAGAACTTGGGGTGTTTGCGAAGCGATATATTTCCAAATCAACTCAGTTTGGACCATTCATAGGAGAACAGTAGCCAACCAGAATATGTTGGCTGATAGCAAATTCATTCTAATGGTGAGTCAAAATTGTTCACTCTTTTTTTTTATAATGAAATAATTACAGATATCTAGCAATTATTGTTGTAAGTTTTCATCTTGCAACACACTGGTTAAAAATGAGACTGTCCAAATCGTCCAAGATGAAATGCAAAAATGTAAATCCTAATTATCTTGTGTTGCTTATCCATCAAATTCTTATTTCTTATGAGTCTTGTCACTTCAGCTAAATAATGGACCATTCCATTTTTATTATAAAGAAAGGGAAGAAAAAGAACATGCTAAATAGAAAGATATAAATAGAAAAAGAGTAGAAGGTAGATCGAGGGTGAGAGTTGCGGAAGCGATAATGCTAATTTGTTTCAATCAAACATAATGAAAAGATGAAAAGAAGGAAAAAAGAAAAATGTGAGATAGTTAAATCAAGATTATTATACTTTTTACATACTTAATTATTTTGCAATAGCTCTTAAGTAAACATATCAAATGTTATAATAATTAAATTATATTATATTGTGGTATATCCACAGGTCCAGCTTGTTAAATATAAAAGTTTTTAGAGAATGGTCCCAAATTTCCTATAGTTTAGGGTCTCAAAAAGTAAGTTTAACCCTGTTGAAATACAAAAGTAAATGTAAGCATTTCCATTTTGTGTTATGAATGAAAAATTGATCTTTGCTGTAAAGATTGGTAATTTATGAGGAAGTGCGTCCCGGTCTCCTGCCTCAAAGATTGCTACCGGTGACTGTCAAAATAACAACCCCAGCTCGTCGTAATTCTTGTTTATTTATCGTAATTTGTTGTAATTCTTGTTTAGATATGAAGATGGATATATAGTTTTGAATAGACTGAGATAGATAGATAGATAGATAGATAAACAAACAAAATAATATAGAGATACGAACAAATGGAGATAGATAGATAGATATTTTCGACAAGTAAATGTATTGGGGGGGTCGCTTTTTTTGTCGTAATTCTTGTTTATTTAAACTAAAAACAAGATATTAAACAAACATGAATAAAAAAAAATCTTAGTATTTAAAGTAATATAGATAAATATGAACAAATTGAGATAGATAGATAGATAGATATGAAGATGGATAGTTTTGAATAAACTGAGCTGGGTCGTTATTTTAATAGTCACCGGGTAGCAATTTTTGAGTATTTTAGTATTTAAAGTAATATAGATAAATATGAACAAATTGAGATAGATAGATAGAGAGATAGATATGAAGATGGATAGTTTTGAATAGACTGAGCTGGGTCGTTATTTTAATAGTCACTGGGTAGTAATTTTTGAGTATTTTAGTATTTAAAGTAATATAGATAAATATGAACAAATTGAGATAGATAGATAGATAGATAGAGACATAGATATGAAGATGGATAGTTTTGAATAGACTGAGCTGGGTCGTTATTTTAATAGTCACCGGATAGCAATTTTTGAGGCAGGAGACCGGGACGCACTTCCTCATAAATTACCTAAAGATTTTTGACTAAATGATTATTGAATACAAACGCTTTTGCTGTTGTATTATTTGGATTCTTTGGACTATTGTCCTCATCTTTATTGTTTATATACTGTTATAGTGTTATATACATGTGCAAGTGAAGAGAAAGTATGATCCCCAATATATGCATCACATGTAGAAGAACATGATCCAAGAGAGTCTACCATACACAACGTTTCAACTGATGCACTCTCCGGCCTTCTTCAGGTGTTTCTTGTTGAACTTGGGAACCTTCTTTTCGAAACTCGGGAGACTCCATGTCATAATTGGGAGCCATCACGGAACTTTGAACTCAACCTTTTATTCAATCCATGAGGGTAGACTGTTTTCAATTCGGTTAACTATGACCGGGTACCAGTTGGATATATGGCGCAACAGATATAAGGGTTGAGTTGATACAGTTCAAAGTGACGATCATCTGTAGATGACAGGTTCAATCCTGGCCAAGGGTGATAATAACATAGAATACTTAACATAGTTTAACACTTGTACCTGGTCATGGTTAACGGAATGAGAACAGTCTATCCCTGTAGATTGAATAAACGTTTCGGTTCGAAGTCCTGGAAAGGCTCACGATTATGACATGAAAAGTTACGAGTTCGACAAGAACACCTGAAGAAGGCCAGAGGCACGTCGGCTGAAGTGTGTATATAACAATAAAGATGAGGACAATAGTCCGAAAAATCAAGATAATACAAATTATCAAGCCTCATCTTAAAATTTCAGAGAAATAGTACCTTTTCCTGTTGTTTCATTGCAAAACAAGGGAGTTTTAACTCTTTGCCTGTATAAGTAGAATAGAGTGATCTGCCCCTATGTCTAGGCTGAACAGGGTGATCTGCCCTTGGCCAGATTGGCTATAAATATGGAGACAGTCAGACATTTGCATTGTACTCTGGACATCTGAAAGAATGGTGACCATGTCTTTCGTACTTTATATTGCTTTGTTAAAACAATGGATGTTTTAACCATTTTGCTTTTGTAAACAATGGATGTTTAACCATTTTGCTTTTGTAAAACAATGGATGTTTTAACCATTTTGCTTTTGTAAAACAATGGATGTTTTAATAACTCTTGACATTTTTTCCATTTTAGTTGGAGAAAGAAAATAATGAATGTTATTATTTAAAACATCTGATGAGAACAAATGCAATTGGATGATGTTTGTTCGTCCTGCGGAAAATTTTGCTGAGCAGAATCTTGTGGCCTATCAACATGGACAGGATATTTTTTTACCGTCTCAAAAAACATTGAACCAAAACAAGAACTCAAGGTTAGTAAAAACATTTTTTTTTTGTATTATTTGTGTAGGAACTTTGATTTGGATAGTTTTTATTTTATTTTATTATTTTGTTTATTTATTAATTTTCATACCAGTATTAATGGTTGAGTAAGACTAGGGATCAAGTACCAGCAAGTCTCTTCGATACCAGAGAATTCTCCTCAGAATTCTTGCTGTTTTCAGTGCTGTCTCGATGATCATCATTTGTTGTATACTCATACTTTATCTGGTATCTTGTATAACAGACTTTTACATGTAAAACTCAAATCCCCGCATAGTACAATAGCACTTCATTTTAAACACCCTACCACACAACCTTACACACCTCAAATGCATTCTAATAGAACACGCATTTCCAACAACGCAATCATGAAAAACAAGCAGAAACTAAATGGATTCTAAAATTACAAACTCACATGAGGGGACTGAACGCTGACATCGGAATACACTGTTATTATAAAATTTTTTACAGACGCTTGCCGTTGTCAATAACAACAGAGACAAAGATCCGTTGAACAGGAACAACAGTCATTTGATAAAGGGTATCTAACGAACCCAAGATTTATGATAAAAAAATAACTAATAATTGACGGTGTAAATGAAAAACATGTCCTTTCTTAATCGCGATCAAAAAGGGGGTGCCTAAAGGTCATATGGTCCAATTTTAGATTAGATAATTTAGATAGAATTTAATAAAATGTGAGCTCACCAAAAAGAAAGTTATAAAGCAAAATTACAAGACATCCCAGTATCACCGAGAATAAGGGAAGAGTCCCAGAATGCAGAAGATAATCCTAAGAAGAATGCAGTATCATAATCAGTATTTGGATAACCGTTGAATGAGACAGACCGCAAATGGTGGCTCTCGTTTAATTAGGCTAATTCTTGCACGTGCGGTTGAATTGATTCTCAACTATCTATACACACTTCCACGGTTTGTACTCATGACTGGAAGTGTAGGTCAAAACAGGGTTAAGTCATGTCCATCATCCCTCCTGTATTTTTCCATTAACTGTTATTTCAAATTTCAATAAATACACTACAATAATCATGCATAATTAATAGGATACCCATTAATTATGCAACATATTCTTCCTCAAATCTTATATTAAAAATACATAATGTTTTTCAGTAGAAATTCAGTATGATCACAATATGTCTACTATATAGAGAAAAAAGCATGATCTCTACGTGTGTATTACATCAAGAAGAACAGGATCCAAGTGTTTTTACCATATGCGAAAAGAGAGAAAGCATGATCCAAGTATGTGTTTACTACATACAGAAGAACATGATCCAAGTGTGTTTCCATATGCGAAAAGAGAGAAAGCATGAACCAGTATGTGTTTACCACATACAGAAAAACATGATCCAAGTATGTGTTACTACCACAGAAGAATGATCAAGTGTGTTACTATGCGAAAGAGAGAAAGCATGATCCAGTATGTGTTTACTACTACAGAAGAACATGATCCAAGTGGTTTACCATATGCAAAAAGAGTACATGATCCAGTATGTGTTAACCACATACGAAAAACATGATCCAATATGGTTTACCACATACAGAAAACAAAAGTATGTGTTTACCACATACAGAAGAACATGATCAAGTTTGTCTACCACAGCAAAAAGGAGAAAGCACAATCCCAATATGTCTACTACATGTAGAAACAAATGATCAAATTTCAGTTCAATATATCCATTGTTTTTATGATGTAATTGGTTTCATATGTAATGAAGTAATGCTATAAAAGCAGAGGACTGCCTCAGTAATAAGCAGTCGTCTACTACACTTGACTAAGATATTTTTTATTTCCCCAACACTGCTTCATTTCATAACACAATCACAGAAAATAAGAGAAAGTTAAATTTGATTAAAGCATTAAGTATTACCAAATATTAATAGATGCTCAATGTCCATAACTTACTATTTATTAAAAATGATTGATATTTTTAATTTATTTCTAAACTAATGTTCTATTACAGGTGTGGTATGCATGTAATTATGTGAACGTATTTGGTGCTCAAGTTTTTGGACATTACAGATGAAGATATAGAAGGTATGGTTTTAACTTTTGTAAAACCTTTTTTCTTTTTTTATCTTTTGATTAAATAATTGAAGATTATTAAAGCAGAGAGTCCTTTTTAAAAGA
Organism: Doryteuthis pealeii; assembly: GCA_023376005.1. Classification (NCBI taxonomy): domain Eukaryota; kingdom Metazoa; phylum Mollusca; class Cephalopoda; order Myopsida; family Loliginidae; genus Doryteuthis; species Doryteuthis pealeii. The sequence continues at coordinate 42,807,386 of CM042158.1, forward strand.
AACATAAACCCCATTCATTATTTATATTTAGATGGCAGTGTTATATACAATTGTATATATATATATATAATATATCTGGTATATAAATGGGAGAGGAGAGAAGATGGGCTCTTACTTCTGCTTGTTCCTACTTCGTTGACCACATCTTCATCTGGGCTGATTTCTTCCTTCTGAGCTGGGTAGTCTAATTCCTTGTTGAATAATTACACAAGATTTTGTTGTTTTTATAGACTTTACTAAGAACCCACAGCCCAAAAGGATTTATAACTGTGCGATGAGAAGACAGCATCTTAGGAGCATCTGACTGCCAAATCTACTTAACTAACTTAATTTTTTGCACATGCCTTTCTTTGGCAGAAGTCGGGGGGGGTCAAGTAAGGTTAACTGCTGTCAATAACTCTAACAGCTAACAGTACTTTCCACTTACCCCTGTTATATGAATTTTAATTCAAAAATATAACTACACTTCATACATAAATTGTAGGCTACGAAAACTATGTAACTGCAGAAATTTGTATTTAAAAATTTGCATCAATAAAATTTCAAAATAAATTGTGACAAGTGCATAAGACTTGTGAGTTTTTATCATCATTCTTATTGTTTAGATATTTGATAAGTACCAACTTGAGAATTAGTTTTGTTCTTATATAACTTTTTAAAAGGATAACTAATTTTATGTCAGTGTTATCTGTGTTATTCGGACTATTGTCCCCATCTTCATTGTTACTTGTACGTTTCGGCGATATGCCCTCCGGCCTTCTTCAGGTATTTTCTTGTTCGGACTCGGGAACCTTCTTTTACGATAAACTCGGAACTTTCTTGTCGGACTTGGAACCTTCTTTTCAAACTCGGGAACTTTGTCGTATTCGGAACTTCTTGTCGTATCCGGGAGCCATAATTTATGTCATATAGAAATTGACCTTGTGTCACATCCTATTTGTGCAGAGGGGGTTTGTAAATATATATATATATATATATATATATATATATATATATATTTGGAGAATATGTGCTTCTGAAAATAGCCTATTTGTTTTACATATTATATATATATATAGGCATGTATATGTTATATATATATATAGATTATATATATAATATATATGCATGTATATAATGTATTTAGGGGTGCAAACCACATGCAAATGAGTGGCGATGAGTAGCACTGGAAGAGTATCAGGTGGAGTAACCTTACCTTTCACACTTGTTCTGAAATGGGTGGTTGATATTTTTTGTGTTTTTTTTTTCTGTTTTCAGTCCTAAATGAACAAGAATGTGAGTGGCCATGTTATGAATGTAACAAACGTTTCAAGACATCAGCTGCTCTTCAGAAACATTTTGGTTGTGCACGAAGAAAATGCCAGCTCGACAACAAGAGGAAGAATTTTTATGCTCAAGGGGAGATGCTTATTCGAAAACTCAAAAGAAAAAATTCACACTCTTCTATGAAAAAGAAGAAGAGACATACAAACATATCTAATGTAAGTATAATATACTCATGTCCTTAATTGTACAACCGTTATCATCTTGAATACTCTCTGGTAAAAATGAGACTGTCCAAATCATCCAAGATGAAATGCAAAAATATAAATCTTGATTATCTGGTGTTGCTTATCCACCAAATCTTATCTTATGGTATCGTCACCTCAGCTAAATAATGACCTTTCTGTTTTATTTATAAAAAGGGAAAGAAAAAGGACATACTACACAGAAAAAATATAATTAAGAAAGAAAAGAGAGTAGGGGAAAGATAAGAGAGGGGGTGAGTAAATGGAAGCGATAATACTAATCTGTTTTGATCGAACATAAGGAAAAGATGAAAAGAAGGTAAGAAAGAAAAAAAGTGTGAGACAGAGTTAATCAAGATCATCATACTTTTTACATATTGAAGTATTTGCAATAGCTCTTAAGTAAACATATCAAATGTTGTGATAATTAAATTATCATATATATATGTTATATCCACAGGTCTTGCTAGTCCTTTATTATTGTCTCTAATATGCATTATTCTTTCTTTTTGGATCCAAATGAAAGAAACAAAAATACACCATGCTGATGGGCTCTTTTAACCTTGGTTAGGCAACCAGTCTAGAAGAAGGAAAACTCTGAATTCAAACCTGTTTAACTCTGCTTTAGAAATTGAACTTGTGTCACATCCTGCTTGTGTGGAGGTTGGTAAATATATATATGATAAAAAGTTTTGTGTGTTGCCATAAGAGCAATTTGAAGAATACGGTAGGTGCTAGGGTTTGACATGACCAACCCAATTGATTGGATGGGGCCTTTCTGACCAATTAAATATTGGGCTTACAGTGTATGTAAATATCCTCAACTTAATAGTTTCAAAGGGTTAAAAGAATATGTTGAGTGTAATTGTCTGAAAGAAATGTAATATCTTCTTAATCTTATTATAATGGAGATTCGGTGTGCTGTCTGTAACTGGAACTCATCATCGTGTCTTATGTTAAAATGTCCTCAGGAATTGTGTAAGTTTATCAATGAGTATTTAATTATAGTCAATCATGAATACCTAGAATAAAAGAAACACCCTGTATTATAAATATTAAGAAATTAAGTATGAAATATTAAATGGTCACATGTTTGTTTTTAAACAAGTTTTGATAAATACATACCAGTATTATTGATTTATATATATATATATATACTTTATTTCAATATATATTTAAAGTTATCTAACAGAGTTTTACGAGAAAATTATTAACAAATCAAGTAATAGTCACATAATCTTCTACATTAAATATAAAGATGTTTGTAAATCTAACTATTTGGTTTAGGTTTGTGCATGTCTGCTTTTCATTACAAGTTTAAATTTAACTACATTTTCATCAATCAATGTTTACCCCTTCTGCTTAAAAATAAACTTGGTTTAAGAAAATATACTTATTCCCTCTAAAACAGTTTCATCAATCATGCTTACCCCTCTGCTTCTTTTTTTTCAGATTCAATGATACAGGGTTTTAAAAAAATAAAAAGGGTGTTCTGTAGTTAAATTTGATATTTTGCAATATTGGTTTATTAGAAAGAAATATTTATTTGAATTTGACAGCAAAACTATTTTTTTATGTTATTATTATAAAAAATATAAGATTTCAAGATCTGGGTTTACATTTTTTATTGAAAGAGCATGGCAAAATTTAATTTTTACACTGCCTGGAGGGCATTTTATTTTTTTTTGCTTGTACCAGTCAATTCTTACAAATATTTCCTCTTTTTGAGAAATTCTAATAAACATCTCAAATAATCTAATCATTTATATTTTTTTAACAAAACTGCTATTTTGGTTTGTTTTTTGTTTTTATCTTTCAGTTCTAATGCGAGAAATGTCTGGCTATCATTGCGAAAAAGAAGAGTTCTACATTTTATTTAAACAAGTAAAGTAAAGTAAAATAAAGTTGTGTGGTGGTGCACCTAAAGTCGGTATCAGCAATCAGCAAGGGAGTCCTATCCTTTTCACAAGCACTAGCGAAGGTGATTGTTGGTCTGAGGTGGGATGAACACACTCCATCAAGCTCCTTACTTTACGCACAGATCCCTGTGCTACTCATAGCTGAGTGCGAGGGCCGGTATCGAACTAGGAACCTTGTGGTTTCTAGCCAGAACTATCTACAAACTGAAGCTAACGAGGGCCCCAGGACAGTGAATATTTTATATGTTTGTGATTATGATTCAAGTTATTCATTATCACATACTAAAATAAAAATTCTGATTTTCAGATTAAGTAAAAGATTCTTCATCTTCTGGTTTATTACAAATTATTATCAATATAATGGAGATGTGTGTGTAATGCGTTATATTGTCAGAAATATGGCAACCTGAATTCAATCAAAAAGTTTTATTGCACCCAGAGATTGCTGATGTACGCGTCCTGTGTCCCTTGATGCAACAAAAAATCCAAAGGACACCAGTTAAAGTCATATCAGCATCCC
>CM042158.1:42811432-42880576 GCA_023376005.1 Doryteuthis pealeii
AACCGCTGAAAAAGAAAACACTGGGACGTGCTGATATGACTTTACTAGTGTCTGTTAGATTTTTTGTGCATCAGGGAAATAGGGAGGTACCTATGAGCATCTCTGGGTGAATAAACTTTGACTTTGAAACTCAGGGTTGCCATATTTTGACATGATAACATTAAACACACATTCGCATTCATATTGATATTATTTGTAAATAAAAACCAGAAAGATAGAAGAAATCTTTTTACTTAATATGAAATCAGAATTTTTATTTTAGGTTGTGAAATTGAATCAACTTGAATATAATCCCAACAATATAAATATCTTCAACTCCTGGGGGCCTCGTTAGCTCAGTTGGTAGAAATGTTCGGCTAGAACCACAAAGGTTCTAGTTCGATACGGCCCTGCAACTCAGCGTATGGTAGCACAGGATCTGTACGGTAAAGTAAGGAGCTGAATGGTAAGTTGTAGTCCCATCCCACTCAGACCCAAACAATCACCTTCGTCTAAGTTGCTTGTGAAAAGGGGAAGACTCCCTTGCTGATTGGCTGATCTATTTTAAGGTTCACCGCAACAATTTATTTTAAACTTTTACTTAGCTTGTTTAAATAAAATGTAGAGACTCTTTCTTTTTCCAATGATACGCAGAACATTTCTCATTAGCTGAAGATAAAAAAAAAAAAAAACATAGCAGTTTTGTTAACATATAATGATTAAATTATTTGAGATGTTTATTAGATTCCAAAGATTTGGAAATATTTGTAGAAATTGATGGTACAAGCAAAAAAAAAATAAAAATGCCCTCCGGCAGTGTAAAAATTAATTTGCCATGCTCTTCATAAAAATGTAAACAGATCTTGAAATCTATTTTTTTTAATAATAACATAAACAAATAGTTTTTGGCTGTCCAACTTCAATAATATTTTCTTTCTAATAAAACAATATTGCAAATATCAATTAACTACAGAAACTTTTTATTTTTTTAAAACCCGTATATTGAATCTGAAAAAAAAAGCGAAGAAGCAGAGGGGTAAGCATGATTGATGAAAGCTGTTTTTAGAGGGAATAAGTTCATTTTTCTTAGCCATAGTTTAATTTTTAAGCAGAAGGGTAAACATGATTGATGAAAAATGTAGTTAAATTTAAACTTGTAATGAAAAGCAGACATGCACAAACTAAACCAAATAGTTTAGATATACACATCTTTTATATTTAATGTAAGCAGATTATGTGACTATTACTTGTTTGTTTATAATTTTCTCGTACAACTTGTTATGATAATTTAAATATATATTGAAATAACATATATATATAATAATATAAATCAATAATATGGGTATTGTATTTATCAAACTTGTTTAACAAACAATGTGAACATTTAATATTTCATACTTAATTTCTTAATTTTATAATTACAGGGTTGTTCTTTATTCTAGTATTAATGATTTGACTATAAATTAAATCTCATTGATAAACTTACAAATTCCTGAAGGACATTTTAAACATAAAAGTTGAGTAGTCGTTACAGACCGACGGAATCTCATTAATAATAAGTTTAAGAAGATATTACATTTCTTTCAGAAATTAGCACTTCAAAATATTCTTTTAAACCCTTTTGAAACTATGTTGAGAGATATTTTTACAATAATCTGTAACCCAATATTTACTTGGTCAAAAAGGCCATCCATCAATTGGTTGGTCATGTAACCCTAGCCTAACGTATTTCTTTTTCAAATTGCTCTTATGGAACACAGCACTTATTCATATATATTTCAACTGCCTCAACACAAGCAGGATGCTGAGCACAAGGTTATTTCTTAGCAGGTTAAAAGGTTTTGAATTCAGAGTTTTCCTTCTTCTAGAACTGGTTGTAAACCAAGGTTAAGAGCCCATCAGGCATGGTGTTATTTTGTTTTTTCATTTGGATCAAAAAGAAAGAATATGCTATTAGAGACAATAATAAAGGACTAGCAAGACTGTGGATATAATATATTGATAATTTAATTATCAGCAAACATTTGATATGTTTATTAAGAGCTATTGAAATACTTCAATATGTAAAAAGTATGATGATTTGATTTTAATCTCTGTTCACATTTTTTTTCTTTCTTAACTTCTTTTCATCATCTTTTCTATGTTCGATCAAACAGATTTAGTATTATGCTTCATTTTACTCACCCTCTCTTTTTTTCCCTATCTCTTCTTTCTTATTATTTTCTGTGTAGTTGTTCCTTTTTCTTCCTTTTTAATAATCAACAGAAAGGTCATTATTTAGCTGAGTGAGATACCATAAGAATAAGAATTTGGTGGATACAAACAGATCATCAAGATTTATATTTTTGCATTTCATCTTGATGATTTGGACCAGTCTCATTTTAACCAGAGAGTATTGCCAGATGATAAGTTTGTACTCAATTAGGAACATGAGTATTATTATCTTACATTAGTGTTTTGTGAAAATGTCTCTTCTTCTTTTTCATCAGAAGATGTGAATTTTTTTCTTTGAGTTTTCGAATAAGCAATCTTCCCCTTGAGCTAAAATCTTCCTCTTTGTTGTCGAGCTTGCATTTTCTTCGTGAACAAATGTTTCTGAGAGCAGGTGATGTTTGAAAGTTTGTTACATTATAATGGCCTCACATTCTTGTTCATTAGGACTGAAACAGAAAAAAAAACAACAAAAAATATTCATCCACCTTAGAACAAGTGTGGAAAGGTAGGTTACTTCACCTGATTACTCTTCCAGTGTACTCATCCCTATTTCATGTGGTTTGGCACAGATGCCTAAATACATTATAATAATGCATTATATATATATAATATATATATATTATATTATATTATCATTACTGCATATATATATCTATATATGTAAACAAATATGGCTATTTTCAGAAGCACATAATTTCTCCCATATATATATTTATATATATATATCTATATATATTATTTCAAACCTCTTGCACAAATGGATGTGAACAAGGTCATTTCTATATGACATAAAATTTGGTCCGATACGACAGAAGAGTTCCTGAATACGACAAGAAAGTTCCGAGTTTGAAAAGAAGGGTTCCAAAGTCCGACAAGAAAGTTCCTGAGTTCGAAAAGAAGGTTCCGAGTCGACAAGAGAAATACTGAGAAGGCGGAGGGCATATCGGCCGATAACGTACAAGTAACAATGAAGATGGGGACAATAAGTCGAATAACACAGATATACACTGACATAAATTAGTTATCCTTTTAAAAGTTTATAAGAACAAAACTAATTCTCAGTTGGTACTTAATCCAACATATCTAAACAATAAGAATGATGATAAAACTCAGCAAGTTTATGCACTTGTCACAATTTATTTTTGAATTTTATTGATGCAAATTTTAAATCAAATTTTCAGTTAACATAGTTTTTCGTAGCTCATTTTTATGTATGAAGTGTAAGTTATATTTTTGATTAAAATATATAAAAGGGGTAAGTGGAAAGTTACTGTTAGCTGTTAGAGTTATTGAAGCAGTTAACCTTTATTTGACCCCCCCCGACTTCTGCCAAAGAAAAGGCTGTGCAAAGAAATTAAGTTAGTTAAGTAGATTTTGGCACGTCAGATGCTCCTAAGATGCCTGTTTTCTCATCGCACAGTTATAAATCCTTTTGGGCTGTGGGTTCTTAGTAAAAGTCTATAAAAACACAATTCTTGTGTAATTATTCCAACAAGGAATTAGACTACCCAGCTCAGAAGGAAGAAACAGCCAGATGAAGATGGTGGTCAACGAAGTTGGCAAAGCAAAAAGTAGAGCCATCTTCTCTCTCTCCCCTTTATAATACAGATATATATATTGTATATATATAACCATTTATATAACTGCCATCTAAAATATAATAATGTGGGGGTTATGTTTCTTTTAAAAAAGGGACTCTCTGTTTAATATCTTCAATTATTTGAATCAAAAGAATAAAAATAGAAAAAAAGGTTTTACAAAAGGTTTAACATACCTTCTATATCTTATCTGTATGTCAAACTTGAGCACACAATACGTTCAGCATATTAATGCAAACACTGTAATAGAACATTAGTTTTAAAATAAATTAAAAATATAATATTTTTAATAATAGTAAGTTATGGAAATTGAGCATCTATTAATATTTGGTAATACTTATGCTTTAATCAAATTAACTTTGCTCTATTTTTCTGTGATTGTTGTTATGAAATGAAGCAGTGTTGGGGAAATAAAAATATCTTAGTCAAGTGTAGTGACGACTGCCTTATTACTGGGCAGTCTCTTGCTTTTATAGCATTACTTCATTTAGCTATGAAAAACCATTCATCATACACAATGGATATATTGACTGAAATTTGATCATTTGTTTCTACATGTAGTAGACATATTGGGATTGTGCTTTCTCCCTTTTTTGCATGTGGTAGACAACGGTATGTTCCTTCTGTATGTGTAAACCATACTTGGAATAGTTTTTCTGTATGTGGTAAAAATACTTGGTATGTTTTCTGTATGTGGTAAACACTACTTGGATCATGCTTTTCTCTTTTTGCTATGGTAAACACACTTTGGATAATGTTCTTGCTGTATGTATAAACACATACTTGGATCATGTTTCTCGTCTTTTCGCTATGTAAACACACTTGGATCATGTTCTTCTGTTATGTAGTCACCATACTTGGATAATGTTTTTGTATGTGGTAAACACATAGCCTGGTTCATGCTTTCTCTCTTTCGCATATGGTAAACACTTGGATCTGTTCTTCTGTATGTAGTAAACAATCTTGGATCATGCTTTCTTCTCTTTTTTCGCATATGGTAAAAACAGCTTGGAGTTCCCTGTTCTTCTGATGTAATACACACGTAGAGTCAATGCTTTTTCTGGTATATAGTAGAGCATAAATTGTGATCATACTGATTTTCTACTGAAAACATTATTGTATTTTTTAATATAGAGATTTGAGGAAGAATATGTTGCCCCCGCCCCCCATAATTAATGGTAATCGCTATTAATTCTGCATGATTATTTCGTTGTTTATTGAATTTTGAAATAACAGTTATGGAAAAATACAGGAGGGATGATGGACATGACTTTAACCTGTTTTGACCTACTTCAGTTCATGAGTAAAACCGTGGGAAGTTGTATAGATAGTTGAGAATAATCAACGCACAGTGCAGACTTAGCCTAATTAAACGAGAGCCACATTTGCGGTCTGTCCTCATTCAAACGGTTTATCCAATATTGATTTATGCTACTCGCATTCTTCTAGGATTATCCTACTGCTTCTGGGACTCTTCCCTATTCTCGGTGATACTGGGTGTCTTGTAAATTTTGCTTATAATTTCTTTTTGGTGAGCTCACATTTTATTAAATTCTTATGAAATTTCTATCTATCATTGGTGACACATATGACACTTTAGGACCCCTTTTTGATCGGATTAGGAAAGGACATGGTTTTTTCATTTAACAAGCCGTCAATTATTAGTTATTTTTTTATCATAATCTTGGGTTCGTTAGATACCTTTTATCAATGACTGTTGGTTCCTGTTCACCGGATCTTTTGGTCTCTGTTGTTATTGACACGAGCGTCTGTAAAAATTTATAATACAGTGTATTCCGATGTCAGCGTTGCAGTCCCTCCATGTGAGTTTGTAATTTTAGATCCATTTAGTTTCTGCTTGTTTTATGATTGCGTTGTTGGAAATGCGTGTTCTATTAGAATGCATTTGAGGTGTGTAGGTTGTGTGGAGGGTGTTAAAATGAAGTGCTATTGTACTCTGGGGGATTTGAGTTTTTACATGTAAAGTCCTGTTATACAGATACTAGATAAAGTATGAGTAATACAACAATGATGATATCGAGACAGACATCTGAAAACAGCAAGAATTCTGAGGAGATTCTCTGGTATCGAAGGACTGCTGGTATTGATCCTAGTCTTACTCACATTATACTGGGTATGAAATTTAATAAATAAAAAAATATAAAAATAAAATAAAAACTAGTCCAAATCAAAGTTCTACCACAAATAAACAAAAAAAAATGTTTTACTAACCTTGAGTTCTTGTTTTGGTTCATGTTTTTGGGACGGTAAAAAACATATCCTGTCCCTGTGTGATAGGCCACAGATTCTGCTCAGCAAAATTTTCGCAGGACGACAAACATCACCATTGCATTTTGTTCTCCATCAGATGTTTTAAAATAATAACATTCATATTTTCTTTCTCCAACTAAAATGGAAAATGTCAAGAGTTATTAAAAACATCCATTGTTTTAACAAAAGCAAAATGGTTAAACATCCATTGGTTTTTTCCAAAAGCAAATGGTTAAAAACATCCATTGTTTTTACCAAAGCAAAATGGTTTTAAAACATCCATTGTTTTACAAGCAATTAAAGTCGAAAGACATGGTCACATTTCTTTCAGATGTCAGAGTAAAATGCAATGTCTGACTGTCCTATATTTATAGCGCAATTTGGCAAGGGCAGATCCCCTCTGTTCAGAGCCTAGACATAGGGGCAGGATCACTCTAATTCTACTTATAAGGCAAAAGAAGTTTAAAACCTCCTTGTTTTGGCAATGAAACAACAGGAAAAGGTACTATTTCTCTGAAATTTTTAAGAATGGGGCTTGAATAATTTGTAATTATTTTTTGATTTTCGGACTATTGTCTCTGCATCTTTATTGTATATACATTCAGCGACGTGCTCTCTGGCCTTCTTCAGGTGTTTTCTTGTCGAACCTCGGTAACCTTCATGTCATAATCGGTGCTTTCCAGACTTGACGAACGTTATTCATCTACAGGGATAGACTGTTCTCATTCCGTACCATAGACTCAGGACAAGTGTTAACTATTGTTAAGTATTCTATGTTATCTCACCCTTGGCCAGGATTTGGAACCTGTCATCTACAGATGTCGTCACTTTGACTGTTATCAATAACTTATATTTTGCGCTTATCACTGGTCCGTCATAGTTAACCGAATTGAAAACAAGTCTACCTCATGGATTGAATAAAAGGTGTTTCATAGTTCCGTGATGGCTCTAATTTATGACATGAGTCTCCGAGTTTCGACAAGAAGGTTCCCAGTCACACAGAAACACTGAAGAGAGGCGGAGAGTGGCATCAGTTGAAACGTTGTGTGATGGTAGACTCTTTGATCATGTTCTTCTACTGGTGATGCATATTTGGGGATCATACTTCTCTTCATTGCACATTAATATAAACTATAACAGTATATAACACTAAGATGAGGACAATAGTCCAAAGAATCAAATAATACAACAGGCAAAAGCGTTTGTATTAAATAATCATTTAGTCAAAAATCTTTAGGTAATTCTATGAGGAAGTGGCGTCCCGGTCTCCTGCTAAATTGCTATCCGGTGACTATTTAAATACGACGCGCAGTAGTCTATTGCAAAACTATCCATCTTCATTATTAGTCTCTATCTATTATCTATCTATCTCAATTTGTTCATTTTATCTATATTATTTAAATACTAAAATACTCAAAATTACTACCAGTTGACTATAAAAATAACGACGATGCTCAGTTATTAAAACTATCATTCATTCTATCTCTCTATTATTATCATCAATTTGTTATATTTTCTCTATTTACTTAATACTAAAATACTCAAATTGCTACCCGGTGACTATTAAAATAACGACGCCAGCTCAGTTTATTCAAAACTATCCATCTTCACAATATCTATTATCTATCTATCTCCATTTGTTATATTTATCTATATTACTTTCAATACTAAGATTTTTTTTATTCATTGTTGGTTTATATCTTGTTTTTAGTTTAAATCAACAAGAATTTACGACAAAAAATGCGACCCCCAATACATTTACTTGTCGAAAATATTATCTATTAATCTCCATTTGTTCGTATTCTTATTATTTTGTTTTGTTTATCTATCTATCTATCTTTATCTCAGTCTATTCAAACCTATATATCCATCTTCATATCTAAACAAGAATTACAACAAATTTACGATAAATAAACACGAATTAGCGACGAGCTGGGGTTGTTATTGTTGACAGTCACCGTAGCAATCTTTGAGGCAGGGGAACGGGAGCACTTCCTCTAAATTAACCAATCTTTCAGCAAGATCATTTTTCATTCATACACCAAATGAAATGCTTACATTTTACTTTTGTAATTTCAACAGGGTTTAACTTATTTTTGAGACCCTAAAATATAGGAATTTGGGACGATTCTCTAAAACTTTTATATTAAAAGGCTGGACCTGGTGGATATACACAATATAATTATATTTATTATATTATAACATTTGTATGTTTTACTTAAGAGCTATTGCCAAATAATTAGGTATAGTAAAAGTATAATAATCTTGATTTAAACGATCTCACATTTTTTCTTTTTTTCCTTCTTTTCATCTTTTCATTATGTTTGATTGAACAAATTAGCATGTATCTGCTCCGCACTTCACTTCCCCTCGATCTCCCTTCTACTCTTTTTTCTATTATTTTCTATTTAGCATGTTTTATTTTCTTCCCTTTTCTTTTAATAAATGAATGGTCCATTATTAGCTAAGTGAACAAGACTCATAAGAAATAGAGAATTTGATGGATAAGCAACACAAGATAATTAGGATTTACAATTTTTGATTCATTCTGACGATTTGGACAGTCTCATTTTTAACCAAGTGTGTTGCAAGATGAAAACTTCAACAATAATTGCTAGATATTGTAATTATTTCCATTATAAAAAAAGAGTGAACAGATTTTGACTGCACCATTAGAATGAATTTGCTATCAGCCAACATATTTGGTTGGCTCTGGTTCTCTATGAAATGGGTCAAACTGAGTGATTTGGAAATATAATCGCTTCGCAAACACCCCAAGTTTAAGAATATACAAAAAATAAAATTAAATAAAAAAATTTTTATTTATTTTCAGTAAGGTAAGTATCAGATGTTTCAAGTAAGACATAAAGATCATCTAAAAAAACATATGACAAAGTAGTTCAGCTGTGGTTGGTTAAGTATGGTGGTTAGTGGGTTGGTGCTCTGACATGTAGTGCATTGATTCACTCCAATGTGATTGAAAGCTGGCACAGTGCATGCTAATGTAATATTGGATATAATTAATATGTAATACTTGGTACCCTCACTAATAATTGATTGGAAGTGTCATGTATAAATAGTCAACTGTGTTGGTAAGGCACCTGTACTAAGCCTACAACTAGCTTACTCGACAGACTCCCGAATGACAGCTCGTAACGAATTGCTATTTGACGACCCAACGACTACTGCGATATAATACAAATACAACTTCAGAGATATTCTTAACCGCGGATATATCAATATAATTCAGGAACTTATGCTTTTTGAGTTCATAACTAAGACATAATGCAAGTACCTCAATGCTCAAATAGTTAAGCTCAAAGCGTGTATTTGATAGCCATACTCTAGCCATAGAGTAGGCACTTGGGAGAGTATAGAGCAAGTTCAAGCATCTCTGGTCCAGTGTGTTTGGTCCGCTTCAAATCTCAGAACAGATACAGAGCGCAATTGTGCCTCACATTACCAAAATATTGCAAAACTTTTGTTCGGCCCTAGTGTTAAAGTGCTGTCATTAAAATTTGTTTGTCTGTTTACTGAATCAGTCACACTAAAACAAAGTGATTAAATATAATTAACAACTTATAGAAACGGGGTGGGTTAAAAAGTTAATTGATGAATGTCTATTGCTGTCATATTTTTTGGACAATGGGGTCCAAGCACTGCAACAACAATAGAAGTTGTATTGGAAGGCAAGAGGGCCTGGCTGAAAAATAAATCTCATTTGGTCCCATTCATGAGAGTAACTATAACCATTTAAAGGAAAATCTAAACTAGCCTTTACTTTCAATGAATAAACTAGAATTGGATATACATAATCACAGCATCTATTAAGTAATGAAAATTTACAATTATATTACTCAACCCTCACCAGTGTCAACAGTATAATCACTTAAAAACTGACCTTGTGTCACATCAAGTCATGGTGGAGGGGTTGAGTACATATAATTGTAAATTTTCATTACTTAATAGATTTGCTGTGTATTATATATCCAATTTTTAGTTTATTCATTGAAAGTAAAGCTAGGTTTATATTTATCTTTTTTGGTTTATAGGTTTACTTCTCATGGAATGGGACCAAATGAGATTTTTTCAGCATGGTCCCTCTTGCCGTCCATACACTTCTATTGTTGTTGCAGTGCTTGGACCCCATTGGTCAAAAAAAGTTATTGACAGCAGATATGACATCATCATATTAACTTTTTAACCCACCCTCGTTGTTCTAAGTTGTTAATTATATTTAATTCACTTTGTTTTAGTGTGACTGATTCAGGTAAACAGACAAACAATTTAATGACAGCAGCTTTTATACACTAGGGCGAACCAAAAGTTTTGCAATATTTTGGTAATGTGAGGCACAATTTGGCAGCTCTGTTGCTTTTTGCTGAGATTGTGAAGGTGACAAACCACACTGGACCAGGAGATGCTGAACTTGCTGATATCTCCAGTGCTACTCTATGGCTTAGAGTATGGCTTCAGAATACACGCTTTTAGGCTTACCTATTTGAGCATTGAGGTACTTGCATTATGTCTTAGTTTGAACTCAAAAAGCATAAGTTCTGAATTATATTGATATATCGGGTTAAGGGATATATTCTGAAGTTGGTATTTGGTATATTATCGCAGTAGTCGTTGGTGCGTCAAATAGCAATTCGTCTACCGAGCTGTCATGGGGTAGTCTGTCGAGTAAGCTTAGGTTGTAGGCTTAGGTACAGGTGCCTGTACCAACACAGTGTTGACTATTTATACATGACACTGTCCAATCAGATTATAGTGAGGGGTACAAGGTATTTACATATTAATTATATCAATATTACATTGCATGTTCATCTGTGCAGCTTTCAAATCACATATGGAGTGAATCAATGCACTACATGTCAGAGCACCCACTACCACAATACTACCAACCACAGCTTGAACTACTTTGGTCATATGTTTTTTTAGATGATCTTTATGTCTTACTTGAAACATCTGATTACTTACCTACTGTAAAATATAATTTAAAAATTTTTTTAATTTAATTTTATTTTTTTGTATATTTCTAGAACTTGGGGTGTTTGCGAAGCGATATATTTCCAAATCAACTCAGTTTGGACCATTCATAGGAGAACCAGTAGCCAACCAGAATATGTTGGCTGATAGCAAATTCATTCTAATGGTGAGTCAAAATTGTTCACTCTTTTTTTTTATAATGAAATAATTACAGATATCTAGCAATTATTGTTGTAAGTTTTCATCTTGCAACACACTGGTTAAAAATGAGACTGTCAAATCGTCCAAGATGAAATGCAAAAATGTAAATCCTAATTATCTTGTGTTGCTTATCCATCAAATTCTTATTTCTTATGAGTCTTGTCACTTCAGCTAAATAATGGACCATTCCATTTTTATTATAAAGAAAGGGAAGAAAAAGAACATGCTAAATAGAAAGATATAATAGAAAAAGAGTAGAAGGTAGATCGAGGGAGTGAGAGTTGCGGAAGCGATAATGCTAATTTGTTTCAATCAAACATAATGAAAAGATGAAAAGAAGGAAAAAAAGAAAAATGTGAGATAGTTAAATCAAGATTATTATACTTTTTACATACTTAATTATTTTGCAATAGCTCTTAAGTAAACATATCAAATGTTATAATAATTAAATTATATTATATTGTGGTATATCCACAGGTCCAGCTTGTTAATATAAAAGTTTTTAGAGAATGGTCCCAAATTTCCTATAGTTTAGGGTCTCAAAAAGTAAGTTTAACCCTGTTGAAATACAAAAGTAAATGTAAGCATTTCCATTTTGTGTTATGAATGAAAAATTGATCTTTGCTGTAAAGATTGGTAATTTATGAGGAAGTGCGTCCCGGTCTCCTGCCTCAAAGATTGCTACCCGGTGACTGTCAAAATAACAACCCCAGCTCGTCGTAATTCTTGTTTATTTATCGTAATTTGTTGTAATTCTTGTTTAGATATGAAGATGGATATATAGTTTTGAATAGACTGAGATAGATAGATAGATAGATAGATAAACAAACAAAATAATATAGAGATACGAACAAATGGAGATAGATAGATAGATATTTTCGACAAGTAAATGTATTGGGGGGGGTCGCTTTTTTTGTCGTAATTCTTGTTTATTTAAACTAAAAACAAGATATTAAACAAACATGAATAAAAAAAAATCTTAGTATTTAAAGTAATATAGATAAATTGAACAAATTGAGATAGATAGATAGATAGATATGAAGATGGATAGTTTTGAATAAACTGAGCTGGGTCGTTATTTTAATAGTCACCGGGTAGCAATTTTTGAGTATTTTAGTATTTAAAGTAATATAGATAAATATGAACAAATTGAGATAGATAGATAGAGAGATAGATATGAAGATGGATAGTTTTGAATAGACTGAGCTGGGTCGTTATTTTAATAGTCACTGGGTAATTTTTGAGTATTTTAGTATTTAAAGTAATATAGATAAATATGAACAAATTGAGATAGATAGATAGATAGATAGAGACATAGATATGAAGATGGATAGTTTTGAATAGACTGAGCTGGGTCGTTATTTTAATAGTCACCGGATAGCAATTTTTGAGGCAGGAGACCGGGACGCACTTCCTCATAAATTACCTAAAGATTTTTGACTAAATGATTATTGAATACAAACGCTTTTTGCTGTTGTATTATTTGGATTCTTTGGACTATTGTCCTCATCTTTATTGTTTATATACTGTTATAGTGTTATATACATGTGCAAGTGAAGAGAAAGTATGATCCCAATATATGCATCACATGTAGAAGAACATGATCCAAGAGAGTCTACCATACACAACGTTTCAACTGATGCACTCTCCGGCCTTCTTCAGGTGTTTCTTGTTGAACTTGGGAACCTTCTTTTCGAAACTCGGGAGACTCCATGTCATAATTGGGAGCCATCACGGAACTTTGAACTCAACCTTTTATTCAATCCATGAGGGTAGACTGTTTTCAATTCGGTTAACTATGACCGGGTACCAGTTGGATATATGGCGCAACAGATATAAGGGTTGAGTTGATACAGTTCAAAGTGACGATCATCTGTAGATGACAGGTTCAATCCTGGCCAAGGGTGATAATAACATAGAATACTTAACATAGTTTAACACTTGTACCTGGTCATGGTTAACGGAATGAGAACAGTCTATCCCTGTAGATTGAATAAACGTTTCGGTTCGAAGTCCTGGAAAGGCTCACGATTATGACATGAAAGTTACCGAGTTCGACAAGAAACACCTGAAGAAGGCCAGAGAGCACGTCGGCTGAAGTGTGTATATAACAATAAAGATGAGGACAATAGTCCGAAAAATCAAGATAATACAAATTATCAAGCCTCATCTTAAAATTTCAGAGAAATAGTACCTTTTCCTGTTGTTTCATTGCAAAACAAGGGAGGTTTTAACTCTTTTGCCTGTATAAGTAGAATAGAGTGATCTGCCCCTATGTCTAGGCTGAACAGGGTGATCTGCCCTTGGCCAGATTGGCTATAAATATGGAGACAGTCAGACATTTGCATTGTACTCTGGACATCTGAAAGAAATGGTGACCATGTCTTTCGTACTTTATATTGCTTTTGTAAAACAATGGATGTTTTAACCATTTTGCTTTTGTAAAACAATGGATGTTTTAACCATTTTGCTTTTGTAAAACAATGGATGTTTTAACCATTTTGCTTTTGTAAAACAATGGATGTTTTAATAACTCTTGACATTTTTTCCATTTTAGTTGGAGAAAGAAAATAATGAATGTTATTATTTTAAAACATCTGATGAGAACAAATGCAATTGGATGATGTTTGTTCGTCCTGCGGAAAATTTTGCTGAGCAGAATCTTGTGGCCTATCAACATGGACAGGATATTTTTTTTACCGTCTCCAAAAACATTGAACCAAAACAAGAACTCAAGGTTAGTAAAACATTTTTTTTTGTTTATTTGTGGTAGGAACTTTGATTTGGATAGTTTTTATTTTATTTTTATTATTTTGTTTATTTATTAAATTTTCATACCAGTATTAATGGTTGAGTAAGACTAGGGATCAAGTACCAGCAAGTCTCTTCGATACCAGAGAATTCTCCTCAGAATTCTTGCTGTTTTCAGATGTCTGTCTCGATGATCATCATTTGTTGTATACTCATACTTTATCTGGTATCTTGTATAACAGACTTTTACATGTAAAACTCAAATCCCCGCATAGTACAATAGCACTTCATTTTAACACCCTACCACACAACCTTACACACCTCAAATGCATTCTAATAGAACACGCATTTCCAACAACGCAATCATGAAAAACAAGCAGAAACTAAATGGATTCTAAAATTACAAACTCACATGAGGGGACTGAACGCTGACATCGGAATACACTGTTATTATAAATTTTTTACAGACGCTGCCGTTGTCAATAACAACAGAGACAAAAGATCCGTTGAACAGGAACAACAGTCATTTGATAAAGGGTATCTAACGAACCCAAGATTTATGATAAAAAAATAACTAATAATTGACGGTGTAAATGAAAAACATGTCCTTTCTTAATCGCGATCAAAAAGGGGGTGCCTAAAGGTCATATGGTCCAATTTTAGATTAGATAATTTAGATAGAATTTAATAAAATGTGAGCTCACCAAAAAGAAAGTTATAAAGCAAAATTACAAGACATCCCAGTATCACCGAGAATAAGGGAAGAGTCCCAGAATGCAGAAGGATAATCCTAAGAAGAATGCAGTATCATAATCAGTATTTGGATAACCGTTGAATGAGACAGACCGCAAATGGTGGCTCTCGTTTAATTAGGCTAATTCTTGCACGTGCGGTTGAATTGATTCTCAACTATCTATACACACTTCCCACGGTTTGTACTCATGACTGGAAGTGTAGGTCAAAACAGGGTTAAGTCATGTCCATCATCCCTCCTGTATTTTTCCATTAACTGTTATTTCAAATTTCAATAAATACACTACAATAATCATGCATAATTAATAGGATACCCATTAATTATGCAACATATTCTTCCTCAAATCTTATATTAAAAATACATAATGTTTTTCAGTAGAAATTCAGTATGATCACAATATGTCTACTATATAGAGAAAAAGCATGATCTCTACGTGTGTATTACATCAAGAAGAACAGGATCCAAGTGTTTTTACCATATGCGAAAAGAGAGAAAGCATGATCCAAGTATGTGTTTACTACATACAGAAGAACATGATCCAAGTGTGTTTACCATATGCGAAAAGAGAGAAAGCATGAACCAAGTATGTGTTTACCACATACAGAAAAACATGATCCAAGTATGTGTTTACTACATACAGAAGAACATGATCCAAGTGTGTTTACCATATGCGAAAAGAGAGAAAGCATGATCCAAGTATGTGTTTACTACATACAGAAGAACATGATCCAAGTGTGTTTACCATATGCAAAAAGAGAGAAAGCATGATCCAAGTATGTGTTTACCACATACAGAAAAACATGATCCAAGTATGTGTTTACCACATACAGAAAAACATGATCCAAGTATGTGTTTACCACATACAGAAGAACATGATCCAAGTTTGTCTACCACATGCAAAAAGGGAGAAAGCACAATCCCAATATGTCTACTACATGTAGAAACAAATGATCAAATTTCAGTTCAATATATCCATTGTTTTTATGATGTAATTGGTTTTCATATGTAAATGAAGTAATGCTATAAAAGCAAGAGGACTGCCTCAGTAATAAGCAGTCGTCTACTACACTTGACTAAGATATTTTTTATTTCCCCAACACTGCTTCATTTCATAACACAATACACAGAAAATAAGAGAAAGTTAAATTTGATTAAAGCATTAAGTATTACCAAATATTAATAGATGCTCAATGTCCATAACTTACTATTTATTAAAAATGATTGATATTTTTAATTTATTTCTAAACTAATGTTCTATTACAGGTGTGGTATGCATGTAATTATGCTGAACGTAT
The DNA here is from genome assembly GCA_023376005.1 of Doryteuthis pealeii. Classification (NCBI taxonomy): domain Eukaryota; kingdom Metazoa; phylum Mollusca; class Cephalopoda; order Myopsida; family Loliginidae; genus Doryteuthis; species Doryteuthis pealeii. The sequence goes on from CM042158.1 coordinate 42,827,485, forward strand.
TGGTGCTCAAGTTTTGGACATTACAGATGAAGATATAGAAGGTATGGTTTTAACTTTTGTAAAACCTTTTTTTCTTTTTTTATCTTTTGATTAAATAATTGAAGATTATTAAAGCAGAGAGTCCCTTTTTTAAAAGAAACATAACCCCATTCATTATTATATTTTAGATGGCAGTGTTATATACAATGTTATATATATATATATATATATATCTGGTATATAAATGGGAGAGGAGAGAAGATGGGCTCTTACTTTTCTGCTTGTTCCTACTTCGTTGACCACCATCTTCATCTGGGCTGATTTCTTCCTTCTGAGCTGGGTAGTCTAATTCCTTGTTGAATAATTACACAAGAATTTGTTGTTTTTATAGACTTTACTAAGAACCCACAGCCCAAAAGGATTTATAACTGTGCGATGAGAAGACAGCATCTTAGGAGCATCTGACTGCCAAAATCTACTTAACTAACTTAATTTCTTTGCACATGCCTTTCTTTGGCAGAAGTCGGGGGGGGGGGTCAAGTAAAGGTTAACTGCTGTCAATAACTCTAACAGCTAACAGTAACTTTCCACTTACCCCTGTTATATGAATTTTAATTCAAAAATATAACTACACTTCATACATAAATTGTAGGCTACGAAAAACTATGTAACTGCAGAAATTTGTATTTAAAAATTTGCATCAATAAAATTTCAAAATAAATTGTGACAAGTGCATAAGACTTGTGAGTTTTTATCATCATTCTTATTGTTTAGATATTTGATAAGTACCAACTTGAGAATTAGTTTTGTTCTTATATAACTTTTTAAAAGGATAACTAATTTATGTCAGTGTTATCTGTGTTATTCGGACTATTGTCCCCATCTTCATTGTTACTTGTACGTTTCGGCCGATATGCCCTCCGGCCTTCTTCAGGTATTTCTTGTCGGACTCGGGAACCTTCTTTTCGAACTCGGGAACTTTCTTGTCGGACTTGGAACCTTCTTTTCAAACTCGGGAACTTTCTTGTCGTATTCGGGAACTTTCTTGTCGTATCCGGGAGCCATAATTTATGTCATATAGAAATTGACCTTGTGTCACATCCTATTTGTGCAGAGGGTTTGGTAAAATATATATATATATATATATATATATATATATATATATATATTTGGGAGAATATGTGCTTCTGAAAATAGCCATATTTGTTTACATAATATATATATATATGCATGTATATGTATATATATATATATATATATATATATATATATGCATGTATATAATGTATTTAGGGTGCAAACCACATGAAATGAGTGGATGAGTAGCACTGGAAGAGTATCAGGTGAGTAACCTTACCTTTCCACACTTGTTCTGAAATGGGTGGATGATATTTTTTGTGTTTTTTTTTTCTGTTTTCAGTCCTAAATGAACAAGAATGTGAGTGGCCATGTTATGAATGTAACAAACGTTTCAAGACATCAGCTGCTCTTCAGAAACATTTGGTTGTGCACGAAGAAAATGCAGCTCGACAACAAGAGGAAGATTTTTATGCTCAAGGGGAGATGCTTATTCGAAAACTCAAAAGAAAAAATTCACACTCTTCTATGAAAAAGAAGAAGAGACATCACAAACATTCTAATGTAAGTATAATAATACTCATGTTCCTTAATTGTACAACCGTTATCATCTTGCAATACTCTCTGGTTAAAAATGAGACTGTCCAAATCATCCAAGATGAAATGCAAAAATATAAATCTTGATTATCTGGTGTTGCTTATCCACCAAATTCTTATTTCTTATGAGTATCGTCACCTCAGCTAAATAATGGACCTTTCTGTTTTTATTATAAAAAGGGAAGAAAAAGGACATACTACACAGAAAAAATATAATAAGAAAGAAAGAGAGTAGGGGAAAGATAAAGAGAGGGGGTGAGTAAATGGAAGCGATAATACTAATCTGTTTTGATCGAACATAAGGAAAAGATGAAAAGAAGGTAAGAAAGAAAAAAAGTGTGAGACAGAGTTAAATCAAGATCATCATACTTTTTACATATTGAAGTATTTGCAATAGCTCTTAAGTAAACATATCAAATGTTGTGATAATTAAATTATCATATATATATGTTATATCCACAGGTCTTGCTAGTCCTTTATTATTGTCTCTAATATGCATTATTCTTTCTTTTTGGATCCAAATGAAAGAAACAAAAATAACACCATGCCTGATGGGCTCTTTAACCTTGGTTAGGCAACCAGTCTAGAAGAAGGAAAACTCTGAATTCAAACCTGTTTAACTCTGCTTAAGAAATTGACCTTGTGTCACATCCTGCTTGTGTGGAGGGGTTGGTAAATATATATATGATAAAAAAGGTTGTGTGTTTGCCATAAGAGCAATTTGAAGAATACGGTTAGGTGCTAGGGTTTGACATGACCAACCAATTGATTGGATGGGGCCTTTCTGACCAAGTAAATATTGGGCTTACAGTGTATTGTAAAATATCTCTCAACTTATAGTTTCAAAGGGTTAAAAGAATATTGTTGAGTGTAATTGTCTGAAAGAAATGTAATATCTTCTTAAATCTTATTATAATGGAGATTCGGTGTCTGTCTGTAACTGGAACTACATCACTGTTTATGTTAAAATGTCCTCAGGAATTGTGTAAGTTTATCAATGAGTATTTAATTTATAGTCAAAATCATTAATACCTAGAATAAAGAACAACCCTGTATTATAAATATTAAGAAATTAAGTATGAAATATTAAATGGTCACATTGTTTGTTAAAACAAGTTTTGATAAATACATACCCAGTATTATTGATTTATATATATATATATATAGTTTTATTTCAATATATATTTAAAGTTATCTAACAGAGTTTTACGAGAAAATTATTAACAAACAAGTAATAGTCACATAATCTTCTACATTAAATATAAAGATGTTTGTATATCTAACTATTTGGTTTAGGTTTGTGCATGTCTGCTTTTCATTACAAGTTTAAATTTAACTACATTTTCATCAATCATGTTTACCCCTTCTGCTTAAAAATAAACTTGGTAAGAAAAAATATACTTATTCCCTCTAAAAACAGTTTCATCAATCATGCTTACCCCCTCTGCTTCTTTTTTTTCAGATTCAATGATACAGGGTTTTAAAAAAATAAAAAGGTGTTCTGTAGTTAAATTTGATATTTTGCAATATTGGTTTTATTAGAAAGAAAATATTTATTTGAATTTTGACAGCAAAACTATTTTTTTATGTTTATTATTAAAAAAATATAAGATTTCATAGATCTGTTTACATTTTTTTATGAAAGAGCATGGCAAAATTAATTTTTACACTGCCTGGAGGGCATTTTATTTTTTTTTGCTTGTACCAGTCAATTCTTACAAATATTTCCATCTTTTTGGAAATCTAAATAAACATCTCAAATAATTTAATCATTATATTTTTAACAAAACTGCTATTTGTTTTTTTTTGTTTTTTTATCTTTCAGTCTAATGGAGAAATGTCTGGCTATCATTGGAAAAAGAAGAGTTCTACATTTTATTTAAACAAGTAAGTAAAAGTAAAATAAAGTTGTTGGGGTGACCTAAAGTCGGTATCAGCCAATCAGCAAGGGAGTCTATCCCCTTTTCACAAGCACTAGACGAAGGTGATTGTTTTTGGGTCTGAGGTGGGATGACACACCTACCATCAGCTCCTTACTTTACCGCACAGATCCCTGTGCTACTCATACGCTGAGTTGGCGAGGGCCGGTATCGAACTAGGAACCTTGTGGTTTCTAGCCGAACGATCTACCAACTGAGCTAACGAGGCCCCCAGGAGTTGAAGATATTTTATATGTGTTGGTGATTATGATTTCAAGTGATTCATTATCACATACTAAAATAAAAATTCTGATTTCAGATTAAGTAAAAGATTTCTTCTATCTTTCTGGGTTTTTTTATTACAAATTATATCAATATGAATGGAGATGTGTGGTGTAATGGTTATCATTGTCAGAAATATGGCAACCTGAGTTCAAATCAAAGTTTTATTGCACCCAGAGATGCTGATAGGTACGCGTCCTGTGTCCCTGATGCACAAAAATCTAACAGGACACAGTAAAGTCATATCAGCACGTCCCAGTGTTTTTCTTTTTCAGGGTTCCCACATGTCCTGGAAAAAGGGGTGTTTTTTGTCAAAAATCCTGGAAAATTTTTTAATTTTTTCCTGGAAAATTTGAATTATCGGAGACAAAATTAATGAAATTGTTACCATTAACAAATATAACTAGTAAAATAACAAGGACGGTGGATTTTTATTTATTTGTTTTTGTTTTAACACTTAACGAATCTACCCTACATTTCCCAAACTGGTCATAAATATTCATTTAACAGTAAAAATGCTTCTGACTGGCTATTTGTTCATTTCATCATGTAGCAATATTTTGATTTATTTTAATGCGACACTGAACAAGAGAAGAATTTTTCAGTCAGACTAAAGATACTGAGGTATTCGTTAAAGCTTAGAAAGGTTAAAAAGTAAATTCCGTTTTACAAAACTGCCCGCTCTCCCTCGTAAAATTTAGAACATTTAACTTTAGAATTTTCATGTTCAGCAATGTTAAATTGATTAAATGATTTCATTTTTAATAAAAAGTAAATATTTTAGCAAGGCTTAAAATTTGTTTTAAGGGAATATTTTGTGTATAAGTCAGTCAAATATTTTCCACAGAAATTTGACATAAAAAAAACACCTCTACAATTTAATTGATATAATTTTAATTTTATTATCACAAATAACATTATTTAGAAGAAGGTTCGAGTAAAATGCTCAGATAAAGTTTATTTGAAGAAATGAACTAAAATAATTTTTTCCGAGAGTAGCACTTGTGTAAAATTGACTGAAAATCAAAGAATATTCAGTACTTGTATAGAATAGTACACATGCAAAATTTTGACTGAAAATGGACAATTAAAAAATGTACATTCAAAAAAGTTTAATAAACATCTATGGAAGCTCCGGAAAGTGAAAATTTTCCTAAGTTGGTTCCATTTTAGTCTTGGTGGTTGGTCGGATGTGGCGGTGGGGATTAAGTGACTATGTCAACAATGTAGGAATTGGGAGTGTTACTATTTTTAGTTATGTTTACAGGGTGGGGTGGGGGAACATACCTTCCTAGTAAGGCTTCTAGCAGGTGGGCCTGAACAAAATTTTTAGTTTTTTATCAAATGTCAATTGCAACTCAGTTAAAGTAAGTGTTCTTTTTATAATGTAAATAGCGAATTTCCTACTCACTTCTAAAATATTAGCCATTTTAAAGTTTTGTTGTCCTGGACTCCTGCCCTAATTTACGCTATGTTTTTCTTGAGGGCATCAGACATAATTCTGGACAAACATAGATATTTTCCGAGTCGTGTTTTTCGCATTTTATCTGCAAATAAATGTAGATATTTTACATCCCCCTCCCCCAGCTTTTTACCTCCAAATCAATTTAGATATTTTACCCCCCCCCCTGTTTATTTTTTTCCCTTGAATTTTTACAAAACACAAATTCAAATTTCAAATATGTACCATGTTGTTTCTCTTTTTATCGGCAAATATATGTAGATATTAGGTATACCCAATTTGTCGAAAAATCCATGTTTTTTTGTTTTTTTCAATACAATTTTGACCCACTCCCACCACCGTTTGAAAAAAAAAATTACCAAAAATCAGGGAATTATCCGATTTTAATGAAATTTTCAATGTTGATTTAGCAATAAATGGATTTTATGATGCATCAGTTATTTTATTTCAAAACTTTCTGATTTTTTTCAGGTTACTTAACATTGACTCCACCTTTTTTGAGGGGCAAAATATTGGTGGGGAATATATGTGATTGATACTTTTTTCTGCATAAATAAAAAGACAAAAGATCGAAGCTGCTTGGGTAGTAAATAAGTACCGAAAATCGGAAAATAAAATGAAAATAAAAACTTAAAAAATAATTTTTGGAGATTTTTTTTACTCATTTCGATAATTATTTAATTGGATAATTATTTAATTGGATATTATATTATTATTATTATAATATACATCAATATTTATTCTGTTTAAAAGGGGTAGCGCTAAATTTCCAATACATTTTTCGACCAAAAAAATATGGATGATTGATACTATAGAGAAGTACTTATTAAAAAAATATTTTTTTAGAATCTAATAATATGACATTTTAAACTTAAAATCATGCTGCTCATATTTTGAATGAATTTTATATATTAATTTATCATAGCAGAAATACCTAATTAAAGTTTTGAAATAAAATAACTGATGCATTATAAAATTTATTCATTGATAAATCAATACTGAAAATTTCATTAAAATAGATTTAATTCCCTGATTTTTGGTAAAAAAATTTTCAATCGAGAAAATGTTAAATTTATTTTGTAAACACACCATCTTTAAACTTTGTTTGGCCATCCGCGATCGAAATTGACCGAAAAAATAGTTTGGGCTTTAGAATACACCAACTGCACCTCTGCAGAGGGGGTAAGACCCCTCCCCCCCAATGGGGCTACCTGTTGGCCGTGGGTGGTGACCCGTGATGCTTATGGATGAAATCCTGGTGGATGAGCAGTCCATGACCTGCAACACTCCACTTAGACCCTTACTTAGTCTAGACGGGCGGTCGGAGAAGGTCCTTCCAATTAATCGGTTGATCACGTCAAGCCCTAGCACCTATATGGTTGCCCCAGCCCTATTGCCCCTATGACAAGCCCCAATCCTTTTTATCATATATGTGCTTGAAGGTGGTGGCTGAGGGTCTTCATGTCCTGGGAATGACGTTAAACTCTATCTGATGGTGAGGTTCCAGTTCTGAAGGTCTGGGGAATTTGTTCAAAACACAATCTCCTCACCCTCTTTCTAATATGACAACATAAATAAACATGAACCTGTCTGTATTTTTAAGATGAGGCTTGATGGAAATAATTTTGATTTTTCGGATTGTTGTCCTCATCTTCATTGTAGTATGTATAAACAATGTTTTGGCCGTTATATCCTCCGGCCTTCCTCAGGTGTTCCCTGTCTATCTAAGTATAGTAATGATCCAACCTGGAAAATCATTTTTAAGAGTTTGACAATTGATCAAACAGGCATTGAAGAACTTTTGAAGATTTCATTAAAAAAAATTACCATTGTTTTTGTATGCCTATCATCCCGACATGTCACGAGAAGAATCATGATCATTTTAAAAAAAAGTTTATTGGCATTTCCTCTCCAACTCAAGGAGTAAAATCTGTCATCAGTCTTTTTTGATATTTTTATTTTTAAACGTAATTAACTTTAAAAACAATTTGATTTAGTCTTTTTAATAATTGGTTCCCATAATGTGTTCATCTCTATACTTGGTCAACTGAATAGGTCACTACAGTCAAACATAAAGCTGCTTCTTGGAGATGTTTTCTTTTCCAATGTCCTTCACTATCTATTATTTTTACTTTGAAATATAACTTTAATATATGATAGTATATAAAATATAATATAGATATAAAATGAAGGAGTATTGTGAAATATCTACATATATTTGCCGATAAAAAGCGAGAAACACAGCACAGTAAATATTTGAAATTTATGTTTATTGAAATTTGTACAAATTCAATAAAAAAAACATTTATTTTAAATGTGAAGGGAGAGGGGTAAAATATCTAAATTGTTTTGCCAATAAACACAGCAATATTGATACTGGCTAATCAAAAACAGGAGGCCAGACAATTTTATTGTACAGGGCGTCCATAAAGTCCATTTGCACTTTAAAAAATTTATAAAGTGCAATGGACAGCATCTATAATGAACCCATGATACTTCACTAACACTGCATCATAAAAAAGTAAGAATAAAACTGGCTTAATATGTCTATTAGACGTAATAGTAAATTATGAAATTGCTGTGAACAAGTTCTGTCCTGGAAAATTTTAGAAATGTCCTAGAAACGTCCTGGAAAATGATTTCCTAAAACGAGTGGGAACCCTGTTTTTTCTTCCCTCACCATTTCAAGTTAACTGTAAATACATTTCAATAGTTTCTTAGAAATGAATTACACAGGGTAGATTACAAGGTAGGAGTTAGACGGCTTTAGTTGTGACCCATAAATTTTCCTGGGGACTTATTCAAAGCAAATATGTGCATCCCAGGACACACTAAATAAAAAAGCTATCAGCATCAGTGCTTACAGTACCTGCTATTGCTTAAATGGAGACCCATCTAAGTATTAAACATGCTCATCACTGATTAACTTTGATGATCTAGCGGGAACCGGTGCTTTCAATATGACTTGTCTGTAAACACTGGCAAAGACCCTATAAAAACCCTATAATCTATTAAGAAACTTTAGTTGGGACCCATAAATTTTCTCAGGGACTCATTAAAAACAAATATGTGCATCTTGGGACACACTAAATGAAAAAGCTATTAGCATCACTGTGCACCACTAATTACAGCCAGTTAAATTAGACTAGTAAAAGATTCACTGATCTTCCAGGACTGAAGTCAAGATAGTGATTTAACTTGTCTAACCTGCTGCGCTCAAATTACTCTAGTGCTGTTGAACCTTTTTTTATTACACCTGAAATCACAACTTACTAATTAAATGGACCATATGACCTTTAGGCACCCCTTTTTCAATCTCGTTTCATCAGGACATTTTTTTAATTTACACCGTCAAAATCCGGTTGTTTGTTAACAGATGATTTTCAGAGTTTTTTTTTTAAATTATAAAACTAACCCTTAACCCTAACCCTAACCCCTAAAAAATAACTGGATTTTGACAGTGTAAATAAAAAAAATGTCCTGATAAAAACGAGATCAAAAAATGGGAGCCTAAAGGTCATATGGTCCAATTAAATTAGTAAAAAGGTCCATGAATTTCCAGACTCAGGACATTTAATTTACACCGTCAAAATCCGGTTGTTTGTTAACAGATGATTTTCAGATTTTTTTTTTTTAAATTATAAAACTAACCCTTAACCTAACCCTAACCCTAACCCCTAAAAAATAACTGGATTTTGACGGTGTAAATAAAAAAAATGTCCTGATAAAAACGAGATCGAAAAATGGGTGCCTAAAGGTCATATGGTCCAATTAAATTAGTAAAAAGGTCCATCAATTTCCAGACTCGGTGTCTGAGCAGCCAGACTTCTTTTCTTTTCTTCTCAAGCCACCAATTTTTCTTTGTAGAAATTATACTCCCACTCATTCTGCCACTTATTTATTTATTTTAAGTGTAAGTTTAATTGCTACTATAATTTGATTATTTCCATATATTTCAGAACCTTAAAGAAATATCATCGTAGACCAGACCTTGATGCACTTCGTCGAAGAACACTCAAATCATTGTATCGTAAGAAAGGCAAAGAGACTGGAGGCAATGAATGGGTGTGCACCCATTGTGATCTGACATTTGATAACTCAAATCTGCTGAACTTGCACACCCTTACCCATGCTGCCGAAGATGTGGGGCTGGATGAGGTGAAGCGATTGGCATGTGATCCGAACGATAATAAAGCCACAGTGGCCACAGCTCTTCAACCTCAAAAGTTGGTCAGCATTGAAGGTAATTGCGTGATGAACTTGGAAGAATCCGACGCGATCCTCACGCTGGATGCGAACCTGCTGGCCTGCCCTGTCTGCTATGTATCATTCCATAACCAGCACGACTTGATAGAGCATGCCAGCGTCCACGGTAAGACCAAAAGAAAGCTGGTCCTCCACCCCGATCGTCCGCACAAATGTGAAAAGTGCTGGAAAGCATTTGGGAGCCACGAACGGCTCCAGAAACATCTTTTGTGTCACGGGGACGAGAATGCCAAACCTCTACAGTGCCAGGTTTGTTACAAGCGTTTCATGAATAACTCTGCACTATCGTGTCACATGAAGACGCACAGTGACAGAAAGTATTACGAGTGCCCCCTGTGTCGCGCTGACTTTGATCAGGTCACATTGCTGAAGAGTCATGTCACCCAGCATGAGCAGCCCAACGGAAAATACATGTGCCCCAGCTGTAAGCGTGAATTCGACGATTTTGTTACGATTCGAAAACACATGCGGGCTTTCCATTCTGAGAAAAAATATCCCTGTCTACAGTGTGAAAAAATATTTCCCCGCCCGGATAAACTGAAATTACACATGTTGCGGCATTCGTCACACCGTGAGTTTATGTGCGAGAACTGTGGCCGCCAGTTTAAACGTAAGGACAAACTTAAAGAGCATATAAAACGTATGCACTCTGCTGAACGTGAGGCGCGGTTAGCGTGCAAAGAAGAGAAACCAGTTAACCATAAGAAATTCATGGCTAAGGTCTCTCCCAACGACTATCACCGCTTTATTTATAAATGCCACACATGTCTGCTTGGCTTTAAAAGGCGGGGCATGCTCGTCAACCATCTAGCAAAGAGACACCCGGAAATAAAGCCTGAAACAGTGCCAGAGCTTAACCTTCCAATATTGAAAACACAACGGGACTATTACTGTCAATACTGTGAGAAGGTGTATAAATCCAGTTCGAAAAGAAAGGCTCACATCTTGAAAAATCATCCTGGATCGGAGCTGCCCATGAGCAGTCGGCGGCGAACCACTGTCCAAGATATTCCAGGCATCCCGAACCCCACTTACTCGCAGATGGTTGGTAGCATTACCACTATGCCCCACTCGTGTAGCTTCTGTCACAAGCAGTATGCCAGTAAAGCAAAACTCATGCAGCACCAGCGTAAAAAACATGCAGAACAGGTGCCGCAACCCTCGCTTGCACGAAGAGTGAAAGAAGAAAGAATTGGGGGTATGTCTGACGATTCCCACGGTGGTGTCGGTGATGAAGATTACAATGTTGCGGCAGGTCAAGCACAGGCGGTAGCTGATCCTTATCAACCTGCAGATCTGCTAACACAGGCTATGTCCGAGCTAACCCAGTCACTAGAATACCGTCCGACTGGTGACTATACTGTCACCCGGGTCACCAACACCCCAACCCCTAGTGGACAGCCAACTATGGTTCAAATCCAGGCTACATCTTTAGCAGGAGTGCCTGGACAGCACACGACTACTATTGAACTTAGCCATCTTGGCCAGAACCTTGTCCATACACAGTTTGCTGCAGTTAACCAACAACAGGGACAAGCAATAGTTGCAGCTGCAAATCAAGATCCCCCTCAACCATTGAGTCCTTCTCAGCAAACGATTAGTAATCAGTCAACCTCTGCCCCTGTTACTCTTTCTGCAAATGCACTTGCTCTTGCACGGACATGGTCGAATTTTAGTTTCCGTTGATCGGGAATGAAAATCTTAACTCGTTCCTGATTTCTTCAGTCTCTTTTCCTTTCCCTTCTCTCTCTCTCTCCCTTTCGCCCATCCATCTTTCTCTATTTCTATCACCCCTGCTCAATTCCCATCCCATTCATATGTAAATATATGTGAGTGTGTGTTAATGAATAACTGTGTGTGCGTGTATTAAAGTGTATGTAAAATGAATTAACGTGAAAATTTTGAGATATTGATTTTTATTTGTCCGTATTTTTTGAGATGAGGCTTGATGTGAATAATTTTGATTTTTCAGACTGTTGTCCTCATCTTTATTTTGGTAGTTATTAACACAATGTTTTGGCTATTGTATCCTCGGGTTTTTCCTATATATCAGAGTATAGTAATGATCCAACCTGTGAAATCATTTTTAATAGTTTGACAGTTGATCAAAAAGGTGTCAAAGAAATTTTAAAACCTTTATCTACCACTGCCAAACCCCAATAGCATGGTGAAATGGTTGACAAGCTAGTATTGTATCACTGATCCTTTACAACTGAATAGAAATGTATTTAATTCATTTCTCTTTTTTAACTCTAAACTATGTTCTAAGAGCTGAGGGTTTTGGGCGTTTTAGGGAGATGCTGCATTTTGATCACCAGGCGGTTTGGGGTACTCTGGTAGATAAAGGGTTTTAAAATCTCATAAAAAAAATCAACTGTCAAGCTATTAAAAATGAATTCACATTACTATGCTTGGATATGAGGAAAGCTGGAGGATACAGCGCCGAAACGTATTAATAACTACCACAATAAAGATGAGGACAATTGTCTGAAAAATCAAAATTATTCATATTGATTTTTTTGTTTTACCTTTCTTTTTTTTTACCCACCACCAATACCACCAGCAATTTTATTTCAGTGTTGTTAGCACAATATAATAATGTCATTTACTTATTGTGGCTTCTTGCATGTTTTCTTTTCAATGACAAAGATAACATTGTTGTCTCAGCTTTATCAAGAATCATGATCAGTGTCTATAATCAATTCAATTTTTTTTTCTCTCCCCCTCCCTCATTTTCTCATACCTTCTCAATTTCTTTCTCTCCTATTACTCCTTAGCAAATCCCCCACCATTCATCTTTTTTCTCCCTCATTTTCTCATACCTTCTCAATTTCTTTCATTTTCTTTCTTTCTAATTACTCCTTAACACCCCCTTTTTAAAAAATCATATATGTGCTAGAAGGCAATGGCTGAGGGTCTTTATGTCCTAGGTATGACATTAAATTCTATCTGATGGTGAAGTTCCAATTCTGGAGCTCTGGAGAGTGTGGAGTACCTCTTCATCACTATTACTACCAGATCCACTCTGACCCGGAGTGGGAGTACCTGTTAGGGTTCCATCTATGGATTAAATAGAAATAAAAAAAGTTTTAAAAAATTGAGTTAAAAACAAATTGAGTACCCATCAAGAATGAATAAAACAAAATGTCTTCGGCATAAAATAACCCAATGGATTAACTTGCTGTAAAACCCAAGACCATCTTAGCACCCCCACTACCATTCATTCATCTTACCCTCTCCTATTTATTTGTCAGTTTTATCCTTTTAGCCCCATTACCCTCCCTCTGTCTCTCTTCACCTTTAACTAGCTTTCTATATCTTAGATTCTTTTATTTCTCTAACTACTCTTTCTATTTTCTGTTTTCCCTTATTACCCACTGTTCTCTTAATAGTTCTCTTCCACAATTATTAATTTCTTAATTAATTTTTTTGTTTAACTCTTTTATTTCTTCCTTTTAAATCTATTGTATGTTCTCTTTAATAACTTTGTCGCTTTCCTTCTTGTTCTTCTTTAAATCTTTGGTTTTCTTCATCTAAAAAAAAAATGTTGCATTGAAATGTATTATAAGAACAAACAAAAATGATACAAATTGCAAATAAGTTCTTTTTACCAGCAGAATACACTAAAGATAAGAGTTTCAGTCTGTAATAATTTCATCTTTTTTAAACTTACGCTAAACAAAGCATTTTTGACCACTACATCGCCATGACTTAGAATACGCTAACTGTTTCCTCCCCTGTTGCATTGAAATTTATTATGAGAACAAACAAGCAAAGAAAGAAATTTTCTTGTCTGAATTCTATTTTGTAATCTTTTTCATTGTTTCTCTTCTTTTTTCCTTGATTTTTTTCTTCTTCCATTTCTCTCCATTGACCTCTCATTAAGTTTGTATGACGACCACGTGTGAAGATACACATATGGAAACACATTTTCTGCAATATTACGCGCAAAGCAAGAGATGTATGAACATACACATACATAAACATGCACACCACACAATTATATATGTATAAGTGTTTATTCACATGCATAAACAAATACATATAATTAAATTCTATATATATATATATATATATTATATATATATATATAAATATATATATATATATATATAAATAATATATATATTAAGTTATATATTTAGAAAGGATATATGTTATATATATATTATAAATGATATATGCTACACATACATACACACGCACTCACACATGCACTTAATATACACATACAGATACATGCACACCACACAATTATATAAATATGAGTATTCACAGGCATATACATATACATATATTATCAAATGATATATATATAAAGTAATATATTTTTAAGTTATTTAAAAATTATATATATATATATATATATATATATATATATATATATATATATATATATATTATATATATATATATGATATATATTAAGTAATATATTTAGAAATTATATATATTATATAATATATATATATATATATATATATATATATATATAATATATTATATATATATATATATATTAAATGATATTAGATACACATGCATATTCATATGCACCTGATATACCTATAAAGGTTTATATATTTGTCTGATTTGATATAGATAAATAAATCTTTATTCATTAACATACACTACACACACACACACACACACACACACACACACACACACATGTATGATCAAATGATATATTTCCTTTGGGATTAATGTTTGTAATTTAAGCAGAATTTTATACAAAATAGAAATCTTTTTCTATGTTTTTTCTTGTGCATTTATACAGATAATAATGAACAGATTATTGCTCTTAGATATTTTATTCAATCTATTATAAATGTTCTTTTTTACAATCCCTTAAAACAAATGGAACCTATTGTTAAATGAAGACAGGAACATAATTCATTATTAATTTTTCCTCAATGAATCTTGAAACTCTTGAACATTCATTCATTTTTTTCTTCCAATCTTTTTTTTTTTTTCTTTCTTCTTTCTCTCTATTCTAAAAAATCTGATATTTGCTTCAGAAAAAATTCTTATGACATTGTTTATGATCTATGGTGTGAATAATTCTTTAAAAACATTTTAAGGATTAAATATATTTCTTTCTGAAAAAAAGGAAAAGAAAATGCTGACTGAGGTCATTTTTAATATACAGGGCAGGCCAAAAGTAGGGTTACAGTTACTTCATTAAATTTAAGTGTTAACTGTAACCCTACTTTTGGCCCACCCTATAGTCTATGTTAAAAGTATGGTAAGCGTAACACAAAGCTAAACTTTGTTAGATCTTAATTTTCCAATGCAAGTATCCTTGGGGAATGAGAAAAGTTTTGTTAAATAGGCTTGTTTACCAAAACTTTTTTTGTTCACGAATAATACCTGTACAAATAAGAAGGCTTGAGAGTACAATGGCTAAAACATGGCTATAATAACAACCATAAGAACCCAATTCAGAGTATATCAGTGCAGTTATGCTGATAGCTTTTTGATTTAGTGGGTCTTGGGATGCATATATTTGCTTTGAATAAGTTCCCAGGAAAATTGATGGGTCCCAACTAAAGCCGTCTAACTCCTATCTTGTAACCTATCCTGTGTAATTCATTTCTAAGAAACTATTGAAATGTATTTACAGTTTGTTTGAAAGTTTGAGGGAAGAAAAAAGAAAAACACTGGGACGCATTGATACGATTTTACTGCATCCTTTTTGTGCGTCAGGGACGCAGGACACGTACCTATCAGCATCTCTGTCAGTGTATAAACGCCCATACCTTTGGGAAATGTATGAATCCAACTATTCTCCCTCCAGTGATGGATAAATAACAGGGCTGATTGGGCTTTTTAATCTTGATATTATGTCAACCAGTCTAGAGAAAGAAAACTCTGAATTCAAACTTATTAAACTCTGCTTAAAAATTGACCTTGTGTTGCATCCTGCTTGTGTGGGGAGTAAATGTTTCAGAACTCTAAATAAATGTCATCATAGATCAAACCTTGATGCCCTTCATCAAAGAACAATCAAATTGTTATATCATAAGAAAGGCTGAGAAAATAAATACCTGAAGAAGGCTGAAGAGTAAAAGGGTCAAAATGTTGCTAAAAATAACAAACAAGATGAGAACCTAATTCAAAGTTGATCAACTCCCTAAAACTAAGAATTTGATCAACTCCCTAAAATTAAGAATTTTTTTAATGAGATTCAAATCGAAGAAACCTTCAATGCATTTATTAGTGTCTTTGGCTCATTTACCAAAACTTTTCTTGTTCCCCGATGAGACCTGCATTGGAAAAATGAAGGTATAAAAATGTTTTGTTTTGTGTTACCCTTATTGCACTTTTAACATGAACTGACAAGACTTTTTTTTTAATATATTCTTACCACAGGTAAAAACGAGCTTTTTTTTTAAAATTTTTTTTTTCTGGAGTTTCTTTTGTTTCTAACTTTAAACAACAGTTGATCAGTGAAAACACAAAAGAATGTTTTATTCATTTTAACAAATAAGAAAAAAATACTTGTAAAGATTTTTTTTTCTTTCTTTTTTTAAAGGTTGGAAACCTGAAATTCTTCTATTTAAGCAGACATGATTAGCTGTTTGTTTGTCATAGTTTAGAATTAATAGACAATTTCCTGTTAAGTATCGTCTTATTCTTCTTTTACCTGATTGATCTAAATATAAGATGTTCAATATTAAATACAGGGTGACCCCCCCCCCCAAAAAAAAAAAAACAGTTTTTTTTAATTTTTTTATTTTTTTTGTGCTGGTAGTCAACATCAGTAATAGTATATATACAAAGTGACCCTAAAAAAACAGAATTTGGGTTCTGGTTTTTTTTTTTTGGGGGGGGGGTCACCCTGTAATATTCATCTTTCATTTCTTTCATTTGGTGTGGAGGAGGAAAATGATAAACCATTAACAATCATGAAGGTCAGCTGAAAAGTTCATATGCTGACCAAGATACTCTCATGGAATGTGGCCATATGGGGTTTATTTTTCAACATAGTCTCCCTTGCAATCCACATGCTTCATCCATCGGTGTTGCAGTGCTTGGATCCCATTGGTCATCAACAGCAGATATATATCATATGAACTTTTCAGCCACAACTGCTTCAGTACAGTACTTGAAAGCTCAAGTATAGATAAAACTTTCAATTAAAAAAAAAAACAAAAAAAATTATTTTATTTATCTTGGTAACAACAGTATGAACTACAAGGAGTCTTTCTTAGATTTAAATTCTCCTGTTAAAATATTTTCAACCCAGAATAATCTAAATAGAATAACTTTATGAAAAAAGAAAAAAAAATTTATGGCAAATTTTTTTCTAAACAATTTTTCAGTTGACAATATGATAATACTTAACTCTCTTTCCAGGACAAATTTCTAACTTGATCCCCGATGTGTTGACCAACATGCATATCCTTGAATTAGTCTCCTTGGATCCCATTGTGCATGGATCATTGTACAGTGATCTATGGGTGTAAATACCTACATTATATATCTAAATCTCAACACGTGTTGTGTCTGGAGATAACAATCAGTGTATGTATATATACACATATATGTGTGTATGTATATATATATATATATATATATATATATATATATTATATATATATATATATATGTATATATTATTTATTAGGAAAATAAATTTGGTTGTTTTAGAAGCATGAAAAAAAATGAAGATCAGAAACAAAATGATCAATATTGTATTCTTAATCTTTTTTATTTACCAATATTTTGAGGATCCTCCCTTTTTCTCAAAGGTTTAAGATAGAATGACTGTTCTTTCTCTTGTCTGTGGTTTTGCGCTCGGATCTTGATTTTTTTTCATGCTTCTAAAACAACCAAAAATTTTCTCCTTATATATATATATATATATATAAGGTGAACACAAGATTTGATACAAATGTTTTTTATAAAGGGAGATAATTATGTTGCCCATGATTTGCTACAATTTTTTTTTTACAAAGGGAGACAATTATGTTGCCCAAGAATTTATTCTCCGTTGTGTATTTCTAACAATTCTATGAATTTTACAGTAATTGATTCCATACTTAGCTAAATAAGAAAAGATGGTTTCTAAAATTCTACACCTTAAGGCTTCCCTCCAATATTTGATTTTTTTTTAAATCCTGTTTTCACGTACATAAATACATTTAATAATTTCCAACTGTTTATTGTGAATGAATTGTGGGTGAGTGTGAGATCTACAATGAACTTCTTTTTCATTGATGCTGCAGTCAGAGCCAGAAGTCTTATTTTTTATTTTTCTGTTTTATTTATTGACAGGACTTTATATTGTATGATTCTCTGATAAGCTGTACAATGTTGAATAAAAAATTTAAAATGTTTGGTTGCTATTATGTGTGGTACCACTGCAACCACCATCTTGTGAACTTAACTCTGCTTTTTGTTTATTTTATTTTTTTGTTTTTATTATAAAAAAAAACATGCACCCTCTGGTACAAGTGTATAAGTTTTAATGTAACAAAATATTAGATTAGATTAAAAAGACTGACAAAACTAAATATGAATGCATATAAAACGATTAGTTAATTTGATTTTAATTGATTTCTATATAAAATTATACATAGTATTGCTTTTAATACATTTGGGAATAAAACACTAATATTAGAAATCAATAACACCAAATAATGATTTATTAAATCTGGTTTTCTTAAAGCTAGTATAAACATTATCCAATGCTTATAAACTATAGTGAGATAGCCAATAACGTGTTATCTCCTTTGCATATGTCTACTACAGCGGTAGATATATAAAGATAGTTCGACGACATAAGGAACTAAGCTACAATAAGTGAATTATTACTACTACAAGAATGTACAAAACTACACATCACAACATAAAACCTTTATTTTATTGTTATAGTCAACAT
Source organism: Doryteuthis pealeii (assembly GCA_023376005.1). Classification (NCBI taxonomy): domain Eukaryota; kingdom Metazoa; phylum Mollusca; class Cephalopoda; order Myopsida; family Loliginidae; genus Doryteuthis; species Doryteuthis pealeii. The sequence continues at coordinate 42,845,957 of CM042158.1, forward strand.
TACTCTTCAACTTTTCTTTGTTCATTTGCTGTATTCAGTAGACTTCAGGGAATTTTAAACTAAAGCTTCTATTCAATCTAAATGGTTAGAGTGTTCTCATATTGTTCTTGAGGTTACTAGATATCTCATATCAGTTAATTTTACTTACAATATCTATATCTATTAGTAATGGAGATTAGGTCTCTATTTGTAACTAAAACTATGTCATTGCTTACATCACATTACCCAAAATCATCATAACATAGAATAAATACACTCAAAATTTAAGCATACAACCTTAGATGATCCTCATTGTTTTTTTAAAACAAGTTTTAATAAATACATACCTGGTATTATACAGGATGTTTGGGATAAATTTGACATGTTTATATTTGGTTATTTTTCTCCATAAGTTGGAGGTATTGACGCACACTACGCATCATTTAAAAGCTTGGACCCTTCATTCATATATGTGATGACAGATAGAATGGATGACTGGAACCCACCTGAATCATGGAAGAGAATAACTTGTATCATGATGATCTGCATCGGCTATCAAAATAAGGAGATTATGGTTGCTGCCCAATGCTCCCTGAACACTGTAAAAACAATCAGGCATGAACAGGAGAATTGTAATGGAGACTACAAGGCTGTGGCTAGAAGAAAGCAACATAACAGACGATCTGATTGTGTTTGTACAGCAGAATTCCTTGAATATCTGCAGAAAATGTGTTGGAGACCCTCAGATGCCTACATGGAGATGCTAAACACTGTAGTCAAACCCTGGATAACAAGGGTAGCCAATGGTAGGCCATATTTATGGCAGCAGGATTCAGCCCTCTGTCACACCTCTGGGAAAAGTCTCTAATGGTTGTCAGCAAATTTTTACGACTACACCAGTCCCAATGTTTGGCCTCCGAACTCCCCAGATCTTAACCCCATGGATTATTATGTATGGTGCGCTGTTGAGAAAGACACCAATCGCCAGTACTACAAAAGCCCAGTTAACCGACAGAATTAAGGTAGTTTTTGAGACCCTATCCAGGGAAACTGTAACATCAGGTTCCAGAGCAGGATTGAGGCTGTGATCGACATTAATGGCGGTTATTTTGAGTGAAACTTGTTGACAGTAGTGTAATTTCTGTGCCTGTTGAATTTCTTTACAATCCATTAAATTTTGTAGTTACCAAGTACTTTTTCTTTTTCCTTATGAAATTGTCAAATTTATCCTGAACACCCTGTATATTTATATATATAGTTTGTTTTATTTTAATATTTATTTAAAGCTTTCAGAAGTTTTATCTATTTACTCTTTTAATAAGTTTGATGATTTTAAACAATTTATTTCTTTGTGATATTAACGCACTTTGCAAGATTACATAATGATTTTTTAGTTTGTTTATGTTGGAGTTATAGGAACTAAGGGGAACCACTCTTGACTGATAAATTATTTATTTATTGATCTACTAGGAAAAAAGAAGATGGGTTTAGGGTTAGGGTTTAGGGTTAGTTTAATGGGAAAATAAATAATTTATCAGTCAAGAGTGGTTCCCCTTTGTTTATGTTGGAGTTATAGGGAATAACCGATTATTTAATTGAGAATATAACAGTGATTTGCTGACAAAGTGGAAAATATTTTAACTGAATAAATAATCTTTTTTTATTGATTTTATTTTTTAAATTATTTTAATTAAATCATCATCATCATCATCATCAAGGTGTACTGACAGCAGAGATTGTTTTGTTTTACGGCATATCAATCCTTTTCGGGTCATTTAATGCCAAATCAAGTCATTTTGATATCTGGTTGCTTACACAGAGATGATGATAGGTGCGTGTCCTGCGTCCCTGACGCACAAAAATCTAAAAGGACGCAGTAAAATTGTATCCATGCGTCCCAGTGTTTTTCGTTTTTTTTCTCTCACCATTTCAAGCTAACTGGAAATACATTTCAATGGTTTCTTAGAAATGAATTACACAGGATAGGTTACAAGGTAGGAGTTAGACGGCTTTAGTTGTGACCCATAAATTTTTCCGGGGACTCATTCAAAAACAGATATGTGCATCCCAGGACGCACTAAAATAAAAAAGCTATCAGCATCAGTGCTTACAGTACCTGCTATTGCTTAAATGGAGACCCATCTAAGTATTAAACAGGCTCATCACTGATTAACTTTGATGATCTAGCAGGAACCTGTGTTTTCAATATGACTTGTCTGTAAACACTGGCAAAGAAGGTGCTACACTCCCTGCTACTTAAGTGTAAACCAATGGTTCTCAACCTTTTTTTACCTATTGACCCCCCTTTTAATCCTATTTTACTCTGGTGGAACCCCCCCCCCCACATAGCCATTCGTTATTTAAAAATCCCATTGTCTTTTTATAGTTAAATACATTTTACTTGCCTGGGTCCCAAAAAATGTTATATGGTCCCTGGGGGTCCATGTGCACCCCAGTTGAGAACCACTGGTGTAAACAAATATAACCCAGTGGGTGATTCCTCACTCACTGTAAGAATGTTGCATAATTGTGTGGCAGCGTGGGTTTTTTGACAATACCCTGTAGCGAGAATTCTAAGGGTCCATTGTTTTTCAGATCAGGGGATGGAAAAATACCAGTAACGGTTATGGCCCCAACTGACCCCAGAGGCGGGAATCTTGTGAGTCATGTGATAGAGTTAGGTAATCAGTTTTCAACCAGAGATGAAGCAGAACAAACATGTTCTACTGAGGCTGTAACTCAAACCTCACAGTGAATCAGGATGGGCAGTAATAAAATCTTTGATCAAAGAAAAACAAAGTCTTGTAGTTATAGCAAACCATGAACCTTCCGATTCCTAGTCAAGTGCCCTACCAACTGAGCTAAACCGGCACTACCGGTTTACTTGTATAACTAAGTAATATTCTTTACAGTTTGTATTACAATAACAGGTAATTGTACCACGAATAAACCAACAGTACCATCAAGCCCTAGCACCTATATGATTTTCCCAACCCTATTGCCCTTATGGCAAGCTCCATGCCCTTTTTATCATATGGGTGCTAGAAGGCGGTGGCTGCGGGTCTACATGTCCTGGGAATGAAGTTAAACTCTATCTGATGGTGAGGTTCCAGTTTTGGAGGTTTGGGGAATGTGGAGCACCCCTTCATCACCATTGCTCCCTGGTCCACTCTGACCCGGAGTGGTAGTACCTGTTAGGGTCCCATCTATGGGTTAAATAGAAAAATGTATTTATAAAAAAATTGTATTATCCATTAGGAATTGATTTATTTCAAAACTTTATCGGCATTAAATGACCCACTGAGGTTGATATGCCGTAAAACAAAACAAAACAAACCAAACCAACAGTACCACTGGATTGAAGTATACCACCGAAGGGGCAGCCAATGGTTCAACTTCAAAATAAGCCAATGGGAGCCATGCTTACATAACCGCTTGACTTTACAAAAATTCCAAAAATGGATTAGTCTATTCATTTTGTAAACCATGGATCCAGTAAGAGTCATCTATACATATATAAAGGGCAGTTGTGTGTGTATGTATGTCCTGAGGAAACTTCGAAAATAAAACAATTAACGACAAAGTAAATATATATACACATTCACTATCACCAGATCTTGGTCTTTGAGTAGAAATAATGAAGATTTGATTTATATATTCGTGAAATAAAAAAAATAGAATTTAAATGATAAAAGAATGGAATTTTTTTTTGCATTTAGTATTTTAAATAGGAGACATTAATTTTTCTTTTCCAGAGTGGCTGGATCAACGCAAGGACTTTTTTTTTACATAGGGATTTTAATGGGGCATCCTGTGAGGACCCAACTCCTGATTCAACAATAATGGATCTGTGAGACTACCTTTTTACCCCCCCCCCTACCCAGGCGATGCTGGGTAGCCAATTCTAGTACAGTATAACTGGTTGGGGTTGAATTCAAGTTGACCTGTAATGGGATTCTCTCATTGGTTAAAAGAATCACATGATGGCCCAATCTAAGGGAAATCTAGTAGGTCAGTTGGTAATCTGAACATTAGCTACATAAATGAGAGTAACCTGCCCTTGTTTGTTTCATTTTGAGGAAGCTGTATGTTTTGGTCGGCCATTTTCATTTCACTGTAAATCTACTCTGAAAATACGAATTTGTTTGAATCAATACAACTGCATGTTTTAACATGAAAATATTATAAAATGTGTTCTTAATTGTGCTTGTGCATTATTTGAAATGAACTTAATTGTTATTAAGAACATATTTTATGACATTTATGTGTTAAAACATGCAGTTGTATTGATTCGAACAAATTTATATTTTCATTGTAGATTTATGGTGAAATAAAAATGGTCGACCAGAACATAAGGCTTCCTCAAAGTGAAACAAACAAGGGGAGGTTACTCTCATTTATGTAGCTAATGTTCAGATTACCGGTCAGTTATAGAGCTTTTTGGAGCTGGATGCATAATGGTATATTTATACGCACATTAAAATATGGCGTCTTGGGGGTCATATGTGGGATGGCAAAAGGTTTAATGTTTTAGGTTTAAAAGCAGCTGGTTTTCTTGGTGCATGTTCCTAGGGTTTACTTTTAACCCCATCTTATTTGGTGGTCACGCTGAAAAAGGAATTCAAGAAGAAAAGGAAGAGACAAAGACAGAAGGTGGTTTTATGATTTAGGCTTTATTCCCGATACAGCGTAATTGTTATAGTCTACGGAGAATTTGGGGATTGAAAGGAAAACAGTAATCGGATTTCTGGAGAAAGAGAAGAAAAAGAAATAAGAACTAAAAGAGGTTAAAGTTTGGAAGGGTAAACACTCAACGGGTGCCAGCCATTGATGACCAATGACCCAGGAACTAGATTTAAAAATAAAAACAAGTTCCAGGTTTTCTGCAGAGGAGCAGAAGTGGATGTGACTTCCCAACCCGGGACGACAAACGGAAGAAGAGGAAAATCAGTCTTTTTCGGCTGGGCCTTTGTAAGGGGGGGACGGGGCTTCCCGGGTTCCCCTGTGATGTGTTTCGCCATAGTAATACCACACATGATTTATCATAGAACAGCTTGACCTTACTCCCTCCCTCTCCATCTCTCTGAAAAAGAACCCATGAGCCTAGAAAGAAATAAACAACCCCTCTTTGGCTATATGACTTTCGTATGTTGTTACTCTGAACTAATGACAGCTACTACTACTAAAGACTAATTCTACAACTCGACCTTGGCCCCTACGCAACAATGGGTCCTAGTCACCATGCGCCAAGGAAATATCTCCCTGGCCAGTAGTAGTGTCCAGACACAGTTAAGGCCTAAGTCAGAATGGCCCAGAGATTATCTTGGGAGTCGGAAGTGGGTCCCTTTTCCTGCGCATGCTTGGAGGGTTCTTCTGGTGAAGACTCATAGGGGTTTGTTATTTTTTTATTTGAATTTTATTTTAATCCTTCAAATATAAATATACATAAAAAAAGTCTCTGTGTTCTTGATTTTGAAAAGAACTAGAGCTGGGGAAATTATTCTACACAGTGTAATATATACATATATATACTAGTACAAAATAACCCCCCCCCGGGCAATGTAAAAATAGATTTTTGAAACATATTGCCTGAGGGGTGGGAGTAAAAAATTCAATGTCAGCGAGTTTGTACCCTAAGTAAGTAAAATCATCAAATTCATTAAAGGATTAAAAAATAAAACAATTTGAAATGTAAATTTTAAATATGTATTAAAATAAAACAAACTATATATAGATATATAATACCAGTCATGTATTTATTAAAACTTGTTTTAAAAAACAATGAGGACTGTCTAATGTTGCATGTTCAAATTTTGAGTATTTATTCTGTAATGTGTAAGCAGTGACATAATTTTTGTCACAGACAAGAACCGTAAGCGAATCTCCATTATTAATAGATATATATACGGTAGAGCTCTTTAGGAGCGACTTTAATTAACTTTCACTCCCAGCATAACGCAATGATCATCTGTTGTTTACAGATTTGATCTCTCTGGTGATCGTAAAGTATATACACAGATGTATGTATTTAAAACAGTTAAAACACTGCTCCTTAATGGCAGCTGGTGATGGCGTAGAGGTTAACGGATTTGGTTGATGAAAAGTTAGTTGGGTTTTCGCTCCTGGTCAGAGGTAGTTGCTGTGTCTAGTCACATTGATGAGAAGTGAAATGTCGAAACACAGTGTCTGTGGATGACATATATTTATGTGTTTGTGTGTGTGTGTGTGTGTGTGTGTGTATATATATGTGTGTATGTGTGTAAAATATTATTTATCTATTTTATTTATTTTTAAAAAGTTTGAATTTTGTTTATATACACACACACACACACACACACACACACACACACACACACTCTCTCTCTCTCTCTCCCCTCTCTCTCACACACACACACATACATGTGCGAGGAGTGTAAAAAAGCGAAAGTAAAGTTGAAAATCATCATCATCATTATCAACAGCAATAATAATAAGAAAAGAATAAGAAAGTGTGTGCGAAATAGTGAATGTATATATAACACGTGTGTGTGTTTTTGTGCGTGTGTATGATGCACACACACACACATGCACAACATACTGACAAATAATATAAATATTTTTATTAGTTGAAAGATCTTGCATAATTTTCAGGTGAGAGACTGAAGGGGAGGGTGGGGTTATTTTGGGGGGACAGTAAAAAGGTGTTTCTCTGGGTACAACGAGAATCTCGTTCGGGTCATAATTTGAAACGAGAACACGATTGGCACGTGGGCCGACATGGCGATGGACAAGTTGAACGTGCGAATGGAGCGACTTCGCGAGATGGTGCAGGGACAATTGGAAGGACTGTCCAAATGGCAGTTGGCACTGTTGTTCGGCACACCCGTCACCCTCGGGCTTGTTGGATTTATTTATTACAAGAGCAAAAAACACAAGAAGAAATCCGATGCATCGGCCGGTGCAAGAAGCAAAGAGAAAGAATCCGAGGTCTGTTTTTCTTTTTCTATTTCTCTTTTTATTTTTATGTTTGGGGCTCAATATTTTTCTATTATGTCTAAAATTAAGTTCAACTGCTCCAGTTATTGAGATCTTGTATATTTACGACTTGTCATCTTTGTGAATGTCGCTTAAATATCCCATAACATGCAAAATGTAAAGATTTTGTATGAGTAGTTGAAATGTATAAGGAAGGCTAGTTTCGTTTTAATGTGTAGTTAATACTTGAGCATTATTACATTTACGTCTAAGTTATTTGGCTAAAAACATATTGGAATTTAACATCACATTAAGGAACTGAAGTAGATGTTGAAGTATTGTTATTAAAAAAAATACTTCTCCAGATGAACATAATTTCATAACAAATAAGCATGTTATTTTCCATCTGTGCATCCCGTAGTTTAAAATAGCTAATCAGTCTGATTGTAATTTAATGTTTTAAAACATCTTGATGTCTGAATATAATAATACTGATAAAAAAAAAATCTTGTTTTTCTTTCCATTGTTAATTCTTATCTTGTTTTGCATGAGTGTAGATATTTATTTTTTATATTGTGCAGCCATAACAAAAAAACCCAACTTCGTTTCATTAATGAAGTTGAGAATGAAGTGTTTACATTTTATAAAATAGCTAGTTTACAATGAAATTTAGAGTTTAAAAAAATGTCTTATTCATCCCAACAAAATCTTTATTCTTTCGTAAATAATATCTAACAGAAAGCTTCCATTATTATACTTTGATGATTTATTTATAAGAATAACACATATTTTTTAATCACTCAAAGTTTTTTTGTTTTTTTTACACAGCAACAATTTCACTATTCATTCATTCTTCAGTCATTCAATCATTAAAAAAAAACAAAAAAAAAAAACAACATTTAATTGATCATAGTAAAAAGTAGACGTAAATATTTTTGTTTGAATATCGTACTAATTCAAATAAAAAATTATTACGAATGATTATGATATTTCGGACTGTTCTCATGTTTATTGTGTATGAAGTACGAAATATAATAATTTATTTGAATATTGTGTTTATTTTATACTATTAGTATTAACACAATATTCAGACCACTGTAACCTCGGGCTCTGTTTTAGGTGTTTATTTATTTATTATTTTAATTACCTTAAAATAAGTCATCTTCAGACGATTACCTAAGGATTCAAACATTAATTAAGATAATAAATTACAAACAAACAAACAAAACAACAACACATAAAACCCGAACGTTGTGCTTGTTTATAGTTATAAATACCACAACGAAGATGAGGACAACAGTCCGAAATATCATAATTATTCATATCAAGCCCCATTTCATGAATACACATATAAAGAAATTATCACCGTTTTATTTCTGTCGGGGAGAGAGACATTTCAAGCATTTTTTTTTCATTTTTTTTATATAACGTTTTATTTGTATTGCTGGAATGTAAAATCAAATTTAACTGCTAATTATGTCGATGATTTTTTTAAAACATTTTTTTTTTAAATTTTAAGGGAAGTGAAATATCACTATAAATAAATTAATAACTTGTTCGTTGTAAAAAAGAAAAAAAAAATGAAAATATAGTTTGGTTTACAAAAATGATACTAAAAATCTTTTTTTTTTTTAAAGTTAGCTTAGTCACACTTATAAAAGTGTGGCTAACTCAACTTAAAAACTTAAATATTTTGATGATATAATCATTTTATCACTCATTTTGTCTAGTTTGTATTTCTGTTTTGTTTATTATAATTAAAAGTTGATATTCAACTTTAATATAATTGCAAACACCTTTACTGAAATTTTAATAGCCATTTTCTAGTTTTTCAGTATGACGAATGTAACCCAATTTAAAAGTAAAATTTTTCAAGAATTAGTTTTACTTTTTCACTGGCGTAAGAAATGCTACCTATACTCGTGTTCCTTAATTGTACGACCGTTATCATCTTGCAACACCCTCTTGTTAAAAAAGGAGACCGTCCTAATCGTCCAAGATGAAATGCCAAAAAAAAAAAGGAAAAATAAATCCTGATTATCTGGTGTTGCTTATCCGCCGAATTCTTATTTCTTATGAATTATTGGAAAAATGATATGAGGTAAATCGCCAACTATCGGGATTAGCGCCGTGAAGCACCAATTCCAACATGGGGATGATATTTTCCACGTACCCCACTTGTACGGGTCAGGCACAAGGCCCTATTTATGTGGGACCACCCACAAGCCGAGACTCATGGGGTGGCAGGTGAAAAATTGCGTTGATCCCGTCGGCATTCCCCCTCAAGGGGGGCGCCTCAGGTGCTGGGCAATAAACCCAGCTCTGCCCCTTTAAATCAAGGGGGCAGGTGTTGCCTGGGGGGATGGCCCCCTGGGATCGATGCTATTATTATAACATCAACGGTCCAGCGGCCGAAGCTCGCCGGACCCCCGGTCGAAACCGGGGTTGAATAATTCCAACATGGGGATATCTTCTAGCTCCAGAGTACGGGTAAATTCACCTTTGTAATATACAGCGGAAAATATCCTAAGTTCCGATATATAAGGGAATATACCTTTTCAAGTACAAAGGGAAGATAATTTCAAGGGAGCGGGAAATACGCAAATTTCAAATCGGATACTGAATGAAAGAAAAACACGACAACAAATAGTAAGTTTCAACAATTTTAATATAACAATGAAATAAAGGTAGAAGAAAGGTATGTAAATGTCAATTTGATAGAGGGTGGCGTAGTAACTAATAGAGTTCGTAAGATAGAGAGAGATATGTAGGTGGTTGCAAAAACGATGTTCTGCGGGGACTTATCTTTGATCCAGGTAACAATGTAGAATTCTTTAGTTGTTGAAGAGTTCTTTGACAATAAGGTAGCCAAGCTACAAATTCCTTATTGAAGTAGTATTAATTTAGTTCTTGGTTGTAGATTGAATGTAGATTTCGTAGAGTTGAATGTCGAGAGTTCTTTGAATGTAGATTTCGTATTACAATAAGGTAGCGTATGCTACAAATTTCCTTATTGTTGGATATCGTAGAATTTTGAGTGAGCGCCGGCTTATTCTTTTTCCAGTCTTTAGAGGGAGATAGACTTAATTTCCTCAAAGATGTGTTGAATTCTCTCAACCTGTGAGGTAGCAAAAAGCTACGAGGTCCTCAAGGGTGGCCGTCCACAGTGACACTTTATAGAATTGAATTCCCCAACCTGTGTGGTAGCGAAAAGCTACGAAGTTCCACGCAGGTTGCTGTCTTCTTCGACACTGATGATTCCAAAACAAAATTCTCCCTTGCCCTAATCCGTGACGTCACATTTCTCTCTGTAAGCTAGGCCCTTCCTTTTCCCAAAGGCGTACGTGTTAAAGATGACAGTGTAGTAGTAGTTGTTCGCTAGGGTCAAATTCTGGGACGAAGCAGCAACCGTAACGTCATGGGATTCTCGGAAGATTCCTTATATTTTTAATTTTTATTTTCATTTTTAACATAAATTTTGATACAACTCAGGGTTGGCCGGAGAATCAAAGCCCATCACTTATCTGGAGATTGTCAACCTGAGGAGTCACGTCAAATAAGCGCTCCCACCACCTTGCCATAAAAACAGCAAACTTTCTAAGGCTGTCACAATAGCATGCTAACAGAAGGCTGAGGAACTAAATTCCCACCAAAAGGGCACAATTATCGGACGAGAACCAACCAAGACGAAGCGTTTTAACAGCATTCCAAAACCAGCGAGTAGAACACCTTTCTAGCGCACTTCCCCAAGAACTTTTTATTTCACCTCTCAGATAAGTCTGTAGCAAATACCATTAAAATTTGCAACAATTTCTGTACTTTTGATAATATATAATAATAATGTAATTTATTGTGTACAGTGCTCAGGTGCACCACAACTCATCAAAGTCTCATGTCAGGTACACAGAATAATGTTGTGCCAGGAACATGAACAGTTCACAGTAGTAATATGGATGTATGTGTGTGCATGTGGAGAGTGGCATCAGGTATAGTGTTGGCGGACTACAGGAAGCATGGAGGCTTTGAAAGCCTCAGTGCTCCGGCAGCCTACAACAGATGCAGGCAGTTTATTCCATGTCTCCGCAATTCTGAGCGTGAAAAAATGTTTCCGAAAGTCACGTGAACAGTGCTGTTTTCTGACTTTGTAGGCATGCCCACGTGTATTGGAGAGAGAGAGATGTGTCTGTAATTTATATTTGTGTTTGTTTTCTTCTTTCGTCCGAATAATAACAACTACTACCCCACCTAATCACCTCTAAAATCCAGATGTCCGCCATGTGTTAATATATAATTCTTATAATTCAAAAAGTAAACTCCATTTGAGCTGAAGAAGCTTAAAACACCAATACCTTTATGTGTGTGTAAATAATTGGCCAAGTCTAGGCCTACAATTTCCAGCTGCAAAAGTCAAATAGTCCTGGATAGTATCATATGATACTTGGGTATATATATATATATATATATATATATATAGGATATATTTTAAATTGGTGCCGTTATAGTATATGGCCTACCCAGTTTGAATGTGTAAGAGTATATTTATAGATATAAGGCAATTTATTGAAACTAATTATTTTTCACATATATTCAATTTCAAGAAATGCAATTCAATCATACGCTGTATATAGTAATTAAGAATAATTAAAAAAGAATTTATCCATAATTTACATGAATCAGAGATCTATTTAATTCTAAAATATTCTAAAATTTTGAAATAGGGTTGGGATTAGCAGTTGTTGTTATTATAACCTTATAATATGCTTTTTATGGTAGGCCACATACTATAAGAGAGACATACATACTATAAAAGAGACATGATTTTGTAGGCCACATACTATAAAAGAGACATGATTTTGTAGGCCACATACTATAAAAGAGACATGATTTGTAGGCTACATACTATAATTCCTTAAAATCTTATCTTCCACTTTTTTTCCTTTTTTTAAAGTTAATTTATTTCTTTATTTTCAGCCACCTCTTATTGACCAAGCTGTGGATGCGAAAAAACGAGGCAATACTTTGTTTAAGGCGGGAAAATATACAGATGCTATTGATTGCTACACGGGAGCCATTGCCCTTTGTCCATTGGATCGACCTGATCAATTGGCTACATTTTATCAAAACAGAGCAGCAGCACATGACCAATTGGTATGTTCACTTTGATACTAATGTTTTTCTTTAATACAGAGATGCTGATAGGTACACAACCTGCGTTGTATACCCTTTCTTACTTCTTACTTGCTTCTATATCTTGGACATCTATTCTTCTGGCCGGCTTTGCTATTCTGATCGTCTATCTTGGTCTGGTCTAGCGTCTGGACTTTCTTGGGGACTTTGGGTCTGGTTTCTGTTAGGGATTTCTCCTTATCAGAAACCCTGTGTCATTGTTAGTTTTTAGGTAATAAACACAAGACTTCGATTTACTTTGATGTTACTTTATTTGTAAATCCCCAAACCAGACATCTGCACACATCCTACGAGCTCGGCTCCTACTTGCTAACTGACTCTTACTTATTATCCTTAAACCGGAAGACAGGGTCTTCTATGCCTTCCAGTTCTCACGATTTATCCCCGGAAGGCAAGGTGAGAGTGAGGTCAAGCGACGTCACTCACTCTCAAGGCCATCAGCTGCACTAATCGCCATTATGTTTCTACACTACCTTATATAAGTATTAGCTGATCCAATAATTATGTAACACCTGCGTCCCTGACCCACAAAAATTTAAAAGGACGCAGTAAAATCATATCCATGCATCCCAGTGTTTTTCTTTTTTCTTCCCTCACCATTTTATTCTAACTGTAAATACATTTCAATAGTTTCTATTGAAACGAATTACACAGGATAGGTTACAAGGTAGGAGTTAGACAGCTTTAGTTGGGACCCCTAAATTTTCCCGGGGACTCATTCAAAACAAATATGTGCATCCCAGGACGCACTAAATCAAAAAGCTATCAGCATCACTGTTAATATAAACTTTATTTGATTACCTGAATAATTCTTATTCCAGTCTTAATTTCTTCCGCCTTGTCGGCTGGGACTTTAAAATACACTGACTGCACCTCTGGAGAGGGTTAAGACCCCATCCCCTCTCAATGGTGCCACCTGTTGGCCGTAGGTGGTGACTTGTGACGCTGAAAGATGGAACCCTGGGGGCTGAGCAGTTCATGACATACCACACTCCATTTTGGCCCTTACTTAGGCTAGGCGGGTGGGCGGAAAAAAACCCTCTGATCAATTGACTGGCAAGCCTAAACCCTTTCTGTTAAGTATCTGGCCGCCATCCTTGGCCAGTTGTAAAGAACTTAAAGTAAATAAGTAAGTAAGTCCCGAGTTATAGAATCCTTTGGTAAGTGAATAAGTCCTGAGTTATAATCCTATGTTCTGTCGTCCACGAAGATCCAAGTAATGTGTGTAGGTATGACTAGAACAGCCAGTATAAATAATAATATCAGCAGCAGAATACCGCAGTGGTTGGTCAATAGGTTGGTCACATGGTTATCGGCGAGTCTATAAGTAGAAGTGAACATCAAGCACACGCCTTATAACCCAAAAATTCCAACACTTTGTATCATGTATGTGCTAGAAGGCAGTGGCTGAAGTTCTTAGTGTCCTGGGTATGGCGTTAAACACTGACTTCTAAAGACAAATGAATGCAACATACACTGGAAGAAGGCGGTAGAATAGATCAGCTGAAATATTGTGATAAAAACAACAAAGATAAAGATACTGGTTTCCATCTGGTTTTAAGCTGTTGTGTTCTTATATAAAGGAAAGGAATAATCAAAAATAGAAAGTAACTTCTAAAGACAAATGAATGCAACATACACTGGAAGAAGGCGGTAGAATAGATCAACCGAAATGTTGGGATAAAAACAACAAAGATGAGGATACTGGTTTTAAGCTGTTGTATTCTTACAGAGGAAAGGAATAAGAAAAAGTTGAAAGTAACTTCTAAAGACAAATAAATGCAACATACACTGGAAGAAGGCGGTAGAATAGTTCAGCTGAAATGTTGGGATAAAAACAACAAAGATGAGTATATATATTCCTGTATGTATTAAATATTGAAAGGCCAAATCTGTTTTTAATGTTTATAATAATTTCCCTATTTTCTTTTTCCAGACTAACCATAAGCAGGTGGTTTCTGATTGTTCGAGAGCTCTGGATTTGAATCCGAAATATGCGAAAGCTTTGAGTAGAAGGGCCAAATCTGCAGATCATCTTGGAGATTTGAAATTAGCATTGGAAGGTATTTTTTTTTTTTTTCTGTAGATATGCAAGTGCTCGTTATTCTATCTATAAATGTAACAATCTTTTCTTGTGTAGATTGAACCTCTGTCTTCAGATTTTGATATTCTGTTGCTTTAGCTTTAATGGCATATCAACCTTTGTGGGTTATTTTGTTAAGTATCTGGCCGCCATCCTTGGCCAGTTGTAAAGAACTTAAAGTAAATAAGTAAGTCCCGAGTTATAGAATCCTTTGGTAAGTGAATAAGTCATATGATATAGAATTCTTTGGTAAGTGAATAAGTCCTGTGATACAGAATCCTTTGGTAAGTGAATAAGTCCTTTGGTCTGTCGTCCAAGAAGATCCAAGTAGTAGTGAGCTAAGATTAGAATCAGCCAGTATAAATAATAATATCAGCAGCAGAGCACTGCCAGTGATTGGACAATAGGTTGGTCACGTTCTTATTGGCGAGTCTATAAGTAGAAGTGACCATTTACCACACGCCTTATATCCCAAAAATGCCAACATATTTAATGATAAAGCCATCCTTGAAGAACAATAATAGTCGTATTATTTAATAGTAGGGTGAATTAGAGAGTTCTTACCTTTTGCAAGGTTATTATTTTGAAAGTGAAATCCTAAATGTGGCTGTTTGCATTTCACATAGTGCTAATACCCTTGGGAAAGGTAATGAATCCAATCATTCCTTCTCCAGCTATGGGTAAATAGTAGGGCAGACTGGGTTGTTTAACCTTGGTTAGGCAACTGATTGAGAAGAAGGAAAACACTGAATATATATATATATATATATATATATATATATAAGGTGTGTCATGAAGGCATTTTTATCGACCATTTTTTTTTTTTTTTTTTTTTTGGTTTGAAGGCATTAAAAGTAAGCTGTATTTTTAAAAGGTTAAAATATTTACATTTACTTGTCGAACAAAGACTGGAGGTGGTAAAATATCGCATTAACTTTTTGGGAAAAATGCCTTAAGCGCTGTTTTTTTTTCTTTTTTTAAAATATTTTCAAAAATATGGCTTACTGTTAATGCCTTCAAACCACTAAAAACAAAAATAATTTGTCTATAAAAATGCCTATAATCAACAAATTATTTTTTCATATACAGCAAGCACCGTTTCAGCTAGGGACTTCATTCATAGGGGGGTTATGTTTTTGACCTATCACCGCCTAGCGTTTTTTCAAGTACTTAAATGTATTTCTCTGTCACACACACATGTATTTAGAGAGGGGGAGAGAACTAAGCTATAAGTATAGACAGAAAATGGTGGATTTTTGACTTTACGGCTAATTAGAACCAAATGAAATGGAATTTTTTTCAAACATTAATTAGACTTAGATCTAAATTATATTCTGGGATATGCTTTGTATCATTAAACTATTTAGGAAAAAAGCCTTTAGACATTGAAAGGTGATAATCTCAGATTTAGTATAATAGTAGATATATATATATAAACTTTGATATGAAGTACAAAAATCTCTTCTGACCTCTTCTTTTCACTAGTGCTAGTGGAGTGCCACATCTACCTTAGCTCCCTACTTCACTGCACAGATGCAAGTTGTGGTATTTATGCACTGAGTTGGTGAGGGCCAGTATTGAACCCAGAACTTTGTGGTTCCTAGACAGGTGCTCTACCGACTGAGCTAAAGGACTTATTCAAGTTGAAAGAACAAAAAAATATTGTGTTTCTCAGAAATGAATAAGAATTTGTCTTTTTGTGTATTTGTATAATATTCTTTTGTCTGTGAATATTTTATTTTATGTATTAAAAAAAAAATCGTCATAATATAGAATAAATACACTCAAAATTTGAACATGCAACATTAGACAGTTCTCATTGTTTTTTAAAACCAGTTTTAATAAATACATGACTAGTATTATATATCTATATATAGTTTGTTTTATTTTAATACATATTTAAAGTTTACATTTCAAATTGTTTTATTTTTTAATCCTTTAATGAATTTGATGATTTTACTTACTTAGGGTACAAACTTGCTGACATTGAATTTTTAACTCCCACCCCCCAGGAAATATGTTTCAAATATCTATTTTTACATCGCCTGGAGGGTGTTTTTTATTTTGCTAGTATGTATAAATAGATATGAAAAATAGATGGAAATTAATCCGACAGTATGAAATTTAACATTTTGAAAAAACAAATGATGTTATGTAATTGCTGACAGAAATCTGTTTCGACCAAATCGATAAACTGGTCTTCATCACGAGCAACATAGATGGGAAAAGAAAGATATCCGTTAAAAGACTGTTTACAAAAACGAACGCTATATTCAACTGCTGAAAATTTTTTTAAATGCGTGTTCTATTTTAAAAATAAAATAAATTTTATTTTTAATTTTTAAAAATCAGAAGCATTATAGTTTATAGTTAAACTCAAAAGAGTTTGTTGTAAAATTATATAAAAGTGTAAAGTGGGTGTCAAAAATGTTTAGGATATATTTCAGCTGTTAAACTGGAACTTTAACATCTCTCTTCAAATACACTGTGGACTTGTATATTATTTTAACAGCTGAAATATATCCTAAACATTTTTGACACCCACTTTTATATAATTTTACAACAAACTCTTTTGAGTTTTACTATAAACTATAATGCTTCTGATTTTTAAAAATTAAAAATAAAATTTATTTTATTTTTAAAACAGAACACGCATTTAAAAAATTTTTCAGCAGTTGAATATAGCGTTCGTTTTTGTAAACAGTCTTTTAACGAATATCTTTCTTTTCCTGTCTATGTTGCTCATGATGAAGACCAGTTTATCGATTTGGTCGAAACAGATTTCTGTCAGCAATTACATAACATAATTTGTTTTTTCAAAATGTTAAATTTCATAAATAGATATGTATAATTTTGAAATGTGGGTTCCACCTGTGTTTCTTATATAAATGAAATGAAAATGTAATGGTCTGTATATTTAACCAATGTAAATAACTAAAAGTAAGTGTTAAAAAAGAAATTGAATATATTTACAATTAAAGATTATTTGGAATGAAGCATAAGAAGAAAAAAAAGTTTTTACTGTTGGATTTAATTTTTATTTGTATAATTAAAGTTTTCTGCTTTCTTTTCTCCAGATTTAACCTTTTTATGTATGTTGGAAAATTTTGCAAATGAAGAAACGGTCAAATTCTCTGAGCGGGTGCTGCGTGATCTTGGAAAACGAAAAGCAAAATTGGAAATGGCTGTAAGTAATTCTTTTTTTTTTTTTTAAAGAAAATGAAAAGCTTTTATGGGTGTCAATTAATCTTTTACAATTTTTCATTCTATATATTTACCCAACCCATCTGCATGAATAGAATGTAACATGGTGAATTTCTTAAACAGAGTACTCTTAACATCCTATTGAGAATTTTCTAAGTCCAGAGCATTCTTATAAGGATTTATAAATAAAATGGCTAAAAATGACCTTTGCATCTAAAGTTACCTGTTATTTCCCATAAATCAAAGACTGCTAAATATGTTTAATATTATTTTTTAAACAAAGACTATCATTTGGGGTAGATTAGGAAAACAAATGAAACTTCCGGCCGGGTGGAATGAGGTGGTATAGGACATTAAGAGTTAAGTTTTGAATTCAGTTTTCCTTTTCCTAGACTGGTTGCCTAACTGAAGTGAAAGAGCCAAGTCTGCCTTACTATTGAATTATAGCTGGAGGGAGAATAGTTGGTTGTATACCTTTCTTAAGGGTATGCATCCAACTAGGGTGTCCGCCATGGTGTTGTAATGGTTAGCAAATTAGTCTTGCTGATCCATTAATAGGAATAATGATTTTAATCCTTACTGGATGCCTCATACTTGCAATCTTGTGTTTCATTCTACCTGTAGCTGTAAGTAATTCTTATCTCATAAAATGCTCCAAAATTTTTAAGAGAAACAATTTTTATTGGGTAATTTATGAGGAAGTGCGTCCCGGTCCCCTGCCTCGAAATTGCTGCCCGGTGAATTTTAAAATAACGATCCCCCAACCTTCGGCGCCACAGCAGTGTTACTTGTTTGTTTATCTATCTATCTATTTACTTGTTGAAAATATCTATCTATCTCAGTCTGTTCAAAACTATCTAAACAAGAAATATGACAAATTTCTATGAATAAACAAGAATTACAACAAATTACGATAATAAGAATTACAACAAAAAAAAGAAAAATAAGAATTACGACAAAAAAAGAAAAATAAGAATTATGACAAAAAAGGTTTAATGTTTTTTTTCTTTCAAATGGAAAAAAATAAATAAACAAGAATTAAGACAAATACATTTAACGCCCTAAGTTGGTTGTTTTCTTTCAAGTAACAAGTGGCGCCGAAGGTTGGGGTCGTTATTTTAAAATTCACCGGGCAGCAATTTCAGAGGCAGGGGACCGGGACGCACTTCCTCATAAATTACCTCCTTTTATTGTTACTTTCTGTAATTTTGTAGGTGTTGTATAGCATACTTTATATCTTCATATATTGTTGATTATGGAGGTGTGTAGTCTAAGGGTTAAAGTCGTAGGAAATGGACTTGTCAACCCGAGTTCAATTCCTGGACGAAGCTATTTGCAGTTCACATGGCGCTAATACCCCTAGGAAAGGTATGAATCCAATTCCCCCTCCAGTTATGGGAAATAGCAGGGCAGACTGGGCTCTTTAACCAAAGCTAGGTAACTAGTCTAGGAGAAGGAAAAATTTGAATTCAAAACTATTAAACTCCGCTTAAGAAATTGACCTTGTGTCGCATCCTGCTCATGTGGAGGGGTTGGTAAATATATATGTTGTTGATTATGGTGAGTATACCTTTAGTCGTATACTCATCTTCTATCGTCTTAGAGTCACTGCTATCTGTCGATTCTCTGCCATCTTCTATCTTGGATCATGGCTGGTTCTAAGCTGGTTTCTTAAAAAATAGAGAAAAAAATCATAAGAGCCTTTAGATTCCTTGGCTTCAAAATCGAGATAGTTTCGAATCTCAAAATAGTGAATTTCCTTGACATTACCTTCAATTTGTCCAACAATAGCTATAAACCCTTTTGTAAGGATAAACTAAACCCCTGTTACATCAGTGTGCATTCCGACCATCCCAAATCAATTATAAAACAAATCCCTAACACTGTTAACATTAGGATAAGTAGATTATGCTCTAGCAAGCCAATTTTCGATGTTAACAGTAGAAAATATCAAGAGGCCCTTGAAAAAAGTTGTTGATTATGGTGAGTATACCTGTGGTCGTATACTCATCTTCTATCGTCTTAGAGTCACTGGTATCTGTCGATTCTCTGCCATCTTCTATCTTGGATCATGGCTGGTTCTAAGCTGGTTTTCTTCCGGATCTAAAAAGCAAAAAGGGGATAGACTCACTTGCTGTTTGGCTGATACCAACAATAGTCCACTCTGCCATTCTTCAATTATGATCAAACTTGGCTATAATTGTGGATGTAATGAAAATAACATACCTCGAAACTCAAAGCGTGCGCGGACGTGTCTGACTTGCAAGGTCATCGCAGGAAAGAAATATGGCTGCTTTAAAACTCTTAACATCCTGTTGAGATTTTTCTAAGTCTAGAGCATTCCTATAAGGATTTATTAAAAGAATGGCTAAAAAATGACCTTTGCATCTAAAGTTACCTATTATTTCCCTTAAATCAAAGATTTCTACATATGTTTAATATTAAATTTAAACAAAGGCTATTGTTTGGGGCTGATTAGTTAAAACGAATGTGACTTCCAGCTGGGTGGAATGAGGTGGTATAGGACTTTAAGAGTTAAGCACTATATTTAATGATAGGCAAGCTCGAACCAGCGAGAAGGGGATTGCACGTATGCAAATTCTCTCGAGATCGGGCGTGCATATAAGAATATGGCGACGGCCAGTTGGCAGTGTCAAGCAATTACGTACGACGACTATGATTGTGAGAACCTGAAGGAAGCAGTTTGTTAGACCAGACGTGAAATTGACGACTGCTGTGTTTAAAAGTGCCAGAAAGTGATTGACGTGCCCAGTTGGTAGAGACTGTGCTGACGACGAAAGTAACTACATTTCGTCTGCTAGAATAATGCTATGGAAACAACCAAAGATATTTGTTGTATGAAAGGTGAAGGTGCAGTTGATTACAGTGCAGTAAGGAGTACACCATCTCAGTTCATGTTTGTTTTGTCACCTTCATGACCTCGGCAAAAGCATACAGAGCTGCTGAATTGTGCTAACAAAATATTACAAAACATTTTACTAACTTTAGTATTTAAGTGACTAAAGAATTTTATCTTCCTTTTTTTAAAAAATTTTTTTTTTAAAGTTGGAGACATTTAAATATTTGATTAATTTATTTTTTCCATTTCTTTCAGTCTCGTAAGCCAACATTGCCGTCCAAGACTTTTATGAGTGTTTTTAGAGAAATGTTCAGAAATGATCCAATTTTCAATATAAATGTCTCACAATTGAATGAAGGGTAATTATTTTTTATTTATTTTTTTTTCCAAGATTGAATTTTTTTTATGTTCACAAAAAAAAAAAAAATTAAAAGAAATTTTCCTGTTAAATTTCAAATTAATTTTTTCTATATAAACTTGAATTCTTAAATATTTGATTATTTTATAAATTTCACAAAATGCATAATTCGATGGGGGGGTATTTTTCTGGGTTCCTTGAAAATTTTGGGCCATTCAACATCATATTTTCTCTCCCAATTGTCCAACTTTATGATAACCCATACTTGTACAAAATTTCAGAAAAATGGCCTGGATGATTTGACATGGAATTACGCTCATATATATATATATATATATTTGGCTAATCTGAATATTTGTATATAATTTCAATGCATGTTGCTGATGATGTAAAATTTTCAGCCAGGAACCCCAGGGTGCAGAGTCCCCAATTGTGAATGGGTTTCTAAAGGTTAAAAAATAGTTTTACTACACCTTGTAATATCATATTATAATGAAGTGAAACTATGTCACTGCCAATGTCACAATTTCCTTGATTATTTATGTTATATTCTCAATGGTTATTAACTCAATTGAATGAAGGGTAATTATCTTTTATTTATTTTCTTTCCAAGATTTAATTTTTTTTTTATGTTAAAAAAATATTTCTTAAAATAAATTTTCCTGTTAAATTTTCTAATTAATTTTTTCTACATAAACTTGAATTCTTAAATGTTTGATTATCTTATCAATAAAAATGAATTATTGTCTAAAAATAAGAATGACTAAAAATAAAATCTTTTAGTCACTAAAGTAAACAAAGTTATTTTTGTATCACTTGGTCTCAAAAGTATGTGTGGACTTTGATGCTCTCTTTTTTTATCAGCTTAAAAAAAAAAGATATGTCATTTGAATGGAAACAACTTATAATCATTTTTATCAATATGAAATCTACATACATCGTTTACTACCAACTAACCTTCCAAAGAGTATACCTACAGTGGTAATGAGTGATATCAGCTTGGCAGCCCAAGAGTTAACTTTAAAATCTTGTCTACTATATGAATTTAACCTTGGAACAAAAGCAGCATGTGAAGTTAGTGACCGTACTGCTCTAAAGTTGGTCAGGAGGCTTTCAACCGTACAACTCCTAAAGGACAGCTGGTAAGCATTGATCACAATAAACTGATGACTCGTGTTGAATCTTGTCTGCATCGTACGTGTCAGATGATTGACTAAAGGTTCAACACAAGCACTACAGTGCCTGCACCTGCACTGCATTGGAAAAAAAGATAGGACCAAGTTACCTTTAAGCACCCCAGGGACGACCTGGATTCAGAGGGACATGTTTCGCTTTGCACCGTCAACATCTGGTTGTTTGTTACCAGACGATTTTTAGATGCATTTAAAAAAAAAAAAGTTATAAAACTAACTGCTAACCTTAGCCCCTGACCAACAAACGGATGTTGACGGTGCAAAGCGAGACATGTCCTTCTGAATCTAGGTCACCCCTGGGGTGCTTAAAGGTAACTTGGTCCAATTGATACACAAAAGGAAATGGGTAAAAATACATTTTTGGTTAATATAATACCAGTGATGCTTTTTAATTTAGTGCGTCCTGGGACACAAGCATTTGATTTGAATAAGTCCCCGGGAAATTTGATGGGTCCAAACTAAAGTTTTTTTAATAAATTGTAGAGTTTTTATCTATGAACAACTAAAGCCATCTAACCTGTACTTTGTACCCGATAACGTATTATTCATTTTCAAGAAGATATTGAAATGTATTTACATTTAGCTGGAAATGGTGGTGAAAGAAAAAGAGGAAAACACTAGGATGCATGGATACGATTTTACTGCGTCCTTTTAGATTTTTATGTGTCAGTCGCACATGATGCATACCTATCAGCATCTCTGAGCACATAAAATACACATACATTTTTGGTTAACAAATATATATATATACTAGCGGAACCTGAAGAATTTCCACAAAATGAAACAAAAATCAAGAGGAGCTATTTAATCCAGAAATAACGATTTGCAATTTCATTTCATATAAATCCTACTGTTATCTATGGAATAGATAACAGAGATTATAGATTATCTTTGGAATAAATAGTACAAAAATAAACAATAACAATCGATACAATACTTAATACGCATAGCATTTGTAAGTATTTAATTCTACAGAAACTTCAAGATCAATATAGCGTAAATTAGGGCAGGAAGCCGAATGTCATAAGATCAAAATTACCAAAATATCTTCCATAATTTACAATTTCAATATTACAAATAAAACAAACATATAACTGTAAACTGTAAACTGTACACTGTAAACTGCTATTTTGTTGTATATATGAATACAATTGTATGTTATTAGTATGTAGATATGTCCAACGATTCAACTCCTGTTTGGACTGGGGGGTCCAGTGGCTTCAGCCCTGGACCTTACAAGCTATCATCGTTGATCTCAGGGGGCCATCTCCTGAGGCAACACCTGCCCCCTTGATTTAAAGGGGCAGGGCTGGGTTTATTGCCCAGTGTCTGAGGCACCCCCTTGAGGGGGAATGCCGGTGGGATCAATGCATTTTTTGTACCCATCACCCATGAGCTTCAGTTCATAGGTGGTCCCACATTAATAGGGGCTTGTGCCTCACCCGTACATGTGGGGTACATGGTATGTAGATATGGCCAACAGTATTAATAATGTAAAACAATTTTATTAATAATCGAGGTTTAAATAAAAATAAAGTCATGGGGAATGTGATGTAAATAACAAAGGGAATTGTGACTTGAGTTGTGATATAGTTTCGGTTACAAACACACAATCTCCATTATAATAACATACGTTCGTTCAAACTAAATATTTATGTTTTTTACTGAATTACAATAAAAAAAAAAAAAAAAATTAAAAAAAATAGAAAATAGAAATTTTAAAATAGAAAAAAAATTTTTAAAATAGAAAAAAAAAAAAAAAAAAACAATATTTACAATAGGTAAGTTCACTATTCTCTAGATTATGTAATAGATTGGCTGGTCAATGAGTTCACACCTGGAACCAGGGCTGCACGCAGGAAATGTGTGGCTGTCAAACATGGGCCTGAAAACAAAAACAGTATATCGCCTGGAATGCATTGGACTGACCTTTGGCACCCGGAAAATGCAGGTGTACATTGACACTGAAAATGTGTAGGTGTAGCCCATAACCAATGAATACAGGCTGCGTGAGCAAGGAGGTGTGTCTACAGAAAAACTGCGTAGGTGTCACGATCAAAGAGGCGTGACCCTGTGAGTTGAACAATTATAAAAAGCCCTTAGAAGTCTGGTTTGGGGAGATCAAAATTGAGATCGCTTGCAGTCAGAACTACTGAAAGCTCCAGTGTATGTACAACTTCTGCTGACGACTCTCAGTCTACACACAAGGAATAAAAAATATAATTTTATATTTTTATATATACAAGTGTTCCATGTTTGTTAGGTCCAGTGACAGTATATAGCAATTACATTTTATATTTTCAGCCTGTAACCCCAGGGTGTGGAGACCCCAATTGTGAATGGGTTTCTAAAGGTTAAAAAATAGTTTAAAACATTTTATAAAAGAAAACTTCATATTGACATGATTTGTTAAATCCATTTTTAACTCAAATGCACTAGCATAGATCTTGCTACAATGTGCCGTTTTTATTACAGTTATAATAATGATGTATTTAGTCCAGGTTAAAAGTGTGTTAAGAGTAACCTGAAGCTGAACTTTTTTAGACCTTATTTTTGTGATGCAAGTTTCAAATCCTGGCCTGTTATCAAAACTTCTAGTTTCCCAATGATACCTGCATCGGAAAAATAAGGTTTAACTTTTTTAGACCTTACTTTTAGGATGCTAGTTTGCTTACTTTACCTTATTTTTCAAATTCAAAGCCTGGCCTATTACCAAAACTTTTTTGTTCCCCAATGCTACCTGCATCAGAAAAATAAGGTTTAAAATAGTTTGGCTTCGAGTTACCCTTACAACACTTTTAATCTGAACTATATACAAAAATGAAATCATTGTAATATTGGTTGATTTTCTGCGCATTCCTTTTATTTTGTATTGAGAATAAATTGGTTTTCAATTTTAATTATCAATTGAATGTTTTAAATTGGAAGGCATGAACATTTAAATGACCTGAATGTTTTGTTTTTTTTTCTTTTTTTCTTATTTTTAATTAAAATCTTTTGTCTTTTTTCTTTTCAGTTCTCCATTTACTGAGGCATGCAAACAATTTTTGGATGGTAAATGTGAGAATTTAATTGACCTTTGCAATGAAGAATTAGCATTGCCAGAATCTAAATATTTGGCAGAAGCGTTACTCTTACGAGGAACGGCACATCTTTACATGGGCGCCTTTGCGGATGCCATTACTGATTTTGATTCATTAGTTGAACAGGAAGATGTAGATAAAAATGTAAGTTAAATTCTTTACTTCTTTATCTTTTCTCCAAACTCTTATGTTCCACGGAAATAAATCAGATGAAATTTTTTTTTTTTAAAGTAGCGTACACTTTTTCTCTTGTGTTGAGATTTATAAAAAAAAAAAAAAATGACAAAAGAACAATCTGGTTCATGGTAGTGTTTAAAAGCTGAATGGTGTCCACATTCTAAAAAGTTCATAAAAGCCATTAATACTATCTTGAATGGAAAATATGGCTAAGCAGTGATTGACACCACTTAAAGATAAATGGGACCATATGACCTTTAGGCACCCCTTTTTGATCTTGATTAAGAAAGGACATGTTTTTCATTTACACCGTCAATATCCAGTTGTTTTAACAGACAATTTTTAGATTTTTAAAAAAATTATAAAACTAACCCCTAACACTAACCCCTAACAAACAACCGGATATTGACGGTGTAAATGAAAAACATGTCCTTTCTTAATCGAGATCAAAAAGGGGTGCCTAAAGGTAATATGGTCCGATAAATGCCGTAAAACAAACAAACTAGCGTCCTATCATCAGATTTTTGTTTTCGTATTTTTCTTTTGCTTGTTGAACCTGTCTCTAGTTCGTGCCTTTTGAACCTTTCTCTAGTTCGTGCCTTTTGAACCTTTCTCTAGTTCGTGCCTTTTGAACTTTCTCTAGTTTCGTGCCTTTTGAACCTTTCTCTAGTTCGTGCCTTTTGAACCTTTCTCTAGTTCGTGCCTTTTTGAACCTTTCTCTAGTTCGTGCCTTTTGAACCTGTCTCTAGTTCGCGCCTTTTGAACCTGTCTAGTTTTTGAACCTGTCTCTAGTCCGTGCCTTTTGAACCTGTCTCTAGTTCGTGCCTTTTGAACCTTTCTCTAGTTCGTGCCTTTGAACCTTTCTCTAGTTCGTGCCTTTTGAACCTGTCTCTAGTTCCCTTTTGAACCTGTCTCTAGTCCTTTTTGAACCTGTCTCTAGTTTGTGAGTTTGTGCCTTTTTGAACCTGTCTCTAGTTTGTGCCTTTTTGAACCTGTCTCTAGTTTGTGCCTTTTTGAACCTGTCTCTAGTTTGTGCCTTTTTGAACCTGTCTCTAGTTTGTGCCTTTTGAACCTGTCTCTAGTTTTGTGCCTTTTTGAACCTGTCTCTAGTTTGTGCCTTTTTGAACCTGTCTCTAGTTTGTGCCTTTTTGAACCTGTCTCTAGTCCTAGTTTGTGCCTTTTTGAACCTGTCTCTAGTTTGTTTTGAACTGGTCAGCCTAGAATATTTCAATGTGGTGTCAACACCATTTTGCAACAAAAGTGCATGAGTTGCACTCACGGGTTTTCTCACAGTAATTGTTATTATCATAGAAAATGGACATGGCGATATGCGTTCAAATTTTGGATGAGGCTGTTTGCATTTCACATAACGCTAATACCCTTGGGAAAGGTATGCATCTAACTATTCTCCCTCCAGCTATAAGTAAATAGTAGAACAGACTGGACTCTTTAACCTTGGTTAGGCAACCAGTCTAGCAGAAGGAAAACTTTGAATTCAAACCTGTTAGAAATTGATTTTGTGTCACATTCTACTCGTGTAGAGGGTATGGGTAAATATTTATCTATGGGGATGTATCTGAGTATGGATGTATGTATGTGTGTGTATGATGATATTTTTTTTTTTTTTTTTTTTTTTTTACGGCATATCAACCTCAGTGGGTCATTTAATGCCGATAAAGTTTTGAAATAAATCAATTCTTAATGGATAATACAATTTGTTATAAATACATTTTTCTATTTAACCCATAGATGGGACAAAGAATATGTGCCCCTCAGGTGTAAATATTTGAGTTTTAATTCAATGAAATAGATTAGAAAGACTAACATAATTAAATAAGAATGCATATAAAAAGATTACAATTATTTTAGTTATATTTTAATTGGTTTCTATATAAAATCATTCATAGGATTGATTTTAATATGTTCAAAAATAAAACAATAATATTAAGTAATAACACCAAGTAATTATTTATTAAACCTGTTTTTGTTAAAACCAGTATGCAAATTAACCACACTATATATTATGTAAACCTTTATTTCTTAGTGATATATAAAACACACTAATAACATGGGCTGTTTTGAGGTAAATCTAACTCAGATTATTATAGAGACATCATTAATCATCATCATCATCATAATGTTGCACCAGCAGCACGAATATCCATGACAATCTCTCACCAACCTATCATTCATTGCCCCCGGGAAATCCTCTGCACGGCATCCAGTATCCGTGCAGAGCTGGTCAATGTATGCCTTTGCTGGACGGCCCACACTGGCGTGCCCATGTAATGTCTTCCACAGAAGAACATCACTTATGATTTTTTCCTTGCTTCCCCAGCTTGTCTTGTTCGCCTTACATCGATGGTTTGTGTGATATGGGGCAGGTGGCCATACAGTTGTTTTCTCATGGGTTGTTGTTTCCACGTCTTGTTTAAGATTGCTCACAGCATTCTTGTGTAGCTACCATCTAGTTTATTCTCCAGTCACTTCATTAGGGTAGAGGTAGTGCAGCCGTACAGCAGCACTGACACAATTACTGCTTGGAACAATTGTTGTGAATAAATAAAAGAGAACATCATTGATAAATAAGATTTATTTCATGTATTAATGATTTTGACTATAAATTAAATACTCCTTGATAAACTTACGCAATTCCTGAGGATATTGTGATGTAAGCAGTGATGTTACGGACAGACATTAAATCTCCATTATAATAAGATAGTGGATGAAATGGGAGAAGTGAGAATGACCAGTGAATTGATATCTTAAGTGGAGATTGTCCACTGATAAAGCCGGAAAAAGTAAAATTAGTTGGAGGGATTGGTCACACTTGAAAGAGTTAAGATTCTAGTATCCTTGTGACATACAGTCTGGTGATATTTTAAGCATCTAGATTTGGGTGAACCCTATTGCCCTTATGGTAAGCCCCAACCCCTTTTTATCATATGGGTGCTAGAAGGCGGTGACTGCGGGTCTACGTGTCCTGGGAATGAAGTTAAACTCTATCTGATGGTGAGGTTCCAGTTTTGGAGGTTTGGGGAATGTGGAGCACCCCTTCATCACCATTACTCCCTGGTCCACTCTGACCCGGAGTGGTAGTACCTGTTAGGGTCCCATCTATGGGTTAAATAGAAAAATGTATTTATAAAAAAATTGTATTATCCATTAGGAATTGATTTATTTCAAAACTTTATCGGCATTAAATGACCCACTGAGGTTGATATGCCGTAAAACAAAACAAACAAACTAGATTTGGGTGGTCTCTATATCTGGAAGTTAGAGAAATTACGTGTGTCTCTGGACTTTCAATTTCTCTAAATGAAGATTTGATTTATATTCGAGAAGATAATTAAAATATACAATTTAAATAGTAACCGTGAGAATCTAAATTGCGATTTAGTAATGATAGATCTGTGAGACTAATTTTTTGCACCACTTCTACCCAGGCAATGCCGGGTAGCCACTTCTAGTTCTTTAATAAAAGAAAACTAAAAAACAGTTTTGTTCCATTTATTTGTGTGTTTGTTTGCTGTCTGTATGTGCGTATATATATATATATAGGTTTTTGGTACACGAGAATTTGTATAACACTAAAAGTGGAGGAATCATATGTAATTTGGGAGAATATTTTATTAAGGAATGAAATATAAAATAAATGGGGGAGGGGGGTTTACACAACGGCCTTTTCAACCAGTACTTTTCAAGTGATACACCGGTGACGAATAAAAGTCAGATTGTACAAGAATTTTGTAAGAAACGAATTTTATTCGTCAGCGGTGTATCACTTGAAAAGTACCAGTTGAACCCCCCCCCCCATTTATTTTATATTTTATTCCTTAATAAAATATTCTCCCAAATTACATATGATTCCTCCACTTTTAGTGTTATATATATGTGTGTGTGTGTGTGTGTGTGTACATGTTGTTTTAACATTTTTGATCCTCGGATTCTCTGCTATTAAAAAATCCTCAAAAAAACAGGAAATGTTTAACTTAAAAAATTATTTTATTTATTTATTTATTTTTAAGTTTTCTATAATGAATTCTGTCCATTGAAAATTTCTGTTTGTTAAACGTTATCAAGTTGAAAATGAAATTAGAATATCTTTTTATTCTTAGCATTTCCTTATTATTTGTTGTTTCTTTCCAGATCAAAGTGAATGCATTTATTAAGAAAAGTAATTGTTATGGTCAACAAAGTTTATCATCAGAAGCAATGGATACTTATGCTAAGGCTGTGAATGTGGATCCAGAAAATGTTGACATTTATTTCCACAGAGGACAGGTAAATCATTCTCACCATTTTTGTAAAAATCTACAATAATAATTAAAATATTTTCTTAAAACAGATATTTGCAAAGAAGGTGCAAGACAAAAAAAAAATAATAAATCACTTTAAATCATTTTAAGTTGATAGATTTTTCTTTTCTTTTATAGAATTTGTTGAAGAAATAATTTAAAAACTCAAAGTGATTTTGTTTTTGATGAGAGAATATTTTTTCATATTGAAAAGATGGCAGAATATATTTTTCAGCTTTTTTGTTCCTAAATATTTAGAAGAGAGAAATGTTATTATTTTTTCATTTTGTTTGGTGTCAAAAAAAGAAATTTGATTAATTATGAAGTTGTTCTTGAAAAAGATATTCACACACTATTAATATATGCGAGAGTGAAAATCACCAGGTGGCAGTACTGGTGGCAGCCATTACTGTTGGAGGAAACTATTTAACATACACACTGATATTTTGTCAGCATCATATTTTGTGGCTTTTAAAACAAAAAGAAATAAAAAGCTCTAAAATATTTGTTAATTTTGTGTGTGTGTGTGTGTGTGTGTGTGTGTGTGTGTGTGTTTTTGCTTTTTTTTTTTATACATTAAAGAAGACAACAGATTTAGTATTGTTTAGATTTTTTGTACTGTTGTCTTCATCTTTGTTATATGCACAATGTTCTGGCTGATGTGCTCTCCGGCCTTCTTCAGGAGTTTCTTGTTGAACTCAGTAACCTTCTTATCAAACATGAGAACCTTCATGTAACAATTGGGAGCCTTTGTGGAACTTTGAACCCAACCCTTTATTTAAGGCTCCCAAGTTTAACAAGAAATACTTGAAAAAGGTCGGAGGGCACATTGGCTGAAATATTGTGTATATAATAATAAAGATGAGAACAACAGATCGAAAAATCTAAATAATCCAAATAATCAAGCCTCATTTCAAAAATTCATATAAATAAGCAGATTTTGTTTATTACAATTCAAAATAAAAAAGTGAGTTGATCTTTGCTAAGAATTCTTTTTTTTCTTTTTTCTTTTTTTTTTTTTTTCAATTTTATTATATTCACCTGTTAGTCTGTAGGGGGTCATCAAAGTCTCATGTCAAGTACACAGAATAATGTAGTGTCAGGAACATGAACAGTTTACAGTAATATGCATGTATGTGTGCGTGTATGTGCATATGTATGTGGAGAGTGGCATCAGGTATAGTGTCGGCGGACTACAGGAAGCATGGAGGCTTTGAAAGATTCAGTGCTTCGGCAGCCTACAACAGACGCGGGCAGTTTATTCCATGTCTCCGCAATTCTGAGCGTGAAAAAATGTTTCCGAAAGTCACGTGAGCAGTGCTGTTTTCTGACTTTGTAGGCATGCCCACGTGTGTTGGAAAGATGGAGATCAAAAAGGTGCTCAAGGTTGCTGTTGTTAAGATGATTAATGACCTTATGAGCGTTTACCAGGTCAGCTGCCAGACACCGAAGTTTCATCGAATCCATTCCCAGGGGTGAATATTTATATTAACCAATATATTAAAGCACCACCATTCTAAATTATGTTGAAAAGAAGCCTTAATACCACAGGGTTTCCATCCCACACTAAACCCATAGGTGTCGGAAGTGAGTTCATGCCTTTCAAAATGCTATACAAAGAATACAAGGTTTTAACTTTTTAAAACCTGATACATAATCATAGTGGTAAGCATGTTAGTTTTGAAACCCATTTTGTGTGAATTTGTTCCAATGTGCACCACTAAATTTGCCTTGTGCCAGCCTACCTAGCTTAAAATGCCTTTAATCTTGTAAAATCTTTACAGTTCTCAATACACAAAAGTGTATAGCAATATCACAATATATTATCAATTATAAAGAATGTAAAAGTTAGGCAGGGTAAAAACTCACGACTAAAAGTTTCACTGCTACGATCATCAGGTGAGCTAGTAATCCAGACATAAGTTTTTAGTCGGTCTTACTCTTAACATTTCTGATTTGAATGAGTCTTGATTGAATTCTCATAATAAGAGGTGTAATATTTAAAAAAATACACAAAAAAACATGCACATGCACACACAGGCAAGACCCCCTAGAGACCAACAGGTGAATATAATAAAATTGAAAAGAAAAAAGAAAAAAAGAATCAGATGGACTTGGAAATTACACACCCACACATAAACAAACAGGCTACGGCTTAATAATAAAACAAAAAGGGTAGGCCAAACCTGGAATGATAATCAGACATTGTTGAACAGACACACACATATAAACACACACACACACACACACACTCACACACACACACACACACACACACAGAATTTGGAAGATATAAGACACAAAACAGAATTGACGATCACTAACAGCTTCAGTTTCAGAAATCTTCTGTCGAAGAGATTTTATCTCAAAATATTAAGAATAAATGAGAGGTTAACAAACATTAACATTATTATTTTTCTTTACATTTGCATTGTGATAGCCTTCAAAACCAACCACCAAACTAAAAAAACAAAAATTCTTTTTTTTTTCAGCAATTGATGTTCCAAGATCAATGTGATCAAGGTGTGGAGGACTACAAGAAATGTATCGAACTCTCCCCAGATTTCCCTCAAGCCTATGTCTACAAATGTCTGGCAGGTAAAGAATATTTAAAAAAAAAATTTCTGATAAACTGAATTTTTTAAAAGAAAAAGTTTCCTTATCCTGTTTTACTTATAATGTTTACCTTCGTCTGAATTTCATGGTTGGTTGATTGATTTTAATGGCATATCAACCTGTCTGGGGTTATGTCATGCCTAACGGTTAGAAAGTAATATATGTTGTGTATTTATATTTATACTTTTTAGTAATTGGTTTTAAATAATGTGTTAGCACCATTGGGGATCATGTTGTATGGTATTGATTAAGTTCATATCTATATTCTATGGTATAATTTTATTTCCCTCAAAAAGGACAGAATGTCCTCCATGTTGACTTTTTCAAATAGATCTTTCATATTGTTTGCATTAAAATAACTGTTTCTGATGTGAGCAAAAAACCTGCATTCCATGAATAAGTGTTTAACAGTCAAAGGTGTTTGACATGTTTCACACTGTGGTTGTTGTTCTTGTTTGAGTATATAGGAGTGCGTTAGTCTTGTGTGACCAATGTGTAATCGGGACACGATGACTTGTTCCTTTCTAGACTTTCTTAAAGCTGGTCTCCAGTCTCCCAAAGTGGGTTTGATTAGGAAAAGTTTATTGTAGATGTTGTTATTCCAGCGTTGTTGCCATTTTGTATGAAGGAATC
This sequence comes from Doryteuthis pealeii, assembly GCA_023376005.1. Classification (NCBI taxonomy): domain Eukaryota; kingdom Metazoa; phylum Mollusca; class Cephalopoda; order Myopsida; family Loliginidae; genus Doryteuthis; species Doryteuthis pealeii. Next base: position 42,878,582 of record CM042158.1, read on the forward strand.
TATTAATTTTATATTTGAATTTCATTATCACCTTTTTTTTCCCTCTCCTGAACTGTGTCCATTTATTATGTAGTAAAAAAAAAAGTAAAGTCATTGGGGTGGCCTAAAGTCGGTATCAGCCAGACAGTGAGGGTGTCTATCCCTTTTTCACTAGCACTAGACCAAGGAGATTGTTAATTTTTTTTGCATCTGAGGTGGAGCACCACACCTACCATCAGCTCCTTACTTTACTGCACAGAACCCTGTGCTACTCATATGCTGAGTTGGCGAGGACCGGTACTGAACCTGGAACCTTGTTATTCCCTGGCTGATGCTCTACGGACTGAGCTAAGCTGGCCCATTTATTATGTAATAAACCTATAATGTGATATTTTATTTTCCCCTCGTCTGTATTTGTTTTTGTTAAGTATCTGGCCATCATCCTTGCCAGTTGTAAAGAACTTGAAGTAAATAAGTAAGTAAGTAAGGCCTGAGTTATAGAATCCTTTGGTAAGTGAATAAGTCCTGTGATATACCTATGTTCCATCGTCCACGAAGATTCAAGTAGTTATGAGTAGAACAGCCAGTATAAATAACAATATCAGCAGCAGAGTACTGCCAGTGGTTGGCCAATAGGTTGGTCACATGGTTATCAGCGAGTCTATAAGTACAAGTGGCCATCTGGCACGCCTTATATCCAAAATTCTCAAACAGTTTATAATAAAGGTTATTAAGTAATTGTCACATTTTTGTTAAATTTGTCTTGAATATTATTATTATGTTGTGGTGCACCTGAGCCTGTACTACAATAAATTTCATTATTATTATTATTTATTTTAAATTACTGATCAATACAGGGTTGTTATTAATTACAAAGCTTTTAGGTTGTTTATAGTATCTGCTGTTCCTAAGTGGTCACTCATTTGAGTGTTGACACCTTTCTGTCCACTAAGAACAATGGAGTAGTGTCCAAAAAAAAAAATTAAAAAAATTCATCTGCATCTGCGCAAGTGACTCTGCAGGCCATTCCTGAGTGACAGTCTTGGTGCACTGAATGCACACAAGCTGTGATGCTTTCTTGGGCTGTTGTCTTTTCTCCCTCTTTCTGGCTCTCTTTGCTGTTGAGGCTACATCTCCTCTCCGCCTTACACCTTCCTTAACGTTAAGGCACTCTATTTTTTGCATCTACTTCCCACATGTTTGTTTTGAGTACTGAAACCCAATATGAATTGTTTTTAGATCCTTTATTTGTTGACATGGAACAAACCCAGACACTTTGCAGTGTAAGCCGATGTGTAGTATGATATTGAGCACCTTTTTGATCTCCCTGTTTCTAACACACTTGGGCATGCCTACAAAGTCGGAAAACAGCATAGCTCACATGACTTTCGGAAAACTTTTTTCAACGCTCAGAGTTGCCGAAGCATGGAATAAACTGCCTGCATCCCTTGTAGGCTGCCGAAACACTGACTCAAAGCCTCCATGCTTCCTTTAATCGCCAAACGCTATACCTGATACCCCATCCACATACAAATGCATGCACACATACATGTATATTATACTGTATGCTCATTCATGTTCCTGACACTAATACATTATTCTATGTACTAGACATGAAACTCTGCGATGAGTTGTGGTGCACCTGAGCACTGTACACAATAAATTTCATTATTTCATATCTCATGTGGATATAACAAGGTGTGTCAAAAAGTATCCAGATTTAAAACCTTTTGCCACACCTTGTATTCTGAAAAAAAAAAAACGTTCCATCTCATCTCTCATTCTATCTTGGTAATACAGCTTAAAATTCGGTAGACTTTCTGACCACCCTTGTATTCTGAAAAAAAATTAACGTTCCGTTCATTCTTAATTTTCGATCTTAGTAAATACATGAGTCAGATCTCGATACTTTTATGACACATCTTAGAACAATTCACAATGAATCAACAAGAACAAATTTTATTGCCGTGCGGCAAACTTAAAGAGATTGAAAATATAAACATGACAAATGGAAAT
>CM042158.1:42880586-42934517 GCA_023376005.1 Doryteuthis pealeii
AGGCTTCATGTCATAATCACACGGGAAGCCTTCAATGGAGAGAGCTTTTCAACTGAATTTATTGTATATATTGTGTAGAACAATAAAGATGAGGAACACAGTCAAAAAAATCTAATGATACTAATTATCAAACCTCATTTTCCAAAAATCAGATTAAAATTTTGTTGGTGTTTTGTCTGTATCTATATTATTGTTGATGTTTGTTTGGCGTAGCCAAAGGATTAGTGACCTACGAGAACTGGAATTTTGGAGCACGTTCATTCATTTACCGGTATAACAGCCATTAAGGATTGCACTTTTCTTTTCCAAAATTTTGGTCTCAAAAAAATTGTCCCCTGCATCTCTACCTTATACATCTTGTAGGGTGAACGTTTGAGACCTCCGTGAAAGGCCTAGGCTTTATCTCTTTTCTCATTGATAGTCTCTACTAACCCACGCTTTACTCTCAGATTACTTTTTAACCGCCTTACCCTAAACTCCTGCATCCTTTTTTATTGCTTGTTATTGTTTATAATCAAGGTTAAACAGGAGTGTATGGTAGACTGTTTTCAACAATATATGCTTAAATACACTAAAAACCTTTTTTTTCCTGGAATCTGACCTGCTGAAATGAGTGTCTTCTTGTCTTATTTATGCCGTCGAATACGGTACTTCTGTACTAATGCCTTACGTAAATCATGAATCCATTTTTCCCTTCAAGTATTGGTAAATAGCCATGTAAAAAATCAATTGATCTTAGCGGTGTTCAATAACAGATCAGGTTAGGGATCTTTCCTTGCTGTTCGGTACTGTTAAGTATCTGGCCACCATCCAAGGTTAATAAGTAAGTAAGTAAGTCACGAGTTATAGAATCCTTTGGTAAGTGAATAAGGTCCTGTGACATTTAATCTAGTCTTTTGGTAAGTCATTAAGCCTGTGGTATAGTATCCTTTGGTAAAGTAGTGAATAAAGTCCCGCCCGCGATATAATACTACGTTCCATCGTCCAAGAAGATCAAAGTAGTAATGCTAGTATGACCAGAAAAGGTCAGTATAAATAATCATATCAGCAGCGGGCATTGCCAGGATTGGACAATAGGGAATCCTTCCCAGCGGTCACGTGCTTATAAGGCGAGTCTATTAAGTAGAGGTGAACATTCTGGCGCACGCCTTAATCCTAGAAAAATTCCAACAGGTACCATGTAATCCAGTTCAATCTGTCACATATTACCTGGAGAGGAGATCTAATCTAATCATATCTTATTATAATGGAGATTATGTGTTTGAACCAAAACTACATCATAATTCCCTAATTTATTTATGTCACATTCTCCATGATTTTATCTTTTACTTAAAATCTCAATTATTAATACTGTTGGCCTTATATCTTATTAATAATAGAGATTCACTTCCGGTTTTTGTCTGTAACAAAAATTATTGTCACTGCTTACGTCACATTACCCAACACATAATCCAACGTCATAACATAGAATAAATATACTCAAAAATGTGAGCATTGCAAACGTTAGACAATCCTCATTTTTCAATAAATATATGCCCGGCATTATATATTTATATTATAGATTGTTTATTTCTATAATATAATATATAAAGTTATCAGAACTGTTTACATTTCAAATTGTCTTAATTTCTTTCTTCTTTTTTACTCCTTTAATAAATTTGACGATTTTTTACATGACTTATGGTTTTACACACTCTCTATGACATTGAATTTTCAGCTCCCATCCCCCTCAGGGCAATATCTTTCAAAAAAAAATTATTTTTACTCGCCGGAGGGTGTCTTTTCATTTTGCTAGTACATATTAATAATATGTAATTGCATTTATATATGCAACCAAATAGCAGTTTTACAGTGTGAATGAGGAGGCTAATTTGCATATTTGATCTTTGAAATTTTGTCTTAATAAATATTTACTTTTATTATTGATTTCTTAATTGCTTGGTTTATTTTAATAAATATGAGCAAAAATCCCGTCGACAAAATCATAAAAAAAATCCATTAGCAAAAAGCAAATAACTTTATTTTATTCTTTTTACTCTCTAATTTAGGAAAATTTAGCAATGAAAGCTGTTTAATTCTTTGATTATACCTCCTGAGTTCTTATTTAGTTTTGTTAGTCTTTTTAATTTGATGTAATATTTGAATTACATTATAACTTTAATACTTTCACCTGGAAGGTGCATATTTTTACTCGTTGTTTTAAATAATTTGTATTTTTTAAATGCTTTCTCTTCTCTTATGTCATTGACCTTTGTTTTAACACAGATGGTCAGCATATAGTACTGACCAATGGATTGGACTGGAAGCTGGCTCTAGTTCTTGTACAAGTCCTTGGCAGCAGTAATAGTGGCAAAACAGTATGGATGAAGAAAAAGAAAACATGCCACAATCAAGTCGACAGGTAACGGTTCAGATATTTCTTCTATATATGCTGTTGTAAAAAGTATCTTAAATTTTTAACCAGAGAAAAAATATATATATGTGCATGTAAGTATATGTGTGTGTGTGTGTGTGTAATATATATATATATATGCAGCTTAGTGTCATACCCAGGACACCCTTTTTTGAGGAGGTCTTACTCTTACGTTGGGGATACAGTCAGCTAAGCCCCCTTGACTGGATGATTTTCACATGTAGAGTCTATTTCATCTCTGACCATCAGACCATGTGTCTAGTGGCTTTAGCCATTGGACCAGTGAGATATTATTATCAGTGTGATCCCAGGGGGCTATCCGCCTAGGCAACACCTGCCCCCTCGATTTAAAGGGTTTATTGTCCAGTGCCTGAGACACCTTAAAAGAGGAATACCAAGGAGATTCATGCAATTTTTAAACAATTGCCACGCATGAGCTTCGGTTTGTGCATGGTTCCACACTATGATGATCCTTGTGTTCAACTGACATGGTGGTATGTCAGGAAATACTTACTAATGACTTATTAGCAATTTGGTTTCACGGACTAATTTGTTAATGTTGGTGAGGTTCAGTCTCAATGGATACTTTTTTCCTATTTAGTACAGACATAGTTCAGCAAATAGCTCTTCTTTTTTTTTTTTATAATGCTTACATTAAAAATAAATCCATTAATTTTACCCGCCCTTTTAGCAGAGCCCTGCGGATGGGACCATAGAATCCCCTGCAGAGGGTAAAAACATCCACCTTCCTCCAAAAGGGGTTCACCTAGCTATGACACTAAACTGCATTCAGTGGTAAAGCTTTGGGGAGTGTAGAGTTATTGCTTCTTTTCTTTCACACCCAAGACCACTTTGACCCAGAGTGGTAGTACTGTGTTTCTCCGAAAATAAGACAGAGCTTATATTAATTTTCACTCCGAAATATAACACTAGGGCTTATTTTTGAGGGATGTCTCATTCTTCATATATCGAAAAATGACATTATGAAGTAAAAGTAAAGTAAAGTCGACGGGGCGGCCTAAAGTCGGTATCAGCCAGTCAGCGAGGGAGTCTATCCCCTTTTCGATAGCGCTAGACCAAGGAGATTGTTTTAGCATCTGAGGTGGAGCGCCACACCTACCATCAGCTCCTTACTTTACTGCACAGATCCCTGTGCTACTCATACGCTGAGTTGGTGAGGACCGGTATCGAACTAGGAACCTTGTGGTTTCTAGCTGAACGCTCTACCAACTGAGCTAACCCGGCCTGAAGTAAAAAATTACAAAATTTCTAAAACAGAAATTATGAAAAACAATTTACATTTATTTACCATTATACTTGTTCTTTCATTCAAAAACTCCTCTAAGTCATTTACTTTATGAAGTGACCTTATTTGCTTTGACCAGGAAAACCTGTAGTTTGGAATTCGTGTGTGTGTGTGTGTGTGTGTGTGTGTGTGTGTGTGTGTGTGTGTGTGTGTATGTGTGTGTGTGTGTGTGTGTGTGTGCAGCTACAGCTTTTCCTGAACATCCAGATAAATAGCACAAGAAAATGTGCATGATCTTGATCATTGACGAAGACGAGTGTTGCATCGCGTGATGTGATTGTAAAGGATGCTTATTTCTTTTGTCTGTCTGCTGCTCTTAACTAGGACTTATTTTAAGGGGAGGGTTTATATTAAAATCATCCTGAAAAATCAGGCTAGGTTTTAATTTGCAGGTAGGTCTTATTTTTGGGGATGTTGAGTGTTTGTGTTGTATGATGTGATTGTAAAGGATGCTTATTTCTTTTGTCTGTCTGCTGCTTTCAACTAGGGCTTATTTTAAGGGGAGGGCATATATCAAAATCATCCTGAAAAATCACGCTATGTCTTATTTTGCAGGATGTTGAGTGTTTGTGTTGTATGATGTGATTGTGAAGAATGCTTATTTCTTTCATCTCTCTTCTGCTTTCAACTAGGGCTTAATTTAAGGGGAGGGTTTATATTAAAATCATCCTAAGAAATCATGCTAAGTCTTATTTTGCAGGTAGGTCTTATTTTTTGGGATGTTCAGTGTTTGTGTTGTATGATGTGATTGTAAAGGATGCTTATTTCTTTTGTCTGTCTTATTTTAAGGGAAGGGTTTATATTAAAATCATCCTGAAAAATCAGGCTAGGTCTTAATTTGCAGGTATGTCTTATTTTGGGGGGAAACAGGGTAGCAGTTAAGGTCCCATTTATGGGTCACATGGATCTGTTTGAGATAATGTTTATCTGTTTAAAATGATTGTAAAAAATGTACCTTATTGATGTAATGAATATATAAATACCTTGGTACCCCCTCACTATAATCTGATTCGACAATGTCATGTATAAATATTCGACACTGTAGTGATACAGGCAACTAAGCCTGAACTTACTCGCCAGACTACACCACGACTGCTCGGAAGACGAACTGCTTTTCAACGCACCAACTACCACTGCGATAATATACCAAATACCAACTTCATAATATATCCCTTAACCCGGATATATCACTTATATAATAGAAAATCATAATTGTTAAACTGACTTCAGCATAAAATAATCCAACAAGAGTTGACATGCCATAAAATGAACGAACCAACCAAATTTACTGCATCCTATGCATCCTACTTAACCTTATATTTATTTATATTCACGTGCAGGCATAAAATCATTTTATTAATGTAGTAAAGTCTGTGGAGTGGCCTATTGTTAGTATCAGCTGAACAGTGAAGGAGTCTATCCCCTTTTTGCAAACACTAAACCAAAGAGATTGTTTTGCTGAGGTGGAGCGCCACATCTACCGCACAGATCAGATTACCCAAGCTGTGCTACTCATGTGCTGAGTTGGCAAGGACTGGTATCGAATATTCACATGCAGGCATAAAATCATTTTTATTAATGTAGTAAAGTCTGTGGAGTGGCCTATTGTTAGTATCAGCTGGACAGCGAGGGAGTCTATCCCCTTTTTGCTAGCACTAGACCAAGGAGATTATTTTGCTGAGGTGGAGTGCCACATCTACTGCACAGATCAGATTACCCAAGCTGTGCTACTCATGTGCTGAGTTGGCAAGGACTGGTATCGAACCCGTAACCTTGTGATTCCTAGTCAGATGTTTTCCCAACTGGACTAAACTGACCCTGAATGAATTATTAATGTAATGTTAGAAAATATTTTGTAGTATCTTTTTTTTTTTTTCATTTTTCTATGCTTGATGATATTTGTTGATGTGTAGTATGCCCCTTTTGACACACAAATTACCATTCCCCATTTATTGCAAGACATCCAGACAGTCGACATAATTTGAGTCCTGATGAAGGTTGCTAAAACTGAAACGTTGACTTCTCCATCAAGAATAAATTCATCTTTTGGAAGACTTTGTTTTTCTATTTTCTACATACTGTCAGATTTATTCCCTATTTTACTCTCATTTGTTGATGTCTAACAATTTTACAGTAAAAGTTTTAATTGTTTTTTGTTTTTTTAATCTCCTGTTTTTAACAATTATAATTTCAGCTGCGAAAGTCAAATCGAATTGCTAATATGGAGGCTGAATCTACCTGGACAAACAGGCATAGACGATATTATCAACCTAAAGAATATAACCCGAATGAATTATGTAGGTAGTTTAATCTCTACTTGTCTGTATTTATGAGGGTTTGATATTTACATTAGATTTTTAATAGCTAGGGTTTCATAGAATAATCTTAACAGGAAGTAGTAAGATACTATACTACATTTTGGGACCTTCTCATTTCAAGTTTCAGTCAGATTAAGGACAACAAATATCAAAATTATTCATAATTTTATCTGTTTTGATGTTACAGTACAAAATTTGGTACCATTATAGATATTGGACTTCTCTATTGTTTGTGGGCTGTGTTCTATAGTACCATTCTTTTAAGACTTTCATGTTGTGTTACTGCATTGAATCAGGTTGCTATGGAGATTTCATAGTCCTTTATTCTTCCAATCATCCAAGAGTGTTCCTACACAGATGGATCTTATATGCCATTAAATATATGTTCCACTATTTAATACTAGCAGGACCTGTGGATATACCACAGTATGATAATTTAATTATTGCAACGTTTGATATATTTACTTAAGTGATAATCTTGATTTAACTCTCTCTTACTTTTTTTTCTTTCTTTCCTTCTTTGTATCTTTTCACCATGTTCCATTGAAACAGATTAGCATTATCACTTCCGCGCTCACCCCCTCTCTCTATCTTTCCCCTACTTTCGTTCTTATATTTTTTTCCGTGTAATATGTCCTATTTCTTCCTTTTCTTTCTTTATAATAAAAACGGAATGGTCCATTATTTAGCTGAGGTGATGACACTCATTAGAAATAAGAATTCGGCAGATGAGCAACACCAGATAATCAGGATTTACATTTTTTTTTTTCTGCATTTCATCTTGTATGATTTGGTGGCCTCATTTTTAATATAGAGGGTGTTTCAAGATGATAATGGTCTGAATATTAAGGAACAAGAGTATTAATATGTACATGACAACAGGCTATCAATACTTGTATTTAGCCTAATGCCATGATAGTGTGATATTAAACATGAATACAGGGAGGGTCTTATATGCCATTGAATATGGTATTATGTATTAATGACTAGATTATGAATACTTGTACCTAGCCTAATGCCATAATACTGAAACATTAAGTGTAAATACAAGGGAGGGTCTTATATGCCATAATATTAAATGTAAATACAGAGGGGGGTCCTATGTACCATTAAATATGGTACTATGTATTAATGACTAGATTATGAATACTTGTACCTAGCCTAATACCATAATACTGTAATATTAAATCTAAATACAAGGGAAGGTCTTATATGCTATATTTAATCTAAATACAGGAGAGGGTCCTATATGCCATTAAATATGGTATTATGTATTAATGATCAGTAGTTGTACTTAGCCTAATGCCATGATATTGTAATATCAAATGTGAATACAAGGAGGGTCTTATATGCAATTGAATATGGTATCATGTACTAATGACCATAGACTATCAGTACTAGTACCTAGTATCCGAATTCCAGTACTTGTGCTAGTTTACTATCTTGGGCTAGACTGGCGTTCGGAGAGGCCCCCTCTGATCAATCGGCTGGTCACGTCAAGCCCTAGCACCTATATGATTTTCCCAACCCTATTGCCCTTATGGCAAGCCCCACCCCTTTTTATCATATGGATGCTAGAAGGTGGTGGCTGCGGGTCTACATGTCCTGGGAATGACGTTAAACTCTATCTGATGGTGAGGTTCCAGTTTTGGAGGTTTGGGGAATGTGGAGCACCCCTTCATCACCATTGCTCCCTGGTCCACTCTGACCCGGAGTGGTAGTACCTGTTAGGGTCCCATCTATGGGTTAAATAGAAAAATGTATTTATAAAAAAATTGTATTATCCATTAATAATTGATTTATTTCAAAACTTTATCGGTATTAAATGACCCACTGAGGTTGATATACCGTAAAACAAAACAAAACAAACAAAACAAATTGTGCTAGTTTAACTATATCATCATCTTCATCAAGTTGTGTTGCTAACATAGATTTCTTTTGGTTTATAAATAAGCATAACATAAATTATTTAAAGATTTACTTTCTAAAAAATAATTGCTTTTTTTTTTCTTTTTTTTCTTTTTCTGCAGGGTGTGAAGAATGTCTGACCACTTACCCAAGTGAATGTCCTGAACATCGGCTACAAATTATCCCTGATAAAGTTGTTCTATCTCGAGCTTGGTCCAGTTTACCATCCATCTTACAAATCTTTCGTCTTGGAGAAAGTACTGGTAAGTTGCATCCAGCGGGCAGCTCGATAAAATCGATGAGTCCTTTAGAATTATTTTTGAAAATAGTTTTGACATATTTCATCATCATCATCAGGTTGTGCTAGTAGCATGTGTTATATACTGGGGTTTTCACTAACCCAAATCAATATAATGTCACATACCTTTCTTACTTCTTACTCTGGTCGTCTTTTCTTCTGGCCGGCTTTGGTTCTATCTTCTAACATCTTGGTCTGGTCTCTTCTAAAGTCGGGACTTTCTTGGGACTTTCTGGGGGGTCTGGTTTCTGTTGGGATTTCTTGTTATCAGAAGCCCTGTGTTATTATTAGTTTTTAGGTAATAAACACAAGACTTCAATTTACGTTGATGTTACTTTATTCCAAATCCCCAAACCAGACAATCTGCGCAGATCCTTACATCTTGCTAGCTCGGCTTCTAACTTCTAACTGCTTTAAACTTACTATATCCTTAAACCGGAAGAGGGCCTTCTATGAGGGTTCCGGTTCTCACGATCCATCCCCGCAAGGCAAGGTGAGATTGAGGTCAAGCGCCGTCACTCACACTCAAGGCCATCAGTTGCACTAATCGCCATTATGATTTCTACAATACCTTATAAAACTATTAGGGATCCAATAATTATGTAACACATGGATATCCATGACCATCTCTCACCAGTTGTCCCTATCATTCATTGTTCTTGGGAGGTCCTCTGCACAGCATCCAATATTTGTGCAGAGTTGGCCAATGTAGGTCTTTTCTGGATAGCCCACACTGGCATGTCTATGTACTGGTTTCCACAGGAGGATGTCACTTATGAGTTCGTCCTTGCTTCCCCGGCAGTGTCCAGCATGTCTTGTTTGCCTCACTGGGATGGTTTGTGTGATAGGAGGCAAGTGGCCGTACAGCTGCTTTTTGTGGTGCATTGTTACCACAATTTGTTTAAGATCAGTTGCAGCATTCTTGTGCAGCTCCCATCTAGCTTATTCTCTAGGCACTTTGTTACGGTCCAAGTGGTGCAGCCATACAGTAGCACTGATACAACTACAGCTTGAAATGATCTGTTGGAATTTTTTGGTTATAAGGCGTGTGCCAAATGGTCACTTCTACTTATAGACTCTCTGACTACCATGTGACCAGCCTTGTTGTCCAATCACTGGCATTGCTCTGCTGCTGTTGTTGTTATTTATACTGGCTGATTCTAATCTTAGCTCACTGCTACTTGGATCTTCTTCGACGTCGGACCTAAAGGATTCTATACCACAGGACTTATTCACTTACCAAAGGATTCTCTATCACGGGACTTATTCACTTACCAAAGGATTCTATAGCTCGGGACTTACTTACTTATTTACTTTGAGTTCTTTCCAACTGGCCAAGGATGGCGGCCAGATACTTAACATGATCACTGAATATTTTTAAATTTGCATTACTTAGGAAAAGAGGGGCATTTAGGGTAACTGTGATTGTCATAGGAAATGGAATTGGCAACCTGAGTTCAAATCCTGAACAGGGCATTTGCGCTTCACTTTGCACTAATGCCCTTGGGAAAGGCATGAATCCATATATTCTCCCTCCAGCTATGGGTAAAATAGTTGGACAGACTGGGCTCTTTAATCATGGTGTGACAACCAATCTAGGAGAAGGAAAAACTTTGAATCCAGACCGCCTATCATTATCATCAGGTTGTGCTGACAGCACAGATACCCAAGATTCTCTCTAACCAGCCATCCCTGGCAGGTCATCTGTGCAGCATCCAGAATCTGCACATAGCTGATTGATGCAGGTTTTTTGATTGCTGGGCAGCCTACACTGGTGTGTCCATGTTTAAGTGTCCCCAGGAAAATGTCACTTATGAATTTGTCCTTGCTTCTCCACCAGTGTCCAACAGCTATAACTCCACTTAAAAACTGACCTTGTGTCACATCAAGTCCATGGTGGAGGGGTTGAGTACATATAATTGTAATTTTCATTACTTAATAGATTGCTGTAGTATTATTATATCCAATTTTTAGTTATTCATGAAAGTAAAGCTAGGTTTATATTTATCCTTTTTGGTTTATAGGTTTACTCTCATGGAATGGGACCAAATGAGATTTATTTTTCAGCATGGTCCCTCTTGCCGTCCATACACTTCTATTGTTGTTGCAGTGCTTGGACCCCATTGGTCAAAAAAAGTTATTGACAGCAGATATGACATCATCATATTAACTTTTTAACCCACCCTCGTTGTTCTAAGTTGTTAATTATATTTAATTCACTTTGTTTTAGTGTGACTGATTCAGGTAAACAGACAAACAAATTTAATGACAGCAGCTTTTATACACTAGGGCGAACCAAAAGTTTTGCAATATTTTGGTAATGTGAGGCACAATTTGGCAGCTCTGTATGCTTTTGCTGAGATTGTGAAGGTGACAAACCACACTGGACCAGGAGATGCTGAACTTGCCTGATACTCTCCAAGTGCTACTCTATGGCTTAGAGTATGGCTTCAGAATACACGCTTTAGGCTTACCTATTTGAGCATTGAGGTACTTGCATTTATGTCTTAGTTTGAACTCAAAAAGCATAGTTCCTGAATTATATTTGATATATCCGGGTTAAGGGATATATTCTGAAGTTGGTATTTGGTATATTATCGCAGTAGTCGTTGGTGCGTCAAATAGCAATTCGTCTACCGAGCTGTCATGGGGTAGTCTGTCGAGTAAGCTTAGGTTGTAGGCTTAGGTACAGGTGCCTGTACCAACACAGTGTTGACTATTTATACATGACACTGTCCAATCAGATTATAGTGAGGGGGTACCAAGGTATTTACATATTAATTATATCAATATTACATTGCATGTTCATCTGTGCAGCTTTCAAATCACATATGGAGTGAATCAATGCACTACATGTCAGAGCACCCACTACCACAATACTACCAACCACAGCTTGAACTACTTTGGTCATATGTTTTTTTAGATGATCTTTATGTCTTACTTGAAACATCTGATTACTTACCTACTGTAAAATATAATTTAAAAATTTTTTAATTTAATTTTATTTTTTGTATATTTCTAGAACTTGGGGTGTTTGCGAAGCGATATATTTCCAAATCAACTCAGTTTGGACCATTCATAGAAACCAGTAGCCAACCAGAATATGTTGGCTGATAGCAAATTCATTCTAATGGTGAGTCAAAATTGTTCACTCTTTTTTTTTATAATGAAATAATTACAGATATCTAGCAATTATTGTTGTAAGTTTCATCTTGCAACACACTGGTTAAAAAGAGACTGTCTAAATCGTCCAAGATGAAATGCAAAAATGTAAATCCTAATTATCTTGTGTTGCTTATCCATCAAATTCTTATTTCTTATGAGTCTTGTCACTTCAGCTTAAATAATGGACCATTCCATTTTATTATAAAGAAAGGGAAGAAAAAGAACATGCTAAATAGAAAAGATATAATAGAAAAAGAGTAGAAGGTAGATCGAGGGAGTGAGAGTTGCGGAAGCGATAATGCTAATTTGTTTCAATCAAACATAATGAAAAGATGAAAAGAAGGAAAAAAGAAAAATGTGAGATAGTTAAATCAAGATTATTATACTTTTTACATACTTAATTATTTTGCAATAGCTCTTAAGTAAACATATCAAATGTTATAATAATTAAATTATATTATATTGTGGTATATCCACAGGTCCAGCTTGTTAATATAAAAGTTTTTAGAGAATGGTCCCAAATTTCCTATAGTTTAGGTCTCAAAAAGTAAGTTTAACCCTGTTGAAATACAAAAGTAAATGTAAGCATTTCCATTTGTGTTATGGAATGAAAAATTGATCTTTGCTGTAAAGATTGGTAATTTATGAGGAAGTGCGTCCCGGTCTCCTGCCTCAAAGATTGCTACCCGGTGACTGTCAAAATAACAAACCCAGCTCGTCGTAATTCTTGTTTATTTATCGTAATTTGTTGTAATTCTTGTTTAGATATGAAGATGGATATATAGTTTTGAATAGACTGAGATAGATAGATAGATAGATAGATAGATAGATAAACAAACAAAATAATATAGAGATATGAACAAATGGAGATAGATAGATAGATATTTTCGACAAGTAAATGTATTGGGGGTCGCTTTTTTTGTCGTAATTCTTGTTTATTTAAACTAAAAACAAGATATTAAACAAACATGAAAAAAAAAAAATCTTAGTATTTAAAGTAATATAGATAAATATGAACAAATTGAGATAGATAGATAGATAGATATGAAGATGGATAGTTTTGAATAAACTGAGCTGGTCGTTTATTTTAATAGTCACCGGGTAGCAATTTTTGAGTATTTTAGTATTTAAAGTAATATAGATAAATATGAACAAATTGAGATAGATAGATAGAGAGATAGATATGAAGATGGATAGTTTTGAATAGACTGAGCTGGGTCGTTATTTTAATAGTCACTGGGTAGAATTTTTGAGTATTTTAGTATTTAAAGTAATATAGATAAATATGAACAAATTGAGATAGATAGATAGATAGATAGAGACATAGATATGAAGATGGATAGTTTGAAATAGACTGAGCTGGGTCGTTATTTTAATAGTCACCGGATAGCAATTTTTGAGGCAGGAGACCGGGACGCACTTCCTCATAAATTACCTAAAGATTTTTGACTAAATGGATTATTGAATACAAACGCTTTTGCTGTTGTATTATTTGGATTCTTTGGACTATTGTCCTCATCTTTATTGTTTATATACTGTTATAGTGTTATATACATGTGCAAGTGAAGAGAAAGTATGATCCCCAATATATGCATCACATGTAGAAGAACATGATCCAAGAGAGTCTACCATACACAACGTTCAACTGATGCACTCTCCGGCCTTCTTCAGGTGTTTCTTGTTGAACTTGGGAACCTTCTTTTTCGAAAACTTCGGGAGACTCCATGTCATAATTGGGAGCCATCACGGAACTTTGAACTCAACCTTTTATTCAATCCATGAGGGTAGACTGTTTTCAATTCGGTTAACTATGACCGGGTACCAGTTGGATATATGGCGCAACAGATATAAGGGTTGAGTTGATACAGTTCAAAAGTGACGATCATCTGTAGATGACAGGTTCAATCCTGGCCAAGGGTGATAATAACATAGAATACTTAACATAGTTTAACACTTGTACCTGGTCATGGTTAACGGAATGAGAACAGTCTATCCCTGTAGATTGAATAAAACGTTTCGGTTCGAAGTCCTGGAAAGGCTCACGATTATGACATGAAAGTTACCGAGTTCGACAGAAACACCTGAAGAAGGCCAGAGAGCACGTCGGCTGAAGTGTGTATATAACAATAAAGATGAGGACAATAGTCCGAAAAATCAAGATAATACAAATTATCAAGCCTCATCTTAAAATTTCAGAGAAATAGTACCTTTTCCTGTTGTTTCATTGCACAAACAAGGGAGGTTTTAACTCTTTTGCCTGTATAAAGTAGAATAGAGTGATCTGCCCCTATGTCTAGGCTGAACAGGGTGATCTGCCCTTGGCCAGATTGGCTATAAATATGGAGACAGTCAGACATTTGCATTGTACTCTGGACATCTGAAAGAAATGGTGACCATGTCTTTCGTCTTTATATTGCTTTTGTAAAACAATGGATGTTTTAACCATTTTGCTTTTGTAACAATGGATGTTTAACCATTTTGCTTTTGTAAAACAATGGATGTTTTAACCATTTGCTTTTGTAAACAATGGATGTTTTATAACTCTTGACATTTTTCCATTTAGTTGGAGAAAGAAAATAATGATGTTATTATTTTAAAAACATCTGATGAGAACAAATGCAATTGGATGATGTTTGTTCGTCCTGCGGAAAATTTTGCTGAGCAGAATCTTGTGGCCTATCAACATGGACAGGATATTTTTTTTACCGTCTCCAAAAACATTGAACCAAAACAAGAACTCAAGTTAGTAAAACATTTTTTTTTGTTATTTGTGGTAGGAACTTTGATTTGGATAGTATTTTATTTTTTATTATTTGTTTATTATTAAATTTTCATACCAGTATTAAATGGTTGAGTAAGACTAGGGATCAAGTACCAGCAAGTCTCTTCGATACCAGAGAATTCTCCTCAGAATTCTTGCTGTTTTCAGATGCTGTCTCGATGATCATCATTTGTTGTATAACTCATACTTTTATCTGGTATTCTGTATAACAGACTTTACATGTAAAAACTCAAAATCCCCGCATAGTACAATAGCACTTCATTTTAACACCCTACCACCACAACCTTACACACCTCAAATGCATTCTAATAGAACACGCATTTCCAACAACGCAATCATGAAAAACAAGCAGAAACTAAATGGATTCTAAAATTACCAAACTCACATGAGGGACTGAACGCTGACATCGGAATACACTGTTATTATAAATTTTTTACAGACGCTGCCGTTGTTCAATAACAACAGAGACAAAAGATCCGTTGAACAGGAACAACAGTCCATTTGATAAAGGGTATCTAACGAACCCCAAGATTTATGATAAAAAATAACTAATAATTGACGGTGTAAATGAAAAACATGTCCTTTCTTAATCGCGATCAAAAAGGGGGCCTAAAGGTCATATGGTCCAATTTAGATTAGATAATTTTAGATAGAATTTAATAAAATGTGAGCTCACCAAAAAGAAAGTTATAAAGCAAAATTACAAGACATCCCAGTATCACCGAGAATAAGGAAGAGTCCCAGAATGCAGAAGAATAATCCTAAGAAATGCAGTATTTCATATCAGTATTTGGATAACCGTTGAATGAGACAGACCGCAAATTGTGGCTCTCGTTTAATTAGGCTAATTCTTGCACGTGCAGTTGAATTGTCTCAACTATCTATACACACTTCCCACGGTTTGTACTCATGACTGGAAGTGTAGGTCAAAACAGGGTTAAGTCATGTCCATCATCCCTCCTGTATTTTTCCAATTAACTGTTATTTCAAATTTCAATAAATACACTACAATAATCATGCATAATTAATAGGATACCCATTAATTATGCAACATATTCTTCCTCAAATCTTATATTTTAAAAATACATAATGTTTTCAGTAGAAATTCAGTATGATCACAAAATGTCTACTATATAGAGAAAAAGGCATGATCTCCATGTTGTATTACATCAAGAGAAGAACAGGATCCAAGTGTTTTTACCATATGCGAAAAGAGAGAAAGCATGATCCAAATGTGTTTACTACATACAGCAAGAACATGATCAGTGTGTTTCCATATGCAAGAAAGAGAGAAGCATGATCCACAGTATGTGTTTACCACATAACAGAAAAAACATGAGCCAAGTATTGGTTTACCACATACAGAAAAACATGATCCAAGTATTGTGTTTACCACATACAGAAGAACATGATCCAAGTTTGTCTACCACATGCAAAAAGGAGAAAGCACAATCCCAATATGGTCTACTACATGTAGAAACAAATGATCAAATTTCAGTTCAAATATCCATTGTTTTATGATGTAATGGTTTTCATATGTAAATGAAGTAATGCTATAAAAGCAAGAGGACTGCCTCAGTAATAAGCAGTCGTCTACTACACTTGACTAAGATATTTTTTATTTCCCCAACACTGCTTCATTTCATAAACACAATACACAGAAAATAAGAGAAAGTTAAATTTGATTAAAGCCTTAAGTATTACCAAATATTAATAGATGCTCAATGTCCATAACTTACTATTATTAAAAATGATTGATATTTTAATTATTTCTAAACTATGTTCTATTACAGGTGTGTATGCATGTAATTATGCTGAACGTATTGGTGCTCAAGTTTTGGACATTACAGATGAAGAGTATAGAAGGTATGGTTTTAACTTTTGTAAAACCTTTTTTTCTTTTTTATTTTTGATTAAAAATTGAAGATTATTAAAGCAGAGAGTCCCTTTTTTAAAAGAAACAAACCCCATTCATAGTATATTTTAGATGGCAGTGTATATACAATGTTATATATATTATATATATTATATATTATATATATATATATAAATATCTGTATATAAATGGGAGAGGAGAGAAGATGGGCTCTTTACTTTCTGCTTGTCCTACTTCGTTGACCACCATCTTCATCTGGGCTTCATTCTTCCTTCTGAGCGGGCTAGTCTAATTCCTTGTTGATGAATTACACAAGAATTGTTGTTTGTATAGACTACCAAGAACCCACAGCCCAAAAGGATTATAACTGTCGATGAGAAGACAGCATCTTAGGAGCATCGACTGCCAAAATCTATTAAACTAACTTAATTTCTTTGCACATGCCTTTTTTGGCAAGAAGGTCGGGGGGGGGTCAAGTTAAAGGTAGACTCTGTCAATAACTCTAGAACAGCTAACAGTAACTTTCCACTTACCCCTGTTAATGAATTTTAATGGTTCAAAAAATATAACTACACTTCATACTAAATTTGTAGCTACGACAAACTATGTAACTGCGAAATTGTATTAAAAATTTGCATCATAAAATGTTCAAATAAATTTGTACAAGTGCATAAAGACTTGTGAGTTGTTATATCATTCTTATTGTTTAGATATTGATTAAGTACAACTTAGAATTAGATTTGTTCTTATATTTGAACTTTTAAGGATAACTAATTATGTCAGTGTTATCTGTGTATCGGACTATTGTCCCCATCTTCATTTGTTACTTGTACGTTTCGGCCGATATGCCCTCCGGCCTTCTTCAGCTATTTCTTGTCGGACTCGGGAACCTTCTTTTTCTAACTCGGGAACTTCTTGTCGTATTCGGGAACTTTCTGTCGTATCCGAGCCAGTAATTTATGTCATATAAGGAAATTGACCTTTGTGTCACATCCGTATTTGTGCAGAGGGTTGGTCAATATATAGATATATATATATATGATATATATTATATTATATGATATATTTGGGAGGAATATGTGCTTCTGAAAAATAGCCATATTTGTTTACATAGTATTATATATATATGTGTATATGTAATATATAATATATATTATTATGCTGTATATAGATGTATTAGGGTGCAAACCACATGAAATGAGTGGATGAGTAGCACTGGAAGAGTATCAGTGAGTATACACTACCTTTCACACTTGTTTCTGGGAAATGGTGGATGATATTTTTGTGTTTTTTTCTGGTTTTTCAGTCGCTAATGAACAAAGGAATGTGGTGGGCCATGTTATGAATGTAACAAACGTTCGAGACATCAAGCGGCTCTCGAGAAACATTTGGTTGTGCGACGAAAGAAAATGCAGCTCACAACAAGAGGAAGAATTTTTATGCTCAAGGGAGATGCCTTATCGAAAAACGTCAAAAGAAAAATTCACACCTCTTCTACTGAAAAAGATAGAAGAACATCACAAACATTCTAATGTAAGTATAATAATACTCATGTTCCTTTAATTGTACAACCGTTAATCATCTTGCAATTACTCTCTGTAAAAATGAGACTGTCCAAATCATCCAAGATGAAATGCAAAAATATAAATCTTGATTATCTGTTGGTGTTGCTTTCCACAAATTCTTATTTCTTGATGAGTATCGATCACCTCAGCTTAATAATGGACCTTTCTGTTTTATTATAAAAAGGGGCAAGAAAAAGGACATACTACACAGAAAAAATATATAAGAAAGAAAGAGAGTTAGGGAAAGAGAAAGAGAGGGGTGAGTAAATGAGCCATAAACTAATCTGTTTTGATCGACAGAAGGAAAAGATTGAAAAGAAGGTAAGAAGAAATAAGTGTGAGAACAGTAAATCACAGATCATATATTTTACATTTGAAGTATTTGCCAAATAGCTCTTTAAGTAAACATGATCAAATTGTGTGATAATAAATTATCATATATATATGTTATATCCACAGGTCTTGCTAGTCCTTTATTAGTCTCTTATGCATTATTCTTCTTTTTGGATCCAAATGAAAGAAACAAAATAACACCCATGCCTGATGGGCTCTTAACCTTGGTAGGCAACCAGCTAGAAGAAGGAAAACTCTGAATCGAAACCTGTAACTCTGCTTAGAAATTGATCTGTGGTCCATCCTGCTGTGTGGGAGGGTTGGTAATAGTATAGTATGATAAAAAGTTGCTGTGTTTGCGATAGAGCAATTGAAGAATACGTTCAGGTGCTAGGGTGTGACATGACCAACCAATTTGATTGGATGGCCTTTCGAACAAGTGAAATATTGGGCTTACAGTGTATTGTAAAAGATCGTCACTTATTAGTTTCAAAGGGTTAAAAGAATATTGTTGAGTGTTAATTGTCTGAAAGAATGAAAATCTCTTAAATCATTATAAGGAGATTCGGTGTCTGTCTGTAACTGGAACTACATCACTGTTTATGTTAATAATGTGCCTCAGGAATGTGTAAGTTTATTCAATGAGTATAAGTATATAGTCAAAATCATATACTAGAAAAAAGAACAACCTGTATTATAAATATTAAAAATTAAGTATTGAAATATTAAATGGTCACATTGTTTGTTAAAACCAAGTTTGAATAAATAATACCCAGTATTTATTGATTAATATATATATATATAGTTTTATTTCAATATATATTTTAAAGTTATCTTAAACAGAGTTTTACAGAAATATTAACAAATCAAGTAATGTCAAAATCTTCTACATTAAATATTAAAGAGGTTGTATATCTTAACTATTGGTTTAGGTTGTGCATTCTGCTTTCATTACAAGTTTTAAATTTAACGACATTTTCATCTCATGTTTACCGTTTGCTTAAAATAAACTTGGTAAGAAAAATATACTTATTCCCTTAAAACAGGTTCCATCAATCATCGTACCCCTCTGCTCTTTTTTTTCAGATTCAATGTACAGGGTTTAAAAAAAAATAAAAAAGTGTTTCTGTAGTTAAATTTGATATTTGCATATGTTATTAGAAAGAAAATATTTTATTTCTGAAGTTTGGACCAGCAAAACTATTTTATGTTTATTTATTAAAAAAAATATAGATGTTCATAGATCTGTTTACATTTTTTTATGAAAGAGGCATGGCAAAATTAATTTGTTAGCACGCTGGAGGCATTTTAGTTTTTTTTGCTTGTACCAGTCAAATTCTTACAAATATTTCCATCTTTGGAAAACAAAAAAAGAAACGAAAGCAGTTTTGTTAAAAAATAATGATTAAATTATTTGAGATGTTTATTTAGATTCCAAAAGATTGAAATATTTGTAAGATTGGGACTGGTACAAGCCAAAAAAAAATAAAAAAGAATCCCTCCAGCAGTGTAAAAGATAATTTTGCCATGCTCGCTTCATAAAAATGAAACAGATCTATGAAATCTTATATTTTTTTTTAATAATAAACATAAAAAATATGTTTGCTGTCAAAATTCAAAAAATATTTTCTTTCTAATTTAAACCAATATTGCAAAATATCAAATTTAACTACAGAACACCTTTTTATTTTTTTAAAACCCTGTATCATTGAATCTGAAAAAAAAAGAAGCAGAGGGTAAGCATGATGATGAAACTGTTTTTAGAGGAAAGTATATTTCTTGACCAGTTTATTTTTAAGCAGAAGGGGTAAACATGATTGATGAAAAATGTAGTTAAATTTAAACTTGTAATGAAAAAGCAGACATGCACAAACCTAAACCAATAGTTAGATATACAAACATCTTATATTTATGTAGAAGATTATGGACTATTACTTGTTTGTTAATAATTTTCTCGTAAAACTCTGTTAGATAACTTTAAAATATATATTGAAATAAAAAACTAATATATATATATATAAATCAATAATACTGGGTATGTATTATTCAAAAAACTTTGTTTTAACAAACATGTGACCATTTAATATTTCATACTTAATTTCTTAATATTTATAATACAGGGTTGTTTTTATTCTAGGTATTAATGTAATTGACTATAAATTAAATACTCATTGATTAAACTTACACAATTCGAGGACATTTTAACATAAACAGGTGATGTAGTTTCAGTTACAGACAGACACGAATCTCCATTATAATAAGATTTAAGAAGATATAACATTTCTTTCAGACAATTACACTCAACAATATTCTTTTAACCCTTTGAAACTATAAGTTGAGAGATATTTTACAATTACACTGTAAGCCCAATTACTTACTTGGTCGAAAGGCCCCATCCAATCAATTGGTTGGTCATGTCCAAACCTAGCACCTGACCGATTTCTTCAAATTGCTCTTATGGCAAACACACAACCTTTACATATATATATTTACCAACCCTCCACACAAGCAGGATGTGACACAAGAAATCAATTTTCTTAAGCAGAGTTAAACAGTTGAATTCAGAGTTTTCCTCTTCTAGACTGGTTGCCTAACCAAGGTTAAAGAGGCCCATCAGCGATGGTGTTATTTTGTTTCTTTCATTTGGATCCAAAAAGAAAGAATAATGCATATTAGAGACAATAAAAAGGACTAGCAAGACCTGGATATAAAATATATATATGATAATTTAATTATTCACACATTTGATTATGTTTACTTAAGAGCTATTGCAAATACTTCAATATGTAAAAAGTATGATGATCTTGATTTAACATTGTCTCACACTTTTTTTCTTCTTACCTTCTTTTTCATCTTTTCCTTATGTTCGATTCAAAAACAGATTAGTATATGCTTCCATTTACTCACCCTCTCTTTATCTTTCCCGCTACTCTCTTCTTCTTATTATATTTTTCTGTGTAGTATGTCCTTTTCTTCCCTTTTTATATAAAAACAGAAAGGGTCCACTTATTTAGCTGAGGTTTGACGATACTCATTAGAAATAAGAATTTGTGGATAAGCAACACCAGATAATCAAGATTTATATTTTGCATTTCATCTTGGATGATTTGGACAGTCTCATTTTTAACCAGAGAGTATTGCAAGATGAATAACGGTTGTACAATTAAGGAACATGTATATTATACTTACATTAGAATGTTTGTGATGTCTCTTCTTCTTTTTCATAGAAAGAGTGTGAATTTTTTCTTTTGAGTTTTCGAATATAAGGCATCTCCCCTTGAGCATAAAAATCTTCCTCTTGTTGTCGAGCTGCATTATTCTTCGTGCACAACCAAATGTTTCTGAAGAGCAGCTGATGTCTTGAACGTTTGTTACATTCATAACATGGCCACTCACATTCTTTGTCATTTAGGACTGAAAACAGAAAAAAAACACAAAAAATATCATCCACCCATTTCAGAACAAGTGTGGAAAGGTAAGGTTACTCACCTGATACTCTTCCAGTGCTACTTCATCCACTCATTTCATGTGGTTTGCACCCTAAAACATTATTATACATGCAATATATATATAATATTTAATATATACATATTACATGCATATATATATATATATGTAAACAAATATGGCTTTTCAGAGCACATATTCTCCAATATATATATATATATATATATATATATATTATAATAATAATATTGACCAAACCCTCTGCACAAATAGGATGTGACACAAGGTCAATTCTAATGACATAAATTATGGCTCCCGGATACGACAAGAAAGTTCCCGAACGACAAGAAGTTCCCGAGTTTGAAAGAGTTCCCGAGTCCGACAAAGAAAATACACCTGAAGAAGCCGGAGGGCATATCGGCCGAAACGTACAAGTAACAATGAAGATGGGGAAATAGTCCGAATAACACAGATACACAACATAAATTAGTTATCCTTTTAAAAAGTTATATAAGAACAAAACTAATTCTCAGTACTTATCAAATATCTAAACAATAAGAATGATGATAAAAAACTCACAAGTCTTATGCACTTGTCACAATTTATTTTGAAATTTTATTGATGCAAATTTTTTAAATACAAATTTCTGCAGTTACATAGTTTGTCGTAGCCTACAATTTTATGTATGAAGTGTAGTTATATTTTTGAATTAAAATTCATTATAACAGGGTAAGTGGAAAGTTTACTGTTAGCTGTTAGAGTTATTGACAGCAGTTAACCTTACTTGACCCCCCCCCCCGACTTCTGCCAAGAAAGGCATGTGCAAAGAAAATTAAGTTAGTTAAGTAGATTTTGGCAGTCAGATGCTCCTAAGATGCTGTCTTCTCATCGCACAGTTATAAATCCTTTTGGGCTGTGGTTCTTAGTAAAGTCTATAAAAAAACAACAAATTCTTGTGTAATTATTCAACAAGGAATTAGACTACCCAGCTCAGAAGGAAGAAATCAGCCCAGATGAAGATGGTGGTCACGAAGTAGGAACAAGCAGAAAGTAAGAGCCCATCTTCTCTCCTCTCCCTTTATATACCAGATATATATATATATATATATATATATATATATATTAATATATAACATTGTATATAAACACTGCCATCAAAAATATAATAATGAATGGGGTTATGTTTCTTTTAAAAAAAGGGACTCTCTGCTTTAATAATCTTCAATTATTTAATCAAAAGATAAAAAAGAAAAAAAGGTTTTACAAAAGTTAAAACCATACCTTCTATATCTTCATCTGTAATGTCCAAAACTTGGAGCACCAATACGTTCAGCATAATTACATGCATACCACACCTGATAGAACATTAGTTTAGAGAAAATAAATTAAAAATATCAATCATTTTTAATAAATAGTAATTATGACATTTGAGCATCTATTAATATTTGGTAATACTTAATGCTTTAATCAAATTTAACTTTCTCTTATTTTCTGTGTATTGTGTTTATGAAATGAAGCAGTGTTGGGGAAATAAAAAATATCTTAGTCAAGTGTAGTAGACGACTGCTTATTACTGAGGCAGTCCTCTTGCTTTATAGCATTACTTCATTTACATATGAACCAATTACATCATAAAAACAATGGATATATTGAACTGAAATTTGATCATTTGTTTCTACATGTAGTAGACATATTGGGATTGTGCTTTTCTCCCTTTTGCATGTGGTTAGACAAACTTGGATCATGTCTCTGTGTAAACACATACTGGATCATGTTTTTTGTATGTGGTAAACACATACTTGGATCATGTTTTCTGTATGTGGTAAACACATACTTGGATCATGCTTTCTCTCTTTTTGCATATGGTAAAACACCTTGGATCATGTTCTTCTGTATGGTAGTAACACATACTTGGATCATGCTTTCTCTCTTTTCGCATATGGTAAAAACACTTGGATCCTGTTCTTCTTGATGTAATACACACATGGAGATCATGCTTTTTCTCTATATAGTAGACATATTGTGATCATACTGAATTTCTACTGAAAAACATTATGTATTTTTAATATAAGATTTGAGGAAGAATATGTTGCATAATTTAATGGGTATCCTATTAATTATGCATGAGTATTGTAGTGTATTTATTGAAATTTGAAATAACAGTTAATGGAAAAATACAGGAGGGGATGATGGACATGACTTAACCCTGTTTTGACCTACACTTCCAGTCATGAGTACAAACCGTGGGAAGTGTGTATAGATAGTTGAGAATCAATTCAACTGCACGTGCAAGAATTAGCCTAATTAAACGAGAGCCACCATTTGCGGTCTGTCTCATTCAACGGTTATCCAAATACTGATTATGATACGCATTCTTCTTAGGATTATTCTTCTGCATTCTGGGACTCTTCCCTTATTCTCGGTGATACTGGGATGTCTTGTAATTTTGCTTTATAACTTTCTTTTTGTGAGCTCACATTTTATTAAATTCTATCTAAATTATCTAATCTAAAATTGGACCATATGACCTTTAGGCACCCCTTTTGATCGCGATTAAGAAAGGACATGTTTTTCATTTACACCGTCATTATTAGTTATTTTTTATCATAAATCTTGGGTTCGTTAGATACCCTTTATCAAATGACTGTGTTCCTGTTCAACGGATCTTTTGTCTCTGTTGTTATTGACAACGGCAGCGTCTGTAAAAAATTTATAATAACAGTGTATTCCGATGTCAGCGTTCAGTCCCCTCATGTGAGTTTGTAATTTTAGGAATCCATTTAGTTTCTGCTTTGTTTTTCATGATTGCGTTGTTGGAAATGCGTGTTCTATTAGAATGCATTTGAGGTGTGTAAGGTTGTGTGGTAGGGTGTTAAAATGAAGTGCTATTGTACTATGCGGGGATTTGAGTTTTACATGTAAAAGTCTGTTATACAAGATACAGATAAAGTATGAGTATACAACAAATGATGATCATCGAGACAGACATCTGAAAACAGCAAGAATTCTGAGGAGAATTCTCTGGTATCGAGAGACTTGCTGGTACTTGATCCCTAGTCTTACTCAACCATTAATACTGGTATGAAAATTTAATAAATAAACAAAATAATAAAAATAAAAAAAAACTATCCAAATCAAAGTTCCTACCACAAATAAACAAAAAAAAATGTTTTACTAACCTTGAGTTCTTGTTTTGGTTCAATGTTTTTGGAGACGGTAAAAAAAAATATCCTGTCCATGTTGATAGGCCACAAGATTCTGCTCAGCAAAATTTTCCGCAGGACGAACAAACATCATCCAATTGCATTTGCTCATCAGATGTTTTAAAATAATAACATTCATTATTTTCTTTCTCCAACTAAAATGGAAAAATGTCAAGAGTTATTAAAACATCCATTGTTTTACAAAAAGCAAAATGGTTAAAACATCCATTGTTTTACAAAAGCAAAATGGTTAAAACATCCATGTTTTTACAAAAGCAAAATGGTTAAAACATCCATTGTTTACAAAAGCAATATAAAGTACGAAAGACATGGTCACCATTTCTTTCAGATGTCCAGAGTACAATGCAAATGTCTGACTGTCTCCATATTTATAGCCAATCTGGCCAAGGGCAGATCACCCTGTTCAGCCTAGACATAGGGGCAGATCACTCTATTCTACTTATACAGGCAAAAGAGTTAAAACTCCCTTGTTTTGCAATGAAACAACAGGAAAAGTACTATTTCTCTGAAATTTTAAGATGAGGCTGATAATTTGTATTATCTTGATTTTTCGGACTATTGTCCTCATCTTTATTGTTATATACACACTTCAGCCGACGTGCTCTCTGGCCTTCTTCAGGGTTTCTTGTCGAACTCGGTAACTTTCATGTCATAATCGTGAGCCTTTCCAGGACTTCGAAACCGAAACGTTTATTCAATCTACAGGGATAGACTGTTCTCATTCCGTTAACCATGACCAGGTACAAGTGTTAAACTATGTTAAGTATTCTATGTTATTATCACCCTTGGCCAGGATTGAACCTGTGTCATCTACAGATGATCGTCACTTTGAACTGTATCAACTCAACCCTTATATCTTTGCGCCATATATCCAACTGGTACCCGGTCATAGTTAACCGAATTGAAAACAGTCTACCCTCATGGATTGAATAAAAGGTTGAGTTCAAAGTTCCGTGATGGCTCCCAATTATGACATGGAGTCTCCCGAGTTCGAAAAGAAGGTTCCCAAGTTCAACAAGAAACACCTGAAGAAGGCCGGAGAGTGCATCAGTTGAAACGTTGTGTATGGTAGACTCTCTTGGATCATGTTCTTCTACATGTGATGCATATATTGGGATCATACTTTCTCTTCACTTGCACATGTATATAACACTATAACAGTATATAAACAATAAAGATGAGGACAATAGTCCAAAGAATCCAAATAATACAACAGCAAAAGCGTTTGTATTCAATAATCATTTAGTCAAAAATCTTTAGGTAATTTATGAGGAAGTGCGTCCCGGTCTCCTGCCTCAAAAATTGCTATCCGGTGACTATTAAAATAACGACCCAGCTCAGTCTATTCAAAACTATCCATCTTCATATCTATGTCTCTATCTATCTATCTATCTATCTCATTTGTTCATATTTATCTATATTACTTTAAATACTAAAATACTCAAAAATTACTACCAGTGACTATTAAATAACGACCCAGCTCAGTCTATTCAAAACTATCCATCTTCATATCTATCTCTCTATCTATCTATCTCAATTTGTTCATATTTATCTATATTACTTAAATACTAAAATACTCAAAAATTGCTACCCGGTGATATAAAAATAACGACCCAGCTCAGTTTTTCAAACTATCCATCTTCATATCTATCTATCTATCTATCTCAATTTGTTCATATTTATCTATATTACTTTTAATACTAAGATTTTTTTTATTCATGTTTGTTTAATATCTTGTTTTAGTTTAAATAAACAAGAATTACGACAAAAAAAGCGACCCCCCAATACATTTACTTGTCGAAAATATCTATTCTATCTATCTCCATTTGTTCATTCTCTATATTATTTTGTTTGTTTATCTTTCTATCTATCTATTCTATCTATCTCAGTCTATTCAAAACTATATATCCATCTTCATATCTAAACAAGAATTACAACAAATTACGATAAATAAAACAAGAATTACGACGAGCTGGGGTTGTTATTTTGACAGTCACCGGGTAGCAATCTTTGAGGCAGGAGACCGGGACGCACTTCCTCATAAATTACCAATCTTTACAGCAAAGATCAATTTTTCATTCATAACACAAATGGAAATGCTTACATTTACTTTGTATTTCAACAGGGTTAAACTTACTTTTTGAGACCCTAAACTATAGGAAATTTGGGACCATTCTCTAAAAACTTTATATTAACAAGCTGGACCTGTGGATATACCACAATATAATATAATTAATTATTATAACATTTGATATGTTTACTTAAGAGCTATTGCAAAATAATTAAGTATGTAAAAAGTATAATAATCTTGATTTAACTATCTCACATTTTTCTTTTTCCTTCTTTTCATCTTTTCATTATGTTTGATTGAAACAAATTAGCATTATCGCTTCCGCAACTCTCACTCCCTCGATCTACCTTCTACTCTTTTTCTATTATATCTTTCTATTTAGCATGTTCTTTTTCTTCCCTTTCTTTATAATAAAAATGGAATGGTCCATTATTTAGCTGAAGTGACAAGACTCATAAGAAATAAGAATTTGATGGATAAGCAACACAAGATAATTAGGATTTACATTTTTGCATTTCATCTTGGACGATTTAGACAGTCTCATTTTTAACCAGTGTGTTGCAAGATGAAAACTTACAACAATAATTGCTAGATATCTGTAATTATTTCATTATAAAAAAAAAGAGTGAACAATTTTGACTCACCATTAGAATGAATTTGCTATCAGCCAACATATTCTGGTTGGCTACTGGTTCTCCTATGAATGGTCCAAACTGAGTTGATTTGGAAATATATCGCTTCGCAAACACCCCAAGTTCTAGAAATATACAAAAAAATAAAATTAAATTAAAAAAATTTTTAAATTATATTTTACAGTAGGTAAGTAATCAGATGTTTCAAGTAAGACATAAAGATCATCTAAAAAAACATATGACCAAAGTAGTTCAAGCTGTGGTTGGTAGTATTGTGGTAGTGGGTGCTCTGACATGTAGTGCATTGATTCACTCCAAATGTGATTTGAAAGCTGCACAGATGAACATGCAATGTAATATTGATATAATTAATATGTAAATACCTTGGTACCCCCTCACTATAATCTGATTGGACAGTGTCATGTATAATAGTCAACACTGTGTTGGTACAGGCACCTGTACCTAAGCCTACAACCTAAGCTTACTCGACAGACTACCCATGACAGCTCGGTAGACGAATTGCTATTTGACGCACCAACGACTACTGCGATAATATACCAAATACCAACTTCAGAATATATCCTTAACCCGGATATATCAAATATAATTCAGGAACTTATGCTTTTTGAGTTCAAACTAAGACATAATGCAAGTACCTCAATGCTCAAATAGGTAAGCCTAAAAGCGTGTATTCTGAAGCCATACTCTAATCCATAGAGTAGCACTTGGAGAGTATCAGGCAAGTTCAGCATCTCCTGGTCCAGTGTGGTTTGTCACCTTCACAATCTCAGCAAAAGCATACAGAGCTGCCAAATTGTGCCTCACATTACCAAATATTGCAAAACTTTTGGTTCGCCCTAGTGTATAAAAGGCGTCATTAAATTTGTTTGTCGTTTACCTGAATCAGTCACACTAAACAAAGTGAATAAATATAATTAACAACTTAGAACAACGAGGGTGGGTTAAAAAGTTAATATGGATGATGTCATATCTGCTGTCAATAACTTTTTTTGACCAATGGGGTCCAAGCACTGCAACAACAATAGAAGTGTATGGACGGCAAGAGGACCATGCTGAAAAATAAATCTCATTTGGTCCCATTCCATGAGAGTAAACCTATAAACCAAAAAAGGATAAATATAAACCTAGCTTTACTTTCAATGAATAAACTAAAAATTGGATATAATAATACTACAGCAATCTATTAAGTAATGAAAATTTACAATTATATGTACTCAACCCCTCCACCATGGACTTGATGTGACACAAGGTCAGTTTTTAAGTGGAGTTATAGCTGTTGGACACTGGTGGAGAAGCAAGGACAAATTCATAAGTGACATTTTCCTGGGGACACTTAAACATGGACACACCAGTGTAGGCTGCCCAGCAATCAAAAAACCTGCATCAATCAGCTATGTGCAGATTCTGGATGCTGCACAGATGACCTGCCAGGGATGGCTGGTTAGAGAGAATCTTGGGTATCTGTGCTGTCAGCACAACCTGATGATAATGATAGGCGGTCTGGATTCAAAGTTTTTCCTTCTCCTAGATTGGTTGTCACACCATGATTAAAGAGCCCAGTCTGTCCAACTATTTTACCCATAGCTGGAGGGAGAATATATGGATTCATGCCTTTCCCAAGGGCATTAGTGCAAAGTGAAGCGGCAAATGCCCTGTTCAGGATTGAACTCAGGTTGCCAATTCCATTTCCTATGACCAATCACAGTTACCCTAATGCCCCTCTTTTCCTAAAGTAATGCAAATTTAAAAATATTCAGTGATCATGTTAAGTATCTGGCCGCCATCCTTGGCCAGTTGGAAAAGAACTCAAAGTAAATAAGTAAGTAAGTCCCGAGCTATAGAAATCCTTTGGTAAGTGAATAAGTCCCGTGATAGAGAATCCTTTGGTAAGTGAATAAGTCCTGTGGTATAGAATCCTTTAGGGTCCGACGTCGAAGAAGATCCAAGTAGCAGTGAGCTAAGATTAGAATCAGCCAGTATAATAACAACAACAGCAGCAGAGCAATGCCAGTGATTGGACAACAAGGCTGGTCCATGGTAGTCAGAGAGTCTATAAGTAAGAAGTGACCATTTGGCACACGCCTTATAACCAAAAAATTCCAACAGACATTTTCAAGCTGTAGTTGTATCAGTGCTACTGTATGGCTGCACCACTTGGACCGTAACAAAGTGCCTAGAGAATAAGCTAGATGGAGCTGCACAAGAATGCTGCAACTGATCTTAAACAAAATTGTGGTAACAATGCACCACAAAAAAGCAAGCCTGTACGGCCACTTGCCTCCTATCACACAAACCATCCCAGTGAGGCAAACAGACAGCTGGACACTGCCGGGAAGCAAGGACGAACTCATAAGTGACATCCTCCTGTGGAAACCAGTACATAGACATGCCAGTGTGGGCTATCCAGGAAAAGACCTACAATTGGCCAACTCTGCACAAATATTGGATGCTGTGCTAGAGGACCTCCCAAGAACAATGAATGATAGGTACAACTGGTTGAGAGATGGTCATGGATATCCATGTGTTACATTAATTATTGGTCCCTAATAGTTTTATAGGTATTGTAGAAATCATAATGGCGATTAGGCAACTGAATGGCCTTGAGTGTGAGTGACGGCGCTTGACCTCAATCTCACCTTGCCTTGCGGGGATGGATCGTGAGAACCGGAACCCTCATCAAGAAGGCCCTCTTCGGTTTAAGGATATAGTAAGTTTTTTAAAGCAGTTTAGAAGTTAGAAAGCCTGAGCTAGCAAGATGTAAGGATCTGCGCCAGATTGTCTGGTTTGGGATTTGGAATAAAGTAACATCAACGTAAATTGAAGTCTTGTGTTTATTACTAAAAACTAATAATAACACAGGGCTTCTATAACAAGAAATCCCAACAGAAAAACCAGACCCCCCAGAAAGTCCCAAGAAAGTCCCGACTTTAGAGAGACCAGACCAGATGTTAGAAAAATTAGAACCAAAGCCGGCCCAGAAGAAAAGACGACCAGAGTAAGAAGTAAGAAAAGGGTATGTGACATTTATTATTTGGGTTAGTGAAAACCCCAGTATATAACACATGCTACTAGCACAACCTGATGATGATGATTGAGAATATCAAAAACTATTTCAAAAATAATTTCTAAAGACTCATCGATTTACGACTGCCCGCTGGATGCAACTTACCAGTACTTTCTCCAAGACGAAAGATTTGTAAGATGGATGGTAAAACTGGACCAAGCTCGAGATAGAACAACTTTATCAGGGATAATTTGTAGCCGATGTTCAGACATTCACTCTGGGTAAGGTTCAGACACTTCTTCACACCCTGCCAGAAAAAGAAAAAAAAGATAAAAAAAAAAGCAATTATTTTTTAGAAAGTAAATCTTTAAATAATTATGTTTATGCTATTTATAAACCAAAAGAAATCTATGTTAGCAACACAACTTGATGAAGTGATGATATAGTTAAACTAGCACAAATTGTTTTGTTTGTTTGTTTTGTTTACGGTATATCAACCTCTGGTCATGTTAATACCGATAAAGTTTGAAATAAATCAATTATTAATGGATAATACAATTTTTTATAAATACATTTTCTATTAACCCATAGATGGGACCCTAACAGGTACTACCACTCCGGTCAGAGTGACCAGGGAGCAATGGTGATGAAGGGTGCTCCCACATTCCCCAAACCTCCAAAACTGGAAACCTTCACCATCAGATAGAGTTAACGTCATTCCCAGGACATGTAGACCCGCAGCCACCACCTCTAGCACCATATGATAAAAAGGGGGGCTTGCCATAAGGCAATAGGGTTGGGAAAATCATATTAGGTGCTAGGCTTGACGTGACCAGCCGATTGATCAGAGGGGGCCTCTCCGAACGCCAGTCTAGCCCAAGATAGTAACTAGCACAAGTACTGGAATTCGGATACTAGGTACTAGTACTGATAGTCTATGGTCATTAGTACAGATACCATATTCAATTGCATATAAGACCCCTCCTTGTATTCACATTTGATATTACAATATCATGGCATTTAGGCTAAGTACAACTACTGATCATTAATACATAATACCATAATTTAATGGCATATAGGACCCTCTCCTGTATTTAGATTAAATATAGATATAAGACCTTCCCTTGTATTTAGATTTAATATTACAGATTATGGTATTAGGCTAGGTACAGTATTCATAAATCTAGTCATTAATACATAGTACCATATTTAATGGTACATAGGACCCCCCTCTGTTATTTACATTTAATATTTATGGCAATTAAGACCCCTCCCTTGTATTACACTAATGATTTCAGTATATATGGCATTAGGCCTAGGTACAAGTATTCATAACTCTAGTCATTAATACACAATTACCATACTTCAATGGCATATAAGACCTCCCTGATTCAGTTTAATATCAGCACATATCATGGCATATAGGCTAAAACAGTAGAATAGCCTGTTTTCATGCTTACACTATTAATACTCTTGTTCCATTAATATTCAGACCATTATCATCTCTGAAACACCCTCTATAATTTAAAAAATAGAGAGCCACCAAATCATACAAGAGATGAAATGCAGAAAAAAAAAATGTAAATCCTGATTATCTGTGTGTGCTCATCTGCCGATCTACTTTCTAATGAGTTCATCACCCTCAGCTAAAAACTGGACCCATTCCGTTTCTTATATAAAGAAAGAAAAGGAAGACAATAAGGACAAAACACGAAAAATATAAGAACGAATAGTAGGGGAAAATAAAGAGAGAGGGGTACATCGCGGAAGTGAATAATGCTAATCTGTTTCAATTGGAACATGGTGAAAAGATACAAGAAGGAAAGAAAGAAAAAAAAGTA
This sequence comes from Doryteuthis pealeii, assembly GCA_023376005.1. Taxonomy (NCBI): domain Eukaryota; kingdom Metazoa; phylum Mollusca; class Cephalopoda; order Myopsida; family Loliginidae; genus Doryteuthis; species Doryteuthis pealeii. The sequence goes on from CM042158.1 coordinate 42,912,791, forward strand.
GAGAGAGTATAATCAAGATATCACTATAAGTAACATATAATCAAACGTCGCAATAATAAATATCATATCCTGGTGGTATATCCCACAGTGTCCTGCTATATTAAATAGTGGAACCATATATTAATGGCATAAAGATCCAATCTGTGTAGAACACTCTTGGCATGATTGGAAAGAATAAAGCGACTATGAAATCTCCATAGCCACCCTGATTCAAATGCAGTAACACAACAATGGAAAAGCTTAAAAGAAATGCGTTACGATAGAACACCAGCCCACAAACAATAGAGAAGTTCCAATATCTATAATGTACCAAATTTTGTACTGTAACATCAAAACAGAAATAAAATTCTTGGAATAATTTTGAATTTGTTTCCTTAATCTGACTGAAACCTAAATGAGAAGGTCCCAAAAATGTAGTATAGGTTAAATTTTTTTCTTTCACTAAAACCTTTTTTTTCCTGTTAAGATATTCTAATGAAACCCTAGCTATTAAACAATCTAATGTAAAATATCAAACCCTCATAAATACAGACAGTAAGAGATTAAACTACCTACATTAATTCCAATTCGGCCGTTATATAATCTTTAGGTTGATAATATCGTTATGCCTGTTGTCACAAGGTAGATTTCAGCTCCATATTAGCAATTCGATTTGACTTTCGCAGCTAAATTATAAATTGTTTTAAAAACAGAGATTAAAAAAACAAAACAAATTAAAACTTTTACTGTTTAAAATTTAGACATCAACAAAGAGAGTAAAATTAGGGAATAAACGACAGATTAGAAATAGAAAAAACAAAGTCTTCCAAAAAGATGAATTTATTCCTTGATGGGAAAGTCAAACGTTCAGTTGTTAGCAAACCTTCATCAGGACTCAAATTATGTCGACTGTTGAGTTTGGCAAAAATGGGGGAATGGTAATTTTGTGTCAAAAGGGCATACTACACGATCAACAAATATCATGCAAGCATAGAAAATGAAAAAAAAAAAAAAAGATACTACAAATATTCGTTCTAACATTACATAATAATTCATTCAAGGTCAGTTAGTCCAGTGGGAAAACACTGACAGGGCAATCACAAGTTACGAGGTATCGATACCTAGTCCTGCCAACTCAGCACATGAGTAGCACAGCTGAGATAATCTGATCCGTCAGTAGATGGGGGCACTCCTACTCAGCAAATAATCTCCTTGGTCTAGTGCTAGCAAAAAGCCGGATATGACTCTCCTCGCTGTCCAGCTGATAACTAAGACAATAGCCACTCCACAGACTTTACTACATAATAATAAATGATTTTATGCCTGCATGTGATATTCGATACCATCCTTCCAATCACACGATGAGTAGCACAGCTTGGAATCTGAATCTGTCGCCGGTATCTCTCTCGAATGTAATTTCTCTTTGAAGGACACATTAACGATAGACATCGGCAATGCGTGGCAACGCTATGGGAAGACTATTGAGATGCGGATGCGAGCCAAAACAGCAAGTGAGTCTATCCCTTTTTGCTTTTTAGATCCGGAAGAAACCACTTAAGAACAGCCATGATCCAAAGGTGAGAGCAAACGACCTAAGAGAGAGCGGACAGACTCTATCTAAGTAGACATCAAACACGACACTAGAAATTAAACTCACCATGGTTACGGACGCACAGTATACCTCATCTAACCCATTAATCACACATACTTTTTATCAGAAGGAGAGCAGCCTACTAGAAATAATTTCTACTGCTTAATCTATCGGAAAATTGGGCGTTGACTATAGCATAATATTCTTATCATACATCTAACATTTTAAAGACGTACTCTGAACATTTAGATTTTGAGAGGATGGAGCTCAAATGACCACCCTGATTGTAAGGGGTTTAAGTTTATCCTTCAAGTGGTTCAATAGCATATGTGGTAACATTCAAAGGTAAGTCAGGAATCCACTAACTTTTGCAATTCGAAACTATCTGCGATTTTGAAGCCAAGGATACTAAGCTCTACTTGATCTGTTTTCTTATTTGTTGCGTAAGAAACAACACGGTAGAGATCGAGGGCTATAAAACATATAATAGTAATACACAAGATTTTTAGTTAACAAAGGATATATTTTTCTACGGTCATGAATCCAAAAGAAAAATAAGAAAACATGAGACAAATCCAGATTCAGAGAGCGAGTCAGAACTAAGAAACTTATACAGTATGAGCATGTAGACAATACAATGCGAACTAAAGGTATGACTGCACCAAAATAAATCAACAAGCTATCATACTATTTTACCTCACAAACCCCTCCACAAAATGAAGAAGCCGACAATGCGACACAAGGTCAATTTCTTAAGCGGAGTTTAATAGTTTTTGAAATTCAAATCTTCTTCGGCTTCACACATTAGTGTACGACATAGCTTTCGGTTAAAGAGGCCACGTCTTTCCACCACTCTATGTTCGTCCATCTAAGAGCTAGGAAGGTGGTATATGGAATTCCAAATAACCCTTTTCCTAGCAGGAGTATTAGCGGAGTTATGAATCTTCAAAGCTAGCGGTCGTACCGAGTGAATATGAGAACTCGGGTTTGAGCACAAAGAGTCAAGATTTCCGACATTAAGCGACTTGTAAACATAAACTCCTCTCGAGACTACCATAAATAATCTATAACATCCTATAATCGATAAACATTATATATGCATCATAATAATAAGATATACCTAGCATATAGCAATACTCACACTATTATCAGAAAAGTTAAGAAAAAAAGATAGATATTAAAAAACAGGAGAGCACCATGAGGAAAGTGCGTCAGGATACACACATACACTAAAAAATATATTAAAAGCATACGACAACAGATTGAAATAAAACCTTACGGCGCCATAACTTGTTACTTGATCAAGACAAAGGCTAAACCAACATCATGAGAGGCGGTAATATTAAATATGTAATTTGTCTTAAAATCTTTTGATTATTAGTTATATTGTCACATTGTAAAGCAAATAAACCAGTTAAAAGCCTTTTTTTATGTCATAATTACTTAAATTTTCTTATGTATTTATTGCTCCAGTGGGCGTCGTGTAGCAAGAGGTAGCAATACGTCTTCCGAGGCAGTCGGCGTGGTAGTCTGCTAGTAAGACTTTGGAGGTCAAGAGACGCAGCGCTTGTAACCACCGCGTTATTCATATTATACGTAAATGTTGATAGTCTGTATTTCTATAATAAATGGATCAAGGAGACATCTCTTGTTTAGATACGTTTTGAACAGACTGAGCTAAGAAGATATTTTCCAACACAAGTAGAATAATAATAATAGATATGAACAAAAATAACGACCGAGCTGTGCGCCGCCCCGAAAGGTTGGGGATCGTTATTTTTAAAATTCACCGGCAGCATAATTTGGAGGGTCAGTTTTACGATATTCGAATTACTCTTTATCAGCAGAGCAGCATTCAAATCTCATAAAATGACAGATAATAAATGGAGGCGCCAAAAATTAGTATCCTCTGAAAAAATATTGCTGGAGAAATAGTCACTTACAGCTACACGTAGAATGAAACACAAGATTGTCACAGTATGAGCGCAATCCAATGTACACAAGGTATAAAAATCATATAATTAACCTATTAAATGAGTCAGCAAGAGCACTAAGATTATTCTATTAACCCATTTTACAAACTACCCATGGAGCGGACACCCATAGTTGGAGCATACCTTAAGAAAGGTAAACAACCACTATTTCTCAGCTCCAGCTATAATCAATAGAAGCAACCGGAGCTCTACACTTCAGTTAGTGCCGACACCACCATACATATCCTCACTACAGGAAAAAGGAAAACTGATCAAAAACTCAGACACTCACTTTAATGTACATATACCCACCCTGCATTCCACACCGGCCGAAGTTTCATCATTGTTTCCTATCTATCCCAAATGATAGTGCTTGTTAAAAAATAACTATTAAAACATATGTCTAGCATCCTTTGATTTATGGAAAATAACAGGTACTTAGATGCAAATCATTTTAGCCATTTTATTATAAATCCTTAAAGAATGCTCTGGACTTAGAAATTCTCGAATAGGATTTAGAGTACTCACGTTTAGAATTCACCATTTACATCTAATTCATGCACAGATGGGTTGGTAATATATAGAAAGAACCACAATGCTAAAAGAATTAATGAGAACACCCATAAAAAGCTTTTCATTTTCTTAAAAAAAAACAAAAGAATTCTTACAGCATATTTCCAATTTGCTTTTCGTTTTCCAAAGATCACAACAGCAACGCCGCTCAGAGAATTTGACCGTTTCTTCATTTGCAAGAAAAATTTTCCAACATACATAAAAGGTTAAATCTATGGAGAAAAAAAGCAGAAAACTTAATTATACAAATAAAAAATAAATCCCCACAGTAAAAACACTATTTCATTCTATCCTACTACCATCACACACATACCAAATCACAATCATTTAAATAATATAGATAATAATAATTCAATTTCTTTTATAACCTTACTTTAGTTATTTACATATGGTTAAATATACAGACTAATTACATTTTCATTTCATTTATATAAGAAAACACAGGTGGAACCCACATTTCAAAAAATTATATCACATATATCTATTTATTTATGGAAATATTAAACGATTTATTGAGAAAAACAAATTATGTTATTGTAAAATTTGTCTGAACACTACAAAATATTATGTTCAACCAAAATCAGAATAAATCTAGGACTTCAATCATTAGAGCACATAGAATCTAGGAGTAAAGAAAGTAATCGATTTCAAAGAGATTCGAAAGATGCTTAAAAGACATAGTATTATTACAAAAACCGAACGATCTATATGTTTCTATTACTCGCCATAGCGCGAATTTAACATCAGGGCTGCTGTTGAATATAACCAATTTCTTAAAATGCGTGTTCTGTTATTCAATACAGTAAATATTAATATATAACTGTGGATTTATATTAATAAAAATCAGAAACATTAAAACCGTCATTAATACGTAATAATCTCACACAAATATAAAGTATGTGAAGAGGAATTAGTAGGGAAAGTGGTGTGTTCAAAAAATATGTGGCTTAGGATTATAACTATTACACCATAGTTAAAAATAAACATCTAGTCCACAGTCGAGCTATCTCGACTCAAGTGTAAGAGAGATCCTAAAGGAAGTCCTTAAGTAGGTTTAACAAGCTGAACACATGATATCCTAAAAATTTTTGACAGGCCCATCTATTGTACCTACTTTTATATAATTTTTCAAAACGAAGACTCTGCTGAAGTTAACTTCTATAAAATAATACATGTCTTCTGACTTCTAGAGAGAAATTTAAAAGATCAAAGAGTAGTGAGTTTATTTTTAAAATATAACACGACATTAAATAACATAATTTCACGCAGGTTTCAATCTAGCGTTCGTTCTTTGTAAACGTAATAAACGGATCATGCGTGCGCACATTTATAAGTTGCTTCGTGTGTTGCATGAGAAGACCAGTTAACGATTTGGTCGAAAGCAACAATTCGTCAAGTCGAACACGATAACATCATTTGTCTTTATATTTGCATAATTTTAAATCTATTTTCATACGGTTCGATTAAACTTTTAAAGTCTGATTGTATTCTGATATTATTTATACCAATTTTCTACATTAACAATAATAACAAACAACACCTCCTAGCGACATAGTCTTACACAAAAGCTAGATCATTTGAAAACATACTTTCCTCTGAGGGTGGAGTCTAACACATCAATGTCAGCAATCTTGATAGCCTAATTCACACTTTAAATCAAATCACTCCAAATCAATTCAAGGATTAAAAAATAACTAGATTTGTAAATGTAGAACTTTAAAGAGTGTGTATCGTTATATACATACAAACACTATATATATAGATATATAATACTATCATGTATTATTAATATCTGTTTAAAACACATGAGTAACTGTCTTGAGAGTGTTGCATGTTCAAATTTGAGTAGTATGTATTACGTCTATATATGAAGATTTTTTTTTAAAATACATAAAATATAAAATATTTCACTAGGACAAGAGAATAATATATTATACAAATATATCATACACAAAAAGACTAATTCTTTATTCATAATTCTGAGAGAAACCACTAATATTCTTATTTATGCTTTCATTGAATTAAGTCTTATTACTCAGTCGAGTAGATAGAGCATCTGTATCTAGAATCACAACAATAAGTTCTGAGGTTCTAAATTACTTTGGCCACCACGAAACTGAAGTCATAAAAATAATACACAACATACTTCATCTGTAGACATCGACACGTAAGCTAAGGGTAGATGTGGCACCCAAAACCACAACCATTTCTCCACACACGTCAAAAGAACACGGTCATGGAAGAGAATTTTTAGCACTATTCATACAAAATGTTTAATTATATGATATAAATTCTAAAATGCCTTCTTTATTCAATAGATTTTCCCGACACCATAATATCTGAGATTACACAACCATATCTAAATTGTCTGGAAAATAACTCTTTGTTCTATCTTCCTGAATTATTATGCTCTAATCCATAAAAGCAAATTCAACCAGAAATATCACAATATATCCTAGAGATTCTGAGGATTAAATTTGTCTTGAAAAAAAATTTCAATATTCATATTGCGTTCTAATAGCGGACAGCCCAAGAGGAGGTCAAAAAAATCACCTACAATTTTCTGTCTAATAACTTATTGCCTAAGCTCTTCTTTCTCCGCCCTCGTCACTACACACTAAGCCATGTGTGGGTGACTCAGAGAAAATACATCAGAAGTACTTGAAAATACCTAGGGCGGTGATAGGTCAAAAAACCATGACCCCCCTTAATGAGAATCCCTACTGAAACGTGCTTGCGTATATGAAAGAAAAGCATTAATTTCGTAGCATTAATACCTCTATATCTATGTTATATGACACAACTGTCATTTTTTGTGTTTCCAGCTTGTTTTAATAGGCACTTATATTACAAGGCAGCCATATTCTATAGCGAGAATCATAATGCTTTAAAAACAGAAAAACAAAACAGGCTTAAGGCATTTCTTCCAAAAAGTGAACTCGCGAATAACTCATACCCCACAATAGTCAAGAGAGCGCCGGGGACCGGCCATCGTAACTCCGGAAACTTACGAAATACTAAGGCGGCTACTACTACTCAACCGAACTGAAGCATAAATGAAACCGGCCCTTTAATAATTAATAATAATAATAATAATCAATAAAATATAATAAAATAATAATAATAATAATACATAATAATAATAAAAAACCCGTGGATGACACAACTGACAATATCTATCAATCCAAATCACCTAGTTCAGAAAGACAAGAGAAGAGGACATAATTCTCGTAAAGATCATACCTGTTAAGATTAGAAAAGTGCGACCAATGCTACTTTACGCGTACGCTAATACTACACTACAAGACAAAGTCAAGCTAATACGCAGCAGCCGGAAAAAATACAAAAAAAAATGCACATTTGGTACTCAACAAAACACAAGTAAACGGAAGTGGTAACCACTACCACAAATGTCGATTTACATGCCTTTGACAACACCTTATTACCTATATATATATAATAAATATATAAGTGTGGTTTTCCCTTCTTTCACTCTTGCCTAAACAAGGTTAAACAACCCAGTCTGCCCTAACTATTTAACCCATAGCTGGAGAAGGAAGATTGGATCATTACCTTTCCCAGGGATTACAACTATGTGAAATGCAAAGCGCCCATTTAATTTCACTATTATCAATAATAATCTGCAACAGGCTTAAAGAATCTCTATCACCCTACTATTAATATAGACTATTATTGGTCTCAGGATCGGCTTATCATTAAATATGTTTGGCATTTTTGGATATAAGGCGTGTGGTAAATGGTCCACTTCTACTATAAGACTCGCCAATAAGACGTGACCACCTATTGTCCATCCAGAGAGAGCACCGCTCCTGACTAGCGAGAGGATAACATCACTCATACTGGCTGATTCTAAATCTGCTACTAACTAACTTGATCTTGGACGAAGACCAAAGGACTTATTCACTTACCAAAAGGATCTGTATCACAGGACTAAACCTTACAAAGAATTCTATATCATATTGACTTATTCATTACCAAAAGGATTCTATAACTCGGACTTACTTATTTACTTAAGTTCTTTACAACTGGCCAAGATGGCGGCCATAAGATACTTAACAAATAACCACACAAGGTTGATATGCCATTTAAAGCTAAGCAACTAATACAAATCTGAAGACAGAGGTATCAATCTACACCAAAAAGATTGTTACATTTATAGATAAATAACGACACATTGCATATCTAAGATAAAAAAAATAATACCTTCCAATGCAATTTCATTCAAATCTCCAAGATGATCTGCAATGGCCTTCTACTCAGCTTTCGCATATTTCGGATCAAATCCAGAGCTTCGAAAATTCAGAAACCACCTGCTTATGGTTATCTGGAAAAAGAAAATAGAAATTATTATAAACATTAAAAACAGATTTGCCTTTCAATATTTTAATACATACCAGGAATATGTATAGTACTCATCTTTGTTGTTTTATCCCAACATTCAGCTGAACTATTCTACCGCTTCTTCCATGTAATGTTGCATTTATTTGTCTTAAGAAGTTACTTTGCAACTTTTCTCTATTCTTTCCCTGTAAAATAAAACTAAAAACCAGTATCCTCATCTTTGTTGTTTTATCCAACATTTCGGTTGATCTATTCTACCAGCCTTCTCCAGTGTATTTCATTCATTTGCTTGATAAGTACTTTCTATTTCTGATTTTATTCCTTTCTTATTAAACACAACAGCTTTAAAACCAGATGGAAACCAGTATCTTTACTTGTTGTTTTATCACATATTTCAGCTGATCTTCTATCACCGCTTCTTCGCAGTTAATGTTGCATCATTTTGTCTTTAAAGTCAGTGTTTAACGCCATAACCCAGGAAACTAAGAACTTCAGCCACTGCCTTCTAGACATACATGATACAAAGTGTTGGTTTGGTTTAAGGCGTGTCTTGATGTTCACTTCTACCTTATAGAACTCGGCCGATAACCATGTGACCAACTATTGACCAACCACTCGGTATTCTGCTGCTGCTATTATTAATTTATACTGGCTGTTCCAGTCATACCGACACACAATTACTGATCTTCGTGACGACAGACATAGGATTATAATCAGTGACTTTATTCCACTTACCAAAGGAATTTTAACTCGGACTTACTTACTTATTTACTTAAGTTCTTTACAACTGCCAAGGATGGCGGCCAGATACTTAACAGAAAGGTTGGCTTGCCAGTCAATGATCAGAGGGTTTTTTTCCGCCCACCCGCACTAAGTAATGCAAAATTGGAGTGTGGTATGTGATGAACGCTCAGCCCCCAGGGTTCAACTTTCAGCGTCCACAGTACCACTACGGCCACCAGTGCACCTGAGAAGGGGATGGGGTCTTAACCTCTCCAGAGGTGCAGTCAGCTGTATTTTTAAGTCCCAGCCCGACAAGCGAAGATTAAGACTGGATATAGAATTATTCAGGTAACAAATAAAGTTATATTAAATGATCCTGATAGCTTTGTTAGTTGCGTCCTGGATGCAATATTGTTTTGAATGAGTAACAGAAAATTAGGGTCCAACTAAAGCTTGTCTAACTCCTACATTGTAACCTATCCTGTGTAATTCTATCAATAAAACTATTGAAATGTATACAAGTAGAATAAAAGGTGAGGAAGAAATAAGAAAAAACACTGGGATGCATGGATATATTTTACTGCTCCTTTTTTAAATTTTGTTGGGTCAGGAGCAGGTGTTAAATAATTATTGGATCAGCTATATATAATAAGGTAGTGTAAGAAACATAATGGCGATTAGTGAGCGATGGCCTTGAGGGAGTGACGCGCTTGACTCAACTCTCCTTGCCGTTCCGGATAAATCGTGAGACTGAAGGCATAGAAGACCTGTTCCGGTTTAAGGATAATAAGTAAGAAGTAGTTAGCAAGTAGGGGAGCCGAGCCGTAGGATGGTGCAGATGCTGGTTTGGGGATTCAAATAAAGTACATCAAAGTATAAGTAGAAGTCTTGGTGTATTACTAAAAACTAACATGCACAGGGTTTTCTGATAAGAAATCACAACAAGAAAAACCAGACAATCCAACAAGACTCCATCTCGACCACACAATCGACCTGATCAATTGGCTACATTTCTCAAAACAGAGCAGCAAGCACATCAACCAATTGTCTATTTCCTAATTGGAATACTTGGTTTCATTAATACAAAGATCTGAATAGTACCAAACTGCGTTATAATATCCTAATATATAATTATAAAAATATATATAAATACTTCGCCGGCTTTGCATTAGATCGTCTATCTTGGTCTGGTCTATGCGTCTGACTTCTTGGGGACTTTGGGTCTGGTTTCTGTTTAGGGATTTTCCTATCAGAAACCTGTGTCCATTGTTAGTTTTTAGTAAAAACACAAATTCGATTACTTTCGATGTTACTTTATTTGTAAATCCCCAAACCAGACATCTGCACACATCCTACGAGCTGCGGCTCCTACTTGCTAACTGACTCTTACTTATTATCCTTACGGAAGAACAGGGTCTTCTTATGCTCCAGTTCACGATTTATCCCGAAGGCAAGGTGGAGAGTGAGGTCAAGCGAGCCTCCAACCACTCTCCCACACCAGCCACTCCACATGATATCGCCATAAGGTGTTTTAACTAATAATATAAGTATTCAGCGATCCCATATATAAGCACCATGCGTCCTGACCCAAATTTAAAAGACGCAGGTAAACATATCCAATGCATCCAGTGTTTTAATCTCTTTCTCTCACTATATCACTAATATATCAATGTATAACATTTCTAGTTTCTATTGCGAATTACAAGAAATAGGTACAAGGTAGGAGCTTAAGCCACATTAAGTGGCCCCCACTCACACACCTCTTCCTACCCAGGGAAGACTGCATTAAACAAATTGTGCCCATCCCCAGGACGCATATCAAAAAGCTTACATCACTGTAATATAGACTTTATTGATTCTGAATAATTCTTATTCAGTCTTAATTTCTTCCGCCTTGTCGGCTGGGACTTTAAAATACACTGACTGCACCTAAACTGGGAGGTTAAGACCCATGCCCCTCTCAAGGTGCCACCTGTTGGCCGTAGGTGTGATGTGACGCGAAAGATGGAACCCTGGTGGCTTGGAGCATCATAGACATACCACATCTCCATTTTGCCTTTACTTAGGCTAGGCGGTGCGGAAAAAACCCTCCTGATCAATTGCTGGCAAGCTAAAGCCCTTTTCTGTTAAGTATTGGCCGCCATCCTTGGCCAGTTGTAAGAACTTAAAAGTAATAAGTAAGTAAGTCCCAGTTATAGAATCCTTGGTAAATGAATAGTCCTGAGTTATATCCTATGTTCTGTCGTCCCACAGAGATCCAAGTAATGTGTGTAGTATGACTAGAAAGCCAGTATAGAATAATAATATCAGCAGCAGATAGCCGAGTGTGGTCAATAGGTTGGTCACATGGTTATCGGGAGTCTATAAGGGAAGTGAACCATCAAGCACAACGCTATAACAAAATTCCAAACACTTGTTGATCATGTATGTGCATAGAAGGCAGTGGCTAAGTTCTTAGTGTCCTGGGTATGGGGTTAAACACTGACTTCTAAAGACAAAGAATGCAACATACACTGGAAGAGGCGGTAGAATAGATCACTGAAATGATTGTGATAAAACAACAAAGAAAAGATACTGGTTTCCATCTGGTTTTTAAGCTGTTGTGTTCTTATATAAAGGAAGGAATAATCAAAAATAGAAAGTAACTTCTAAAGACAAATGAATGCAACATACACTGGAGAAGGCGGTAGAATAGAATCAACCAATGTTGGGATAAAAACACAAAGATAGGATACTGGTATTTTAAGCTGTTGTATTCTACAGAGGAAAGGAATAAGAAAAGTTGAAAGTAACTTCTAAAGACAAATAAATGCAACACACTGGAAGAAGGCGGTAGAATAGTTCAGGCTGAATGTTGGGATAAAACAACAAAGATGAGTATATTATATTCCTGTAGTATTAAATTTGAAAGGCCAAATCTGTTTTTAAATGTTATAATATTTCCCCTATTTTCTTTTCCAGACTAACCATAAGCAGTGGTCTGATTGTTCGAGAAGCTTCTGGATTTGAACCGAAATATGCGAAAGCTTTTGAGTAGACGGGCCAAAACTGCAATCTCTTGGAGATCTTAAATTAGCAATTGGAAGTATTTTTTTTTTTTTTCTGTAGTATGCAAGTGCTCGTTATTCTATCTATAAATGTAGACAATCTTGTCTTGTGTAGATTGAACTCTGTCTTCAGATTTTGATAATTCTGTTGCTTTGAAGCTTTAATGTATATCAACCTTTGTGGGTTATTTTGTTTAAGAAATCTGGCCGTCATCTTGCCAGTGTAAAGAAACTAAGGTAATATAGTAAGTCCCGAGTTATAGAAAATCCTTTGGTAAGTGGAATTAAGTCATAATTATATAGAATTCTTTGGTAAGTGAATAAGTCCTGTGATACAGAATCCTTTGTAAGTGAATAAGTCCTTTGGTTCTGTCGTCCAAGAAGATCCAAGTAGTAGTGAGCATAAGATTAGAATCAGCCAGTATAATAATAATATCAGCAGCAGAGCACTGCAGTGATTGGACAATAGTTGGTCTACGTTCTTTGTGGCGAGTCTATAAGTGAGTGACGCATTCCACCGCCTATATCCCAAAAATGCCAACATATTTATGATAAAGCCATCCTGAAGAACGAATAATAGTCGTATTATTTAATGAGTAGGGTGAATTAAGAGAGTTCTTTTACGCTTTTCAAAGGAGTTATTATTTTGAAAAGTGAAATCCTAATGGTGGTGTTTGCATTTTTCACATAGTGCTAATACCCTTGGGAAAGGTAATGAATCCAATCAATTCCTTCTCGCCAGCTATGGGTAAATAGTAGGCAGAACTGGGGTTGTTTTAAAACCTTGGTTAGGCAACTGATTGAGAAGAAGGAAAACACTGAATATAATATATATATATATATATATAGATATATATAAGGTGTGCAGAGGATTTTTATCGAGCCATTTTTTTTTTTTTTTTTTTTGATTAGGGTAGTACATTTAATTTATGTTATTTCATTTATTCGAAGAGAGGTCACGGAAGGAGCTAAATGCCATTTTTAATATGAAGGACATGATTGACAGAATATATTTTATATATAATCTTTTTTTAAAATATTTTCAAAAATATGGCTTATCTGTTAATTGCTTCAAAGCCATAAAACAAAAATAATTTGTCTATAAAAATCCTATAATCAACAAAATTATTTTTTCATATACAGCAACACCGTTTCAGCTAGGGATTCATTCTAGGGGGTTATGTTTTTTTGACCTATTCACCGCCTAGCGTTTTTTCCAAGTACTTAAATGTATTTCTCTGTCACACACACATGTATTTTAGAGAGGGGGAGAGAACTAAGCTATAAGAGTATAGACCAAAAATGGCTGGATTTGACTTTAAGGCTACTTAGAACCAATGAAATGGAATTTATTTATCACATTTAAATTGACTTAGTCATAAAATTATAATTCTGGACTATGCTTGTATCATTAACTATGTTAGGAAAAAACCTTAGACATTGAAAGTGAATAATCTCAGATTTGTATAATAGTAGGATATTAGATAATAAATTTGATATGAAGTACAATAATATAACCTCTTCTTTCAACTATGTGCTAGTGGAGTGCCCATCTACGCCTTAGCTCTACTCAACTGCCAGATGCAATTTGTGGTATTTATGCACTGAGTTGGTGAGGGTCGCAGTATTGAACCCAGGAACTTGTGGTTCTAGACAGGTCTCTACCGATGAGCTAAAGGCTTATTCAGTTCGAAGCAAATAATTGTGTTTATCCGAAATGATCGAATTTGTCTTTTGTGTTATTTGTATTATTATTTTGTCGTGAATATTTTTATTTTTTGCTATTTAAAAAAGAAAATCGTACAATAATATAATAATAACTCAAAATTTGAACATGCAATTAGAAACAGTTTCTCATTGTTTTTTAAACCAGTTTTAATAATACATGATAGTATTAACTATATCTAATAAATATTGTTAATTTTTTTTCATGTATATATATATAGGTAATATATATATTATATCCTTTAATGATTTGATGATTTTACTTACTTATGGGATCAAAACTTGCTGACATTGATTTTTTAACATCCCCCCTCAGGAAATATGTTTCAAATATCTATTTTACATCGCCGTGGAGGGGTGTTTTTTTATTTTGCTAGTATGCTTTAAATGATAAAAATGATGGAAATTAATCCGAATTGTATGAAATTTAACATTTTGAAAAACAAATGATGGTTATATGTAATTGCCTGAACGAATCTGTTTCGACAACATCGATAAACTGGTCTTCATCACGAGCAATAGATGGGAAAAGAAAGAATCCGTTAAAAAGACTGGTGTTACAAAAACGAACGCTATATTCAACTGCGGAAATTTTTTAAATGTCGTGTTCTATTTTAAAAATATAAAATAATTTATTATTTTATTATATATCACAGGTTCAGATTTTAGTTCCAAGTCATATGAAGATATTATAAATTATATAAAAGTTAAAGTGGGTGTCAAATGTTTAGGATATATTCAGAATGTATACCAATAGGAATAATATACCATATTTATAACACTGTGGACTTGTATATTAATTTTAACATGCTGGAATATATCCTAACTTTTTGACACACGTGGTTATCAAATCTCATTTATATAATTTTACAACAAACCTTTTGATTTTACGTATAGAACTATAATGCTTCTGATTTTAAAATTAAAAATAAAATTTTATTTTTTTTTTAAAACAGAACACAGCATTTAAAAAATTTTTTCAGGCAGTTGAATATAGCTTCGTTTTGTGATACAGTCTTTTAACGAAGTTATCTTTCTTTTTCCTGTCTAATGTTGCTCATGAATGGAAGCCAGTTTATTCGTTTGGTCGAACAGATTTCTGTCAGCCATGTTACATAAACATATATTTGGTTATTTTTCAAAATGTTAAATTCATAATATAGATATTATAATTTGAAAATGTGGGTTTTCCACCTGTGTTTCTTATATAAATGATGAAAATGTAATGGTCTGTATATTGTAACGATGTTAAATAACTAATAGTAAGTGTTAAAAAAGAAATTGAATATATTTCAATTAAGATTATTATGGAAGAAGGCTAAGCACACACAGATTCTATACCATACAAGCTCTCGAAGATGTTTATTTTTATTTGTATAATTAAAGTTTTTCTGCTTTCTTTCTCCAGATTTAACCTTTTTTTATGTAGTTGGAAATTTGCAAATGAATAAACGGTCAATTTCTCTGAGCTAACACCACCACCCCCCCACCCCAAAAAAAAAGGGGTGCGTGATCTTGGAAACAAAGCAATTAGAAGAACACAACCATAGGATAGTATATATATATATAATATATCATTTTTATATTAAAAAGAAAATGAAAAAAAAAAAGTTTTTTATTGGGTGTCAATTATCCTTTTACAATTTTGCATTCTAATATATTACACACCATCTGCAATGAATAGACACTCGATACACACCATAGGAAAAAGATTTCTTAAACAGGAGTACTTCTTACATCCTATTTATAAAAAGAAAAAAAAACATAATTTCTAAGTCCAAGAGCATTCTATAATATATAATAAAATGGCTAAAAATGACTTTTGCATCTAAAGTTACCTGTACCATATATTATCACCAAATAAGTCAAGACTGCTAAATAAAAAGAATAAACAAAAAAAAAAAAAAATAATATTATTTTTTAAAAAAAAAACAGTAAATAAATTAGAAAAAAAAAAAGAAAAAAAAAGTAAAAAAAAAAAAAAAAAAAAATAAAAAAAAAAAAAAAAAAAAAAAAAAAAAAAAAAAAAAAAAAAAAAAAAAAAAAAAAAAAAAAAAAAAGAAAAAGAAAAAAAAAAAAAAAAAAAAAAAAAAAAAAAAAACAAAAAAAAAAATAAAAAAAAAAAAAAAAAAAAAAAAAAAAAAAACAAATATAAAAAACAAAAAAAAAAAAACAACAGAAGCCAAAAAAAAAAAAAAAGGGGTGATGAGGTGAAAAAAAAAAAAAAAATAAAAAAAAAAAAAAAAAAAAAAAAAAAAAAATAAATAAAAAAAAAATAAAAAAAAAAAGTAGTTTAAGGTTTTGATAATTCAGTTTTTTCCCCTTTTCTAGACGGTTGCCTAACTGAAAGTGAAAGAGCCATGTCTGCTTACATATTGAATTATACTGGAGGGAGAAGTTGTTTGTATCTTTCTTAAGTGGTATGCATCAACTAGGGTGTCCGCATGGTTTGTAATGGTTGCTAATTGTTCTTGCTGATCCATTAATAGGAAAATGTTTTATCTGTACTGGATGCTCATATTGCAAATCTCTTGTGTTTCAGTTCTACCTGTACGTAAGTAATTCTTATCTAAAATGCTTCCAAAATTTTTTAAGACAGAAAACAATTTTATTGGGTAATTTATGAGAAGTGCGTCCCGGTCCCCTGCCTCCAAATTGCTGCCCGGGTGATTTAAATAATGATCCCCAACCTTCGCGCACAGCATGTGTTACTGTTGTTTGTTTATCTATCTGACTATTTACTTGTTGAAAATCTCTATTCTATCTCAGTCTGTTCAAAACTATCTAAACAAGGAATGATGACAGTTTCTATGATAAAAGAATTACAACAAAATACGATAATAGAATACGACAAAAGAAAATAAGAAATTTTTTATGAAAAAAAAAGGTTTAATGTTTTTTTCTTTCAATTGGAAAAAAATGAAATAAACAAGAAATTAAGACATACATTTTAACGCCCTAAGTGGTGTTTTCTTTCAGTAACAAGTGGCGCAGAAGGTTGGGGTGTTAATTTTAAAATTCACGGCAGTCTTTCAGAGCAGGGGATCGGGACGCATCTTCCTATAAATTACCTCCTTTTATTGTTACTTTTGTAATTTTGGTAGGGTGTTGTAATAGCATAGCTTTATATTTTCATAATAGTTGTTTGATTATTGGAGTGTGTATCTAAGGGTTAAAGGTCGTAGGAAATGGATTGTAACGCGAGTTCAATTCCTGGACGAAGCTATTTGCAGTCAACATGGCGCTAATGACCCTAGGAAAGTATGATCCAATTCCCCTCTCATTATGGGAAAATAAAAGGAGCAGACTGGCTCTTTAACAAGCTTAGGTAACTAGTCTAGGAAGAAGGAAAGTTGAATTCAAAACTTTAACTCCGCTTTAAGATTGACACTTGTGTGTCGCATCCTGCTCATTGGAGGGGTTGGTAAATATATATGTTGTTGATATGGTGAGATACCTTAGTCCGTCTACTCATCTTCTATCGTCTTAGAGTTCACTGGCTATCTGTCGATGTCTCGTGCCATCTTCTATCTTTGGATCATGGCTGGTTCTAGGCTGGTTTCTTAAAAAATAGAGAAAAAAATCATAGAGCTTTAGATTCCTTGCTTCAAATCGAGGTAGTTTCGAAATCTCAAAATAGTGAATTTCGCTTGACATTAACTTCAATTTGTCCAACAATACTAATAAACCCTTTGTAAGGATAAACTAAAACCCCTGTATCATCAAGTGTGCATTTCCGTACCATCCCCAATCTAATAATAAAACAAATCCACTAAAACGTGTAAATTAGGGATAAGTAGATATTATGCTCTAAGCAGCCAATTTCGATGTTAAACAGTAGAAAATTAAAGACGGCACCTGACTGTAAAGTTTGTTGATTTATGGTGGAGTATATCCTTAGTGGTCGTATAGCTCATCTTCTATCGTCTTAGAGTCACTTGGTATCTGTCGTATTCTCTGACATCTTCTATACTTGGATCATGGCTGAAGATTCCTAAGCTGGTTTTCCTTCCGGAAATTCTAAAAGACATAAAGGGGATAGACTCACTTGCTTTGGTGTCTGGCCATGATACGCAACAATAGTCCACTCTGCATTCTTCAAATTAGGATCACTTGGCTATAATTGTGGATGTAATGAAAATAACTATACCTCGAAACTCTCAAGCGTGCGCGGACGTGTCCTGACTTGCAAGGTCGCATCGGGCAGAAAGAAATTTTGGCTTGCTTTAAAACTCTGAAGCATCCTGTTGAGATTTTTCTAAGTCTAGAGCAATTCCTATCAGGATTTATTAAAAGAATGGCTAAAAAATGACCTTTGCATCTAAAGTTACCTATTATTGTCCCTTAAATCAAAAGGATTTCTACATATGTTTAATATTAAATTTAAACAAGGCTATTGTTTGGGGCTGATTAGTTAAACATAGTGACTTCGCAGCTGGGTGGAATGAGGTGGTATAGGACAGTTTTTTAAGAGTTAAGCAGCTATATTTAATGATAGGGCAAGCTCGCACGCACGAGGAAGGGAATTGCAGCGTATGCAATATTGCTCTATTTCGAGAATCGGGCGTGCTAATATAAGATATGGCGACGGCCAGTTGGCAGTGTCAGACATTACGTCGACGACTTTAGATTGTGAGTAAGCCTGAAGGAGCAGTTTGTTACGACGAGACTGAAATTGACGATCTGCTGTGTTTAAAAGTGGCCAAAAGTGATTGACCGGCCCAGTTTGGTAGAGACTGTGCTGCGACGAAAGAACTACATTTCGTTGCTAGAATAAGTGGATGGAAACACCAAAGATATTTGTTGTATGAAAGGGTGAAGGTGCAGTTGATTACGTGCAGAAGGAGTCAACCATCTCAGTTCATGTTTGTTTGTGTCAGACGTTCATGGACTCGAGCAAAAGCATCGAGCTGTGCTGGAATTGTGCTAACAATATTTACAAAACATTGTTACTATACTATTAGTATTTAAAGTGAACTAAGAGATTTTAATTCTTCTTTTTTATAAAAATTTTTTTTTTTTAAAAGTGTGGAGACATTTAATATATTTTGATTAATTTCATCTTTTTTTCATTTCTTCAGTCTCGTTAAGCGCAACTATTGCGTGCCAGTCAAGACTTTTATGAGTGTTTTTTAGAAGAAATGTTCAGAATGATCCGACAATTTTCAAATAAAATTGTCTACAATTGAATGAAGGTAATTATTTTTTATGTTATTTTTTTTTCCAAGATTGAATTTTTTTTATGTTCACAAAAGAAAAAAAATTAAAAGAAATTTTCCTGTTTAAATTTCAATATTTAATTTTCTATATAAACTTGATTCTTAAATATTTGATTTATTTTATAAATTTCAACAAAATGCATAATTTCGATGGGGGGGTATTTTTTCTGGGTTCCTTTGAAAATTGTTGGCGCATTCACATCATATTTCTCTCCCAATTGTCCAAACTTATGATAACCCATACTTGTACAGAATGTTCAGACAAAATGGCCTGGCATGATTGTGGTACACTCGCGATTTACGCATACATGTATAATATAATCTTATATTTGGCTATATATCTGAATTTTGTATATTATCTTCATGCATGTTATGTGCAGATGATGTAAAAATTTTAGCCAGGAGACCCCAAGGGTGCAGAGTCCCGAATTGTGAAATGGTGTTTTTCTAGGTTAAAAAATAGTTTTACTACACCTTGTAATATCAATATTATAATGAAGTGAATATGTCACTGCCAATGTTCACAACTTGCCTTGATTATTTATGTATATTCTCATGGTTTATTAACTCAATTGAATGAAGGGTAATTATCTTTATTTATTTTTTTCCAAGTTTTAATTTTTTTTTTATGTTAAAAAAATATTTTCTAAATAAAATTTTCCTGTTAAATTTTTCTAATTATTTTTTCTACATAAAACTTGAATTTGTCTTAATGTTTTGATTAATCTGTATCAATAAGAAATGAATTATTGTTAAAAATAAGAATGCTAAAATAAAATCTTTAGTCATCTAAAGTAAACAAAGTTATTTTGTGATCAACTTGGTCTAAAAGTATGTGTGGACTTTGATGCTCTCTTTTTTTATCCGCTTAAAAAAAAAGATACGTCATTTGAATGACAACAACTTAAATATGTTTTATCAATATGAAATGCTTACATACATCGTTTCTACAACTAACTTCCAAAGAGTATACCTACGTGGTAATGAGTTGATATCAGCTTGGCAGCCCAAGAGTTAAACTTTCAAAATCTTGTCTACTTATGAATTTAACCCTTGGAAACTAAAGGCATGCATGTGCAAGTTAGTGACCGTACTGCTCTAAGTTGGTCAGGAAAGGGCTTTCATACCGTACAACTCCTAAAGGAGCAGTGGTAAAGGGCATTGATAGCGAATAAACTCTGATGACTCGTGTTGATCTTGTCTGCTTCGTATGTCAGATTGATTGGACTAAGGTTCAACACAAGCACTACAAGTGCCTGCACGCTGCACTGCAGTTGTGAAAAAGAAGATAGGACACAAGTTACCTTAAGCGCAGCCCAGGGACGACGCTGGATTCAGAGGGACATTTTCGCTTTGCACCGTCAGATCTGGTTTGTTGTTACCAGAACGATTTTTAGAATGCATTTAAAAAAAAAAGTTATAAAACTATCTGGCTAAGCCTTAGCCCCTGACCATAACAAAGCGGATGTTGGATGGGTGCAAAGCGAGACATGTCCTTCTGAATCAAGGTCACCGCTTGGGGTGCTTAAGGTAACTTGGTCCAATTGATACACAAATAAGAAATGGTCAAAATAGCTTTTTGGGTTAATATAATACAGTGATGCTTTTTATTTTAGTGCGTCCTGGGAACAGCATTTGATTTGAATAAGTTCCCGGGAAATTTGATGGGTCCAAACTAAAGTTTGTTTTTAATAAATTGTATGAGTTTTTTATCTATGAACAAACTAAAGCATCTAACCTTACTTTTTGTACCCGATACGTATTATTCATTTTTCAGAAATATTGAAATGTATTTACAATTTAGCTGGAATATGGTGGGTTGAAAGAAAAAGAGGAAAACACTAGATGCAGATGGATAACGATTTTACTTGGTCTTTGTAGATTTTTATGTGTCAGTCGCACATGATGCATAGCCTATCAGCCATCTCTGAGCACATAAAATACACATACATTTTTTGTTAACAAATATATATATATTGATAACTAGCGGAACCTGAAGAATTTCCACAAACCATGAAACAAAGTAAATCAAGAGGACTATTTTAATCCGCAGAAAACAACGATTTGGCAATTTGCATTTCATATAAATCCTACTGTTCATGCTAATGGAATAGATAACAGAGATTATAGATTAATCTTTGGAAAAATAGTACAGAAAATAAACAATAACAATCGATAGCAATACTATAATACGCATACATTTGTAGTAATTTAATTTCTACAGAAACTTCAAGATCAATATAGCGTAAATTAAGGGCAGGAAGCCGAATGTTCAGAAGATAAAATTACGCAAATATCTTCCGTAATTCACACGATTTCAATATTACTAAATACAAGAACATTATAACTTTCATTTTTAATTTTTATGTTAGGTTATTTATATGTGACACGTGTAAACTGCTATTTGTTTGTTAATATGAATACAATTGTAAATGTTTATTATACTAGCAAATAATATGCACCCTCGCGGGTGGCAAGTAATTTAAGTTTTAATAAGATGAAATATGCATTTTAAATTAGAAAGGCTAATGAGAC
>CM042158.1:42934527-42973011 GCA_023376005.1 Doryteuthis pealeii
CATGAAACTGAATAAGAATGCAGATAAAAAAGATTTGAACAGAGGGGTATGATTGAAAAATAGAACAACTTTGAAACTAACTCTTCTATCATTTTCCATTACTCCCATCTTTCATTGGAAAATTTTCCTAATTTAACTATTTGATTAAAATAGGAAGTAAATAATAATATTACAGTTATTTCTTCTTGTTAATGGATTTCATTTAAGATTTATTGAAGAGATGTTTGCTTATATTCATTAAAATAAAACCAAATAATTATAAATCAATAGTACTAAACACATATTTATTAAAATCACATTTTAATATCAATATGCAAATTAGCCTTCCCGTTCACACTGTAATCCGCTATATTTGTTGTATATATAAATACAATTGCATGTTATTAGTATGTAGATATGGTCAACAGTGTTAATAATGTAAAACAATTTTTATTAATAATTGAATTTAAATAAAAATAAAATCATTTGATATTGTGATGTCAATAACAAAGGGGAATTGTGACTTGAGTGGTAATATAGTTTTGGTTACAGACAGAAAAACACACAATCTCCATTATAATAAGATGTAGATATGTCCAACGAATCAACTCCGGTTTCGACTGGGGGATCCAGTGGCTTCAGCCCTGGACCTTACAAGCTATCATCGTTGATCTCAGGGGGCCATCCCCCGAGGCATCACCTGCCCCCTTGATTTAAAGGGGCAGGGCTGTGTTTATTGCCCAGTACCTGAGGCACCCCGCTTGAGGGGAAATGCCGATGGAATCCATGCATTTTTTGTACCCACCACCCATGAGCTTCAGTTCATAGGTGGTCCCACATTAATAGGGGCTTGTGCCTCACCCGTACATGTGGGGTACATGGTAAATATCTAGTATGTAGATATGGCCAACAGTATTAATAATGTAAAACAATTTTATTAATAATTGAGGTTTAAATAAAAATAAAGTCATGGGGAATGTGATGTAAATAACAAAGGGAATTGTGACTTGAGTAGTAATGTAGTTTCAGTTACAAACAAACACACAATCTCCATTATAATAACATACGTTCGTTCAAACTAAATATTTGTTTTTTACTGAATTACAATAAAAAAAATTTTTTTCAATTTTTAAAAATAAAATTTAAAAAAATAGAAAAATTTAAAAAATAATAGAAAAAAAAAAATTTAAAAAAATGGAAAAAAAAATTTTTTTTTTTAAATAGAAAAAATTTTTTTTTTTTTAAATAGAAAAAAATTTACAATAGGTAAGTTCACTATTCCCTAGATTATGTAATAGATTGCCTGGTCAATGAGTTCACACCTGGAACCAGGGCTGCACGCAGGAAATGTGTGGGTGTCAAACATGGGCCTGAAAACAAAAAAAGGATATCGCCTGGAATGCATTGGACTGACCTTTGGCACCCGGAAAATGCAGGTGTACATTGACACTGAAAATGTGTAGGTGTAGCCCATAACCAATGAATACAAGCTGCGTGGCAAGGAGGTGTGTCTACAGAAAAACTGCGTAGGTGTCACGATCAAAGAGGCGTGACCCTGTGAGTTGAACAATTATAAAAAGCCCTTAGAAATCTGGTTTGGGGAGATCAAAATTGAGATCGCTTGCAGTCAGAACTACTGAAAGCTCCGGTGTATGTACAACTTCTGCTGACGATTCTCAGTCTACACACAATCAAGGAATAAAAATATAATTTTATATTTTTATATATACAAGTGTTTCATGTTTGTTAGGTTCAGTGACAGTATATAGCAATTACATTTTATATTTTCAGCCTGTAACCCCAGGGTGTGGAGACCCCAATTGTGAATGGGTTTCTAAAGGTTAAAAAATAGTTTAAAACATTTTATAAAAGAAAATTTCATATTGACATGATTTGTTAAATCTATTTTTAACCCAAATGCACTAGCATAGATCTTGCTACAATGTGCCATTTTTATTACAGTTATAATAATGATGTATTTAGTCCAGGTTAAAAGTGTGTTAAGAGTAACCTGAAGCTGAACTTTTTTAGACCTTATTTTTATGATGCAAGTTTCAAATCCTGGCTTGTTATCAAAACTTCTAGTTCCCCAATGATACCTGCATCGGAAAAATAAGGTTTAACTTTTTTAGACCTTACTTTTAGGATGCTAGTTTGAAAGTAAGGTTTAACCTCTTACTTTACCTTATTTTTCAAATTCAAATTACTATTACCAAAACGTTTTTGTTCCCCAATGCTACCTGCATCAGAAAAATAAGGTTTAAAATAGTTTGGCTTTGGGTTACCTTTACAACACTTTTAATCTGAACTATATACAAAAATGAAATCATTGTAATATTGGTTGATTTTCTGCGCATTCCTTCAATTTTGGGCGGACCTGAACTTTTGGAAACCCCCCTCTAAAATTTTTGTTTTTAATTTTTTTTTTCTTCTTTCAATGGATTATTATCGATTGCACACCAATCTATCAGACTGTAAAAAAAAAAAAAATTCAAAAAAGTTATTTATTTTTCGAGTTTTCAGGGGTGCTCAGTTCCCCGTATAAGTTTATCGTAAATCGATCCCCCTTATCGGAACCGCTAAAAAAATTTATTTATTTATTTATTTTTCCTTCAATGGATTATTATCGATTACACACCAATCTATCAGATTTTTAAAAAAAATTCTTGAAAGTTCTTTATTTTTTGAGTTTTCAGGGGTGCTCATTTCCCCGTATAAGTTTATAGTAAATTGATCCCCTATATTGGAACCGCTCGAAAGGAAACTGGCGCAAAGGTGTCAAAGTTAGGGTAGCCCAGAAAACACAGAACCCAAATTATTTATTTATTTTCCCATTAAACTAACCTTAAACCCTAACACCAACCCCTAACCCTAACCCCAAACCCTAACCCCCCTAGTTAAAATTAATTTGTTTTCAATTTTAATTATCAATTGAATGTTTTAAATTGGAAGGCATGAACATTTAAATGACCTGAATGTTTTTTTTTGTTTTTTTTGTTTTTTGTTTTTTCTTATTTTTAATTAAAATCTTTTGTCTTTTTTCTTTTTCAGTTCTCCATTTACTGAGGCATGCAAACAATTTTTGGATGGTAAATGTGAGAATTTAATTGACCTTTGCAATGAAGAATTAGCATTGCCAGAATCTAAATATTTGGCAGAAGCGTTACTCTTACGAGGAACGGCACATCTTTACATGGGCGCCTTTGCGGATGCCATTACCGATTTTGATTCATTAGTTGAACAGGAAGATGTAGATAAAAATGTAAGTTAAATTCTTTACTTCTTTATCTTTCTCCAAATTCTTATGTTCCACTGAAATAAATCAGTTGAATTTTTTTTTTTTTTAATGTAGCGTACACTTTTTCTCTTGTGTTGAGATTATAAAAAAAAAAAAAAAAAATGACAAAAGAACAATCTGGTTCATGGTAGTGTTTAAAAGCTGAAGGGTGTCCACATTCTAAAAAGTTCATAAAAGCCATTAATACTATCTTGAATGGAAAATATGGCTAAGCAGTGATTGACACCACTTGAAGATAAATGGGACCATATGACCTTTAGGCACCCCTTTTTGATCTTGATTAAGAAAGGACATGTTTTTCATTTACATCGTCAATATCCGGTTATGTTCTAACAGACAATTTTTAGATTATAAAATTATAAAACTAACCCCTAACAAACAACCGGATATTGACGGTGTAAATGAAAAACATGTCCTTTCTTAATCGAGATCAAAAAAGGGTGCCTAAAGGTAATATGGTCCGATAAATGCCATAAAACAAAACAAACAAACTAGCGTCCTATCATCAGATTTTTGTTTTCTTATTTTTCTTTTGCTTGTTGAACCTGTCTCTGATGCCTTTTTGAACCTGTCTCTAGTCCGTGCCTTTTGAACCTGTAGTCCGTGCCTTTTTGAACCTGTCTCTAGTCCGTGCCTTTTTGAACCTGTCTCTAGTTCGTGCCTTTTTGAACCTGTCTCTAGTCCGTGCCTTTTGAACCTGTCTCTAGTTCGTGCCTTTTTGAACCTGTCTCTAGTCCGTGCCTTTTTGAACCTGTCTCTAGTCCGTGCCTTTTTGAACCTGTCTCTAGTCCGTGCCTTTTTGAACCTGTCTCTAGTTGCCTTTTGAACCTGTCTCTAGTTCATTGCCTTTTGAACTGGTCAGCCTAGAATATTTCAATGTGGTGTCAACACCATTGTACAACAAAAGTTCATAAGTTGCAGACACAAGTATTTCTCACAGTAATGTTTATTGTCATAGGAAATGGACATGGCGATATGCTTTCAAATTTTGGATGAGGCTGTTTTGCATTTCACATAACGCTAATACCCTTGGGAAAGGTATGCATCCAACTATTCTCCCTCCAACTATAAGTAAATAGTAGAACATACTGGACTCTTTAACCTTGGTTAGGCAACCAGTCTAGCAGAAGGAAAATATTTGAATTCAAACCTGTTAGACTCTGCTTAAGAAATTGATTTTGTGTCACATTCTACTCGTGTAGAGGGTATGGGTAAATATTTATCTATGGGGATGTATCTGAGCATGATGATGTTAAAGGAACTAGAAAGAATATGTGCCCTCTAGGTGTAAATATTTGAGTTTTAATTCAATGAAATAGATTAGAAAGACTAACATAATTAAATAAGAACGCATATAAAAAGATTACAATCATTTTAGTTATATTTTAATTGGTTTCTATATAAAATCATTCATAGGATTGATTTTAATATGTTCAAAAATAAAACAATAATATTAAGTAATAACACCAAGTAATTATTTATTAAACCTGTTTTTGTTAAAATCAGTATGCAAATTAACCACACTATATATTATGTAAACCTTTATTTCTTAGTGACATTTAGCAGACATTGCAGGATTTTAAACACACTAATAACATGGGCTGTTTTGAGGCAAATCTAACTCAGATTATTATAGAGACATCATTAATCATCATCATCATCATCATGTTGCACCAGCAGCATGAATATCCTTGACAATCTCTCACCAACCTATCATTCATTGCCCCCGGGAAATCCTCTGTGCGGCATCCAGTATCCATGCAAAGCTGGTCAATATATGCCTTTGCTGGACGGCCCACACTGGCGTGCCCATGTAATGGCTTCCACAGAAGAACATCACTTATGAGTTTGTCCTTGCTTCCCCAGCTTGTCTTGTTCGACTTACATCGATGGTTTGTGTGATATGGGGCAGGTGGCCATACAGTTGTTTTCTCATGGGGTGTTGTTTCCATGTCTTGTTTAAGATTGCACACAGCATTCTTGTGTATCTACCATCTAGTTTATTCTCCAATCGCTTCATTAGGGTCCAGGTGGTGCAGCCATACAGCAGCACTGACACAACTACCGCTTGGAAGAATTGTCATTAATAAATAAAAGAGAACATCATTGATAAATAAGATTTATTTCATGTATTAATGATTTTGACTATAAATTAAATACTCCTTGATAAACTTACGCAATTCCTGAGGATATTGTGATGTAAGCAGTGATGTTACGGACAGACATTAAATCTCCATTATAATAAGATAGTGGATGAAATGGGAGAAGTGAGAATGACCAGTGAATTGATATCTTAAGTGGAGATTGTCCACTTATAAAGCCGGGTAAAGTAAAATTAGCTGGAGGGATTGGTCACACTTAAAAGAGTTAAGATTCTAGTATCCTAGTGACATACAGTCTGGTGATATTTTAAGCATCTAGATTTGGGTGAACCCTATTGCCCTTATGGTAAGCCCCAACCCCTTTTTATCATATGGGTGCTAGAAGGCGGTGACTGCGGGTCTACATGTCCTGGGAATGAAGTTAAACTCTATCTGATGGTGAGGTTCCAGTTTTGGAGGTTTGGGGAATGTGGAGCACCCCTTCATCACCATTGCTCCCTGGTCCACTCTGACCTGGAGTGGTAGTACCTGTTAGGGTCCCATCTATGGGTTAAATAGAAAAATGTATTTATAAAAAAATTGTATTATCCATTAATAATTGATTTATTTCAAAACTTTATCGGCATTAAATGACCCACTGAGGTTGATATGCCGTAAAACAAAACAAACAAACTAGATTTGGGTGGTCTCTATATCTGGAAGTTAGAGAAATTACGTGTGTCTCTGGACTTTCAATTTCTCTAAATGAAGATTTGATTTATATTCGAGAAGATAATTAAAATATACAATTTAAATAGTAACCGTGAGAATCTAAATTGCGATTTAGTAATGATAGATCTGTGAGACTAATTTTTTGCACCACTTCTACCCAGGCAATGCCGGGTACCCACTTCTAGTTCTTTAATAAAAGAAAACTAAAAAACAGTTTTGTTCCATTTATTTGTGTGTTTGTTTGCTGTCTGTATGTGCATATATATATATATATATATATATATATATATATATTGTAAGAAACGAATTTTATTCGTCAGCGGTGTATCACTTGAAAAGTACTGGTTGAAAAGGCCTTCGTGTAACCCCCCCATTTATTTTATATTTTATTCCTTAATAAAATATTCTCCCAAATTACACATGATTCCTCCACTTTTAGTGTTATATATATGTGTGTGTGTGTGTACATGTTGTTTTAACATTTTTGATCCTCGGATTCTCTGCTATTAAAAAATCCTCAAAAAAACAGGAAATGTTTAACTTAAAAAAATTATTTTATTTATTTATTTATTTTTAAGTTTTCTATAATGAATTCTGTCCATTGAAAATTTCTGTTTGTTAAACGTTATCAAGTTGAAAATGAAATTAGGATATCTTTTTATTCTTAGCATTTCCTTATTATTTGTTGTTTCTTTCCAGATCAAAGTGAATGCATTTATTAAGAAAAGTAATTGTTATGGTCAACAAAGTTTATCATCAGAAGCAATGGATACTTATGCTAAGGCTGTGAATGTGGATCCAGAAAATGTTGACATTTATTTCCACAGAGGACAGGTAAATCATTCTCACCATTTTTTTAAAAATCTACAATAATAATTCAAATATTTTCTTGAAACAGATATTTGCAAAGAAGGTGCAAGACAAAAAAAAAATAATAAATCACTTTAAATCATTTTAAGTTGATAGATTTTTCTTTTCTTTTATAGAATTTGTTGAAGAAATAATTTAAAAACTCAAAGTGATTTTGTTTTTGATGAGAGAATATTTTTTCATATTGAAAAGATGGCAGAATATATTTTTCAGCTTTTTTGTTCCTAAATATTTAGAAGAGAGAAATGTTATTATTTTTTCTTTTTGTTTGGTGTCAAAAAAAGAAATTTGATTAATTATGAAGTTGTTCTTGAAAAAGATATTCACACACTATTAATATATGCGAGAATGGTTTCAGTGAAAATCACCAGGTGGCAGTACTGGTGGCAGCCATTACTGTTGGAGGAAACTATTTAACATACACACTGATATTTTGTCAGCATCATATTTTGTGGCTTTTAAAACAAAAAGAAATAAAAAGCTCTAAAATATTTGTTAATTTTGTGGTGTGTGTGTGTGTGTGTGTGTGTGTTGTGTGTGTGTTTTGCTTTTTTTTTTTTTTATACATTAAAGAAGACAACAGATTTAGTATTGTTTAGATTTTTTTGTACTGTTGTCTTCATCTTTGTTATATGCACAATGTTCTGGCTGATGTGCTCTCCGGCCTTCTTCAGGAGTTTCTTGTTGAACTCAGTAACCTTCTTATCAAACATGAGAACCTTCATGTAATAAATTGGGAGCCTTTGTGGAACTTTGAACCCAACCCTTTATTTAAGGCTCCCAAGTTTAACAAGAAATACTTGAAAAAGGTCGGAGGGCACATTGGCTGAAATATTGTGTATATAATAATAAAGATGAGAACAACAGATCGAAAAATCTAAATAATCCAAATAATCAAGCCTCATTTCAAAAATTCATATAAATAAGCAGATTTTGTTTATTACAATTCAAAATAAAAAAGTGAGTTGATCTTTGCTAAGAATTCTTTTTTTCTTTTTTCTTTTCAATTTTATTATATTCACCTGTTAGTCTGTAGGGGGTCATCAAAGTCTCATGTCAAGAATAATGTAGTGTCAGGAACATGAACAGTTTACAGTAATATGCATGTATGTGCATATGTATGTGGAGAGTGGCATCAGGTATAGTGTCGGCGGACTACAGGAAGCATGGAGGCTTTGAAAGATTCAGTGCTACAACAGACGCGGGCAGTTTATTCCATGTCTCCGCAATTCTGAGCGTGAAAAAATGTTTCCGAAAGTCACGTGAGCAGTGCTGTTTTCTGACTTTGTAGGCATGCCCATGTGTGTTGGAAAGATGGAGATCAAAAAGGTGCTCTAGGTTGCTGTTGTTAAGATGATTATTGACCTTATGAGCGTTTACCAGGTCAGCTGCCAGACGCCGAAGTTTCATCGAATCCATTCCCAGGGGTGAATATTTATATTAACCAATATATTAAAGCACCACCATTCTAAATTATGTTGAAAAGAAGCCTTAATACCACAGGGTTTCCATCCCACACTAAACCCATAGGTGTCAGAAGTGAGTTCATGCCTTTCAAAATGCTATACAAAGAATACAAGGTTTTAACTTTTTAAAACCTGATACATAATCAGTGGTAAGCATGTTAGTTTTGAAACCCATTTTGTGTGAATTTGTTCCAATGTGCACCACTAAATTTGCCTTGTGCCAGGCTACCTAGCTTAAAATGCCTTTAATCTTGTAAAATCTTTACAGTTCTCAATACACAAAAGTGTATAGCAATATCACAATATATTATCAATTATAAAGAATGTAAAAGTTAGGCAGGGTAAAAACTCACGACTAAAAGTTTCACTGCTACGATCATCAGGTGAGCTAGTAATCCAGACATAAGTTTTTAGTCGGTCTTACTCTTAACATTTCTGATTTGAATGAGTCTTGATTGAATTCTCATAATAAGAGGTGTAATATTTAAAAAAAACACACGCACATGCACACACAGGCAAGACCCCCTAGAGACCAACAGGTGAATATAATAAAATTGAAAAGAAAAAAGAAAAAAAAGAATCAGATGGACTTGGAAATTACACACCCACACATAAACAAACAGGCTACGGCTTAATAATAAAACAAAAAGGGTAGGCCAAACCTGGAATGATAATCAGACATTGTTGAACAGACACACACATATAAACACACACACACACACACACACACAATTTGGAAGATATAAGACACAAAACAGAATTGACGATCACTAACAGCTTCAATTTCAGAAATCTTCTGTCGAAGAGATTTTATCTCAAAATATTAAGAATAAATTAGAGGTTAACAAACATTAACATTATTATTTTTCTTTACATTTGCATTGTGATAGCCTTCAAAACCAACCACCAAACTAAAAAAACAAAAATTCTTTTTTTTTTTTTCAGCAATTGATGTTCCAAGATCAATGTGATCAAGGTGTGGAGGACTACAAGAAATGTATCGAACTCTCCCCAGATTTCCCTCAAGCCTATGTCTACAAATGTCTGGCAGGTAAAGAATATTTAAAAAAAAAATTTCTGATAAACTGAATTTAAAAAAAAAAAAGTTTCCTTATCCTGTTTTACTTATAATGTTTACCTTCGTCTGAATTTCATGGTTGGTTGATTGATTTTAATGGCATATCAACCTGTCTGGGGTTATGTCATGCCTAACGGTTAGAAAGTAATATATGTTGTGTATTTATATTTATACTTTTTAGTAATTGGTTTTAATAATGTGTTAGCACCATTGGGGATCATGTTGTATGGTATTGATTAAGTTCATGTCTATATTCTATGGTATAATATTATTTCCCTCAAAAAGGACAGAATGTCCTCCATGTTGACATTTTCAAATAGGTCTTTCATATTGTTTGCATTAAAATAACAGTTTCTGATGTGAGCAAAAAACCTGCATTCCATGAATAAGTGTTTAACAGTCAAAGGTGTTTGACATGTTTCACACTGTGGTTGTTGTTCTTGTTTGAGTATATAGGAGTCTGTTAGTCTTGTGTGACCAATGCGTAATCGGGACATGATGACTTGTTCCTTTCTAGACTTTCTTAAAGCTGGTCTCCTGTCTCCCAAAGTGGGTTTGATTAGGAAAAGTTTATTGTAGATGTTGTTATTCCAGCGTTGTTGCCATTTTGTATGAAGGAATCTATTAATTTTATATTTGAATTTCATTATGACCTTTTTTTTCCCTCTCCTGAATTGTGTCCATTTATTATGTAGTAAAAAAAAAAATATAGTCGTTGGGGTGGCCTAAAGTCTGTATCAGCCAGACAGTGAGGGTGTCTATCCCTTTTTCACTAGCACTAGACCAAGGAGATTGTTCATTTTTTTTTGCATCTGAGGTGGAGCGCCACACCTACCATCAGCTCCTTACTTTACTGCACAGAACCCTGTGCTACTCATATGCTGAGTTGGTGAGGACCGGTACTGAACCCGGAACCTTGTTATTCCCTGGCTGATGCTCTACGGACTGAGCTAAGCTGGCCCATTTATTATGTAATAAACCTATAAATGTGATATTTATTTTCCCCTCGTCTGTATTTGTTTTTGTTAAGTATCTGGCCACCATCCTTGGCCAGTTGTAAAGAACTTGAAGTAAATAAGTAAGTAAGTAAGGCCTGAGTTATAGAATCCTTTGGTAAGTGAATAAGTCCTCTGATATAATCCTATGTTCCATCGTCCACGAAGATTCAAGTAGTTATGAGTAGAACAGCCAGTATAAATAAACAATATCAGCAGCAGAGTACTGCCAGTGGTTGGCCAATAGGTTGGTCACGTGGTTATCAGCGAGTCTATAAGTACAAGTGGCCATCTGGCACGCCTTATATCCAAATTTCTCAACAGTTTTATATAACATTGTTATTAAAGTAATGTCACATTTTTGTTAAATTTGTCTTGAATATTATTATTATTATGTTGTGGTGCACCTGAGCCCTGTACACAATAAATTTCATTATTATTATTATTTATTTAAATTACTGATCCAATACAGGTTGTTATTAATTACAAAGCTTTTAGGTTGTTTATAGTATCTGCTGTTCCTAAGTGGTCACTCATTTGAGTGTTGACACCTTTCTGTCCACTAAGAACAATGGAGTAGTGTCCAAAAAAAAAAAAATTAAAAAATCATCTGCATCTGCGCAAGTGACTCTGCAGGCCAATTCCTGAGTGACAGTCTTTGGTGCACTGAATGCACACAAACTGTGATGCTTTCTTGGGCTGTTGTCTTTTCTCCCTCTTTCTGGCTCTCTTTGCTGTTGAGGCTACTCTCCTCTCCGCCTTACCCTTCTCTTAACGTTAAGGCCACTCTATTTTTTGCATCTACTTCCCACATGTTTGTTTTGAGTACTGAAACCCAATATGAATTGTTTTTAGATCCTTTTATTGTTGACATGGAACAAACCCAGACACTTTGCAGTGTAAGCTGATGTGTAGTATGATATTGAGCACCTTTTTGATCTCCATGTTTCTAACACACGTGGGCATGCCTACAAAGTCGGAAAAACAGCATAGCTCACATGACTTTCGGAAACATTTTTTCACGCTCAGAGTTGCCGAAGCATGGAATAAACTGCCTGCATCCATTGTAGGATGCCGAAACACTGACTCAAAGCCTCCATGCTTCCTTTAATCTGCCAACACTATACCTGATACCCCCATCCACATACAAATGCATGCACACATACATGTATATTATTACTGTATGCTATTCATGTTCCTGACACTAATACATTATTCTATGTACTAGACATGAAACTCTGATGAGTTGTGGTGCACCTGAGCACTGTACGCAATAAAATTTCATTATTTCATATCCTCATGTGGATATATACAAGGTGTGTCAAAAAGTATCCAGATTTTTAAAAACCTTTTGACACACCTTGTATTCTGAAAAAAAAAAAAACGTTCCATTCATTCTTCATTTCTATCTTG
Source organism: Doryteuthis pealeii (assembly GCA_023376005.1). Classification (NCBI taxonomy): domain Eukaryota; kingdom Metazoa; phylum Mollusca; class Cephalopoda; order Myopsida; family Loliginidae; genus Doryteuthis; species Doryteuthis pealeii. The sequence goes on from CM042158.1 coordinate 42,946,440, forward strand.
GTAAATACAGCTTTAAAATTGGTACTTTTCTGACACACCTTGTATTCTGAAAAAAAATTAACGTTCCGTTCATTCTTAATTTCGATCTTAGTAAATACAGCTTCAATCTCGATACTTTTATGACACACCTTGTAAGAACTTTTTTTAGATTAACAGACCAGATGACAATATCAAGACAATATTCAGTTGGAAATACGAGTTGAAATTAATAATTACTTGGTGTTATTGATTTCTAAGATTATTGTTTTATACTCAAATGTATTAAAAAACAATCTTATTATAATTTTATATCTAAATTAATTAGAATTAAGTAAAAAATAAGTGTCATCTTTTTTGTGTTATTTTAATTTCATTCGTCTTTCTTATTCAATGTAATATTTAATCATATTAAAACTTAAAAATATGTGCCCGGATGGTTAGAAAGAAATAAGCAACCCCTTTTTTGACTATACGACTTTCGTTTGTTTCTTCGAGCTAATAACAACTACTATTACTAATACTACTTGACTGAGCCCTATGCAACACAATGTGTTTGTCATCTTTCAGAAACCAGTAGGAGAAGCAAAAATTGTATAAAAACAGCAAAAAATGTGTGAAATATTAACATTAACAAAATATTACAAGGAAACAAGCCAGAGATGAAATAGGCAAAAGTAGGAATAACTAAGAGATAAGAAGAGATTAACATGGATTACAGAGCAGACCAAACTAAGAGATAACACAACAAAGTGGAAGTGAACATGACACATAGCAAGAAGGAAAAATAGCAGATAGTGTAAAAGGTTAGAACAGTGCCCAAGAAATAATAAGAGTAGTTGAAAAAGACTCGACAGATGATGGAAAAAAGGAGATAGTGAAATTTTAGTAAACTATAATTTGATTTTGAAATCGAATTTCTATTTTCTCATTCCCCAAGAACCCTGCATCAATTTGATTTCTTTAATTGAATTTCTATTTTCTCGTTCCCAATGAAACCTGCATCAATTTGATTTCTTTAATTGATTTAATTGATTGAATTTCTATTTTCTCGTTCCCAATGAAACCTGCATCAATTTGATTTCTTTAATTGAATTTCTATTTTCTCGTTCCCCAATGAAACCTGCATCAATTGATTTCTTTAATTGAATTTCTATTTTCTCGTTCCCCAATGAAACCTGCATCAATTTGATTTCTTTAATTGAATTTCTATTTTCTCGTTCCCCAATGAAACTTGCATCGGAAAAATGTAATTTTTTCCTCTTGGTATCTGAACTGGGAATTTGCCCTTACTGTTTTAAACCATGATTCTCAGTTTTAAAAATAAAGAAGAAAAAAAGAAAAAGAATTTTAGACTTTTTTTTAATTTTGTATAAAGTTTTTATTTTAAAAAATCTTTTTTCTTTTTCTCCTTTTTAGAGCATCAGACGGCTTTGATAAACAATTCTGCAGAAGGCTTAGAGAAAGTAGCTATCCATTTTGGGGAAGTGGTTACAAAGTTTCCAAATTGCATCGAAGCTAGAATCAAATTTGGTCAGGTGAGTGCTGCTCTGATATATTTGAAATTCCACACTGTCATGTCAAGCCATAGCACTTATATAAAGTCCCAACTGGATTCTTCAAATTGTTCTTATGGCAAACAAACATCCAACCCTTTTTATCTTAAAGGTGTTAAAAAGCAGCGACTGAGAGTCAACCAGCAGTACAGTTATTTATTGATACACATGAAGTTAATGAAAATTATTGCTACCAGTTTATAAAACAAATGAAACAAAAATATTTACTTACAAACTTTCCACTTACAAATCATTCAAAAGAACAAGATTTGGAGAGTGGTAGTACCTGTTAGGGTCCCGTCTATGGGTTAAATAGAAAAAACAAGGGGGGTAATTGCTTTAAGTGTTTCTGTTCAGCTATTGAATAAGGTCTATATGGAGTAAAATAATGGAGCAGAATGCAATAGAAATGATCAGGATTATGTTGGTGGTTGGATATATTTGAAATCACATAGAAACAATACAATGTATCAATCATACTGACTGCAAAATTCTAATAATATACAAAGCTCAATATCGGCACCACATTTTATTATGGAATTGAAAATTGGAAATGATAACAATATACAAATAAAACAGGTTTATCTACTAAAAGTATTTACAGAGCTTTAAAAGTTTAAAATACAGTATTAATCATAATGATAGATAGATGAGTGCTTCTCTGAAAGTGACTGTAAAATCCAACCAACTAATGTGAGAGAGAGAGAGAGAGAGAGTTAAATTAATTTCAGTGATGAGATATCAGGTTCAGTCTTGGGCAAACTGCGGTCCACAGTGTTTTTTTTTCAATGGCCTTCCTAATTTTCACAAGGAAAATAACGTTTATTCAAATTTGATTTGTCTTTCTTCGTTATCACTAGTTAACACCCACATAGTTTCTCTCACAAAAAAAAAATTTCAAAGGGGAATAACTCCTACATGCTCGATTAATCTCCCTTAGTTATTAATGCCTGTTGCATTTTCATATTAAATGAAGAAATTAGAAATCAATCTTACTACTTTTATGTACACTTTTATTACTAGTACAAGATAAAAAATGCACTCCGGGCGATGTAAAAATAGATTTTTGAAACATATTGCCTGAGGGGTGGAGTAAAAAATTCAATGTCAGCGAGTTTTGTACCCTAAGTAAGTAAAATCATCAAATTCATTAAAGGATTAAAAAATAAAACAATTTGAAATGTAAACTTTAAATATGTATTAAGATAAAACAAACTATATATAGATATATAATACCAGTCATGTATTTATTAAAACTTGTTTTAAAAAACAATGAGGACTGTCTAATGTTGCATGTTCAAATTTTGAGTGTATTTATTGAATAAATACACTCAAAATTTTATTCTATGTTATGACGATTTTGGGTAATGTGATGTAAGCAGTGACGTAGTTTTTGTTACAGACAAAAACCAGAAGCGAATCTCCATTATTAATAGATATATTTTATATTAATGTTACCTTTTAATTTAAAAGTGACAAAATGAAATTATTTAATTGTCGGATTGTCTCAAGTCTTTTAACATCAACCCTTCCAACTGGGAAAATTTGGCTCCAGACCGCCTTTGGTGTTAGCAGACTCTCTGTAGCAGGCTATTCATGTCTGAAGTCACCCTGGTGCAACACCATGAAGTAAAGGGATCCAAGAGTAAGCAAGAAGCAACAGATCACCGTTGTTATATACCCCATCAAACATCGTACATCGGGTATATAAATGAGAATGTTCAGAGAGATTTCTTCACTGATAGAGACAGAGATATTAGAGAGAGACAGAGACAGATTAGAGAAGACATGACCTTACTTTATCACTTGTTGACATCTTTACTCTTCCAGTTGCCATGTTCCTGTCTTCTATTTCCTCTTCTTCTTTTCTGGCTGACATTTCGTCTAGTTAGGGTTTTCTATCTAACTTGAACTAAGGGCTGTTCTTCTGACTAAGGGCTTCTTTTTCTTGGGTGATTTGGTCAATACAATTAATTGAATTAACAAGACATTTGTTTCTTGATCAAGCTTTTTATTTTATCTAGCCCATATCTCCGCGCAGATGAGAGATCAACCACAGCAGCAGCACGTCTGCTCTGCTTCAAAGTCCGGTTAAAAGTCTGCGTTTTCCAGGGATCAGGGGGATATAACCATCACTGGTAAATATTCACTCCCTGATCTCAAAGTTATCGGCCCCCATTCTCTCTACAGGGTCTTCCACAATTTTATGACATCCATTAATTGTAACACCAGCACGCCATCAACATCTTTAGGACCGGCCTTTAACATGCGACATCTGGGGTCAAAACTGTTTTTTTCAAACATTGGCCTTCACAGTTACAGAAGGTGATGTGCTAAAATGTAACTTCAGGGCATCAGAAATCTATGATTTTCTGAGACTTGATGATGATGATGATGATGACTTCTAGTTTAGAAGACTGAATTTGACCTTAAGTCATGTTGGTAGTGGCTCATAATGCCTGAGGACAGGATTGTGTTGGCTGAGCATTCTGTGACCTGGGTCCTAAATGGTCCTGTTACATGTGACACTCCACTTTAGCCCTTACTTTTGGTATGGCTGTATTACCACCAGTTGATGCTATACAGACAATGTATCACTAACTAGTGCTTTAGGCACAACATATTGTTAGTGATAGAAGATTGAGAGTGGACATGGCAAGATTGAGGGAAATGGTGTCTGAGGGGGAAATTGAGGTATTTTGGGTAGATGGGAAACTACAACCGGCAGATCCTTGACCAAAAGAGGAGTATCTACGCTAAAATTGCTAGAGGTACTTGATACATCCCAAACTTTTAAAAAAAGGGGGTGGCTGCAATGTTGATTATGAGTTATCTCCCTTGGACTGTTTCAGTTAAAGGAACTCTTTGGCAAAAGAGTTAGAAAGTTAGTTGGCAACTGACTAGATATACGATGATTGTCCACCATTAGAGCAACTGCCATTAAACAGCCTATTGACACTAAATGGTCCTGTTACATGTGTAACACCCCCGGGCAGGCTGTGATGCTCTTTTTGCACACTTCTCTGCAACTCTCTTGCGTTCACTGCATCTTTCTGCACTGCTTCTTCTGGCCGTTCATCTTGTCTCGTCTAGCAATGATTCCGTGTCGTCCGCCAGTTCTCTAGGACCTGTCCACGTTGCAAACACATGTGCTCAAAACATCTCGCAGGGGCCACCCGCCAAAGGGGTGTACAAACAACAAGTATCACAAAGAGAAAGAGAGAATAAACAACGAAGACAAAATCAGTCAGGTGAACATTAGAATGGTCAGAGAGGTATATAACTGTCTGCTACTATCTCCAGTCACTCCCTCAGCTTATAATTCATCTGCTCCTATGTCTGTTGAGAGGGGGTCACCCCCCGTTCCTTTTGGGGACCTCTGCTAAAGTTGACTTCTAGTGGGCATCTAACATCTTAACTTCCTCAGTGTTCAAGGCTCATCTGCTCTCTTCGGCTCCCCAGATCTAACTGACTCAACTTTTCAAATTTCCCAGAAATCCCCAAATCTCCTCTCACTCTTGTACAAAATCTCATCTCCGAGATTTGTGTCTAAAACCCGGGTGTTATGAAAGTTCTTTGTCTTAATCTAGGTCATATTTTATTGCTAGTCTAAAACTATAGTTGACCCTCAAATTGGTCAAAACCCAGTCTTCTCGTCTCCTAAGAAGAGATTATCATCCTTTTATATCTATTGCCACCAACCAATATGCCTACTTACACACACACATTATGCATACCCACACACACATGTATGTACATATGCACATTGTATGTATCTATCTTATATCTATACATATATATTCACACATTATCTACACTAGAACACACACACATATTTATACATATATGTGGTTTGACTTACTATTTATTAATTCAATATAACTACTACTACGTATCTATATAACTAAGTGTGCATTTATATGCACACACACATTCTTGCACCCACCGTTGTATTATACATGTGACACTCCACTTTGGCCCTTACTTGCGCTAGATGGGTGAGTTGGAGAGATCCGGACTGATCAATTGGCCAGTCATATCAAGCCCTAACAATGATTGTTCTTCAAATTGCTCTTATAGCAAACACTCAACCCCTTTTTATCATAAGGGTGCTAGAAGGCGGTGGATGAGGGTCATCCACCAGTATCTATTAATACACATGAAGTTAAACAAATGATATATATATATATCTTATAATGGAGATTCGATGTCTGTTTGTACCCAAAACTATGTTACTGCTTATGTCACAATACCCTCAGGAATTGCTTCAGTTTATCAATGAGTATTTAAGTTATAGTCAAAATCATTAATACATAACATAGAATAAATCTTATTTATTAATGATGTCTCTATGAAAAATCTGAGTTAGATTTACCTCAAAACAGCCTATGTTATTACTGTTTTTAAAATCCTGCAATGTGTCTTATATATCACTAAGAAATAAAGGTTTACATAATATATGGTGTGTTTAATAAATAATTACTTGATGTTATTGGTCTCTAATATTGTTTTATTCTCCAACATATTAAAATCGATCCTATGAATGATTTTTTATAGAAATCAATTAAAATATGAATCGAATAAGTGTAATCTTTTTATATGCTTTCTTATACAATTTCGTTAGTCTTTCTAATTTAATATATTTCATTGAATTAAAGCTTAAATACTTACGCTCAGAGAGCACATATTCTTGCTAGTATATATAAAAAAGATAGCGCTAATACCATTGGGAAAGGTATGAATCCTACTCTCCCTCTAGCTATGGGTAAATAGTAGGGCAGACTGGGCTCTTTAATCTTGGTTAGACAACTGGTCTAGGAGAAGGAAAATTCTGAATTCAAACCTGTTAAACTCCACTTAAGAAATTGACCTTGTGTCACATCCTGCTCGTGCGGTGCGGAGGGCTTGGTAAATATATATATAAAAAAGATTTAGCATTAAATAACCCACTGGTGTTAGTATGCCGTTAACACTAACCAACCAATCTTAAGGCCATAGATACCCCACTAATGTACTAAAACTGTTAATGGTTAATTTAAAAACATTTTTTTCTTTCTGTAGACTTTGCTTGGCCAAAGCAAACCTGAAGAAGCTAAAAAGCATTTTGATAAAGTCCTGGAATTGGATAAGAACAATGCCATGGCTACCGTTTATATGGGGTAAGTTTTTATAATTAATATTTTTATTTGTATATTTATTGTTTTTTCTCTTTCCTTTTTGATAAAGCAAAATAAAATCATTTTATTTGAAATTCTTTAAAAGTAATGGTGTTATATACCCACATGTTGGGTATATACATAAGTGTTCTTTTACTGGAGAGACAGGAGAGATATAGACAGGTAGACAGAGATGAGATGCATAATTGCATTACTTACTTTCTCTGTTCTTCATTGTTTGGCCATTCGATCGTCTAGCTTTGACTTCTATTTTGTTGATTGTTCGTCTTTGATTCATTTTCTTCTTCGGTCAGTCTTTTGCCAAGACATGCATCAACCAACAACACCATGTTATTTCTTTAAACTTTTATTTACTTAACTAAAACTAACTAAACACAGCGCGTGTGTGTGCTGGTGAGCCTATGCTCCTTGTCTGACATCTGAGCCGGTACTGAGGGTTGTTTATATTGTATTGAGTTATCTCCCAGATCCTCCACTCGCTAGAGAAGGAGAGAGACAGGGAGGGAGCGTTCTCCTTCTTCATGGCTTCGCCTGAACAAAACACGTATGCAACAAGCTCTTCATTATCGAATCCTTCCAGGCCTATCATACCCCTTGAAACCATTCATAACCATGACATGGTGTCAGAAGTGACCTCACCACGAGAAATTTAAAAGAAAAGGAAACCTGAATGTGAAGCCATGAAGGAGAATGTCCCCTCCCTGTCTCTCTCCTTCTCTAGTGAGTGGAGGATCTGGGGAGATAACAATACAATATAAACACAGAAAAGAACCAGATTGTTTGTGGTTCAGCAGGATGTTTGACTTTGCTCAGAAGATTCTTTGCCTTAGTCAGACGATTTTCATGGCCTATTCTGGGAGCAGTTGACCTTTGCGGACTTTGTATGAGTAGTAGCGAAGGTCTTCATTGAGTGCAAGCTTCATGGTAGAGGCTGAAATTTTTAATTCACATGACAAAGCCCGAATTTCAATGCCAGGGTCCTCCAACACTTTTTTCTGCAGATTCGGCCGAATCAGGCTGCCATACATATAGCCTACCATTGGCTACCCTTGTTATCCAGTGCTTGACTACAGTGTTTAGCAACTCCACGTAGGCATCTGAATTCAACCTGATATCCTGTCTAAAAAAATGCAGAGGCATTACATCACCCTCAGAGGACATACATCCAAAAACCATCACAGTTTGGGAAATTTAGTCTGCATGACAGAGGAGTGTTCTTTGGACTGTATGCAAGCCATCTGTTATTCTGTGTGTTGTGCTTTTGATCTTGGCAAAATCTTTTCTCATCGGAATGTTTATATTGTATTGAGTTATCTCCCCATATCCTCCACTCGCTAGAGAAGGAGAGAGACGGGGAGGGAGCGTTCTCCTTCATGGCTTCGCCTGAATAAAAACACGTTTACAACAAGTTCTTCGTTATCAAATCCTTCCAGGACCAATCACACTCTTCGAAACCATACATAACCTTAACATGGTGTCAGCTCTCACGTGATTTCCGTTTGTGGTGTCAAAGGGTCACCAACGGTTTGTAAATTTCCATTCTACATGGCACCCATCTATGGGTTAAATAGAAAAATGTATTTATAAAACAATTGTATTATCCATTAGAATTGATTATTTCAAACTTTAACGGCATTAAATGACCCACTGAAGTTGATATGCCGTTAAAACAAAACCAAACAAACCATTCTACATGGTGTAGTCAATAATCTATGCTACCATATATTATGCAACAATGGGAACTTTTGTTTTTTTTCCTGAGAAAAACTTAGGAGGTCAACAGCCATTAATTTCTGATAATGGATGGTCGTTAGTAATTATTAAATCTAGTGTAACTTTTTTCTAAATGTGTATGATTAAAGTTATAAATTGAAGTTTTCAAAGTTTTTATTCCCCATGTTTAATTGATTTGAATATAATATTTGCTAAGAATTTTTGAAAAAAAAATGGGTTCTTTAGTGAGTTTTCAATGAAGGGTATATAAAATCCTATCTGTTGAAATAGGTCGGAAAAGTAAAACGGAAAAGTTTGGAGTGGGCATAGAATTTAAGGAATTTAGAAATTACTCTAATAGCCTTATTTCTTGAAAAATTCTAAATATAGCTTATTAAATCAATTAATTACGTTTTAAGGTTCTAATTTTACGTTTAATAATAATAATAATGATAAATCATTTACGATTTAAAGATGAAATAATAATAATAATGATAATAATAATAAGATACTACATAATTTAAGATCTAAGATACTACATATTTATTATTATTATTATTATTATTTAAACAAACATAAAAATAGTTGACAAAATTACTAAAATTACCTTTCCCTTATAGCAAAGCCCCAACCCCTTTTATCATATGGGTGCTAGAAGGCAGTGGCTGCGGTCACTGTCCTGGGAATGACGTTAAAACTCTATCTGGTGAGTTTCCAGTTTTGGAGGTTTGGGGAATGATCACCATTGCTCCCTGGTCCACTCTAATTTTCGTTTAATAATAATAATAATAATAATAATAATCATTTACGATTTAAAGATGATACAAATAATAATAATGATAATACTACATAATTTTAAGATTTAAAGAACTACATATTATTATTATTATTATTATTATTATTATTATTTAAACAAACATAAAATAGTTGACAATTACAAAAATACCTTTTATCACCAAACTTTTCCGTTTTACTTTTCCGACCTATTTCAACATTTTCTGTTTCAAATCTTCGTATTCCTTTCCACTTTTAGTCAATTCCGTTTTTTTCCGTTACCCACTTTTGGTAATTTCTATTTTATAATATTTTGTAAAAAAATTGAAATAAAATATGCTAAATTATTAAAAACTGAAAACAAAACATAATTCAAAGTTTTATTACATATAAAGAAATAGCAAATGTCTATAAATATTTTTTGAAATTGAGAATCAAGTGCAAAATAAATTATATGTAAAAATAAATATGTAACATGACTAAACAATAAAAATGAAATGTTGCAGTGCATAATTATCTTGAGGTAGAACTTTTAATCAGAGCTTCCTTCTTTAAGAAAGAACACATTTAGATTGTTTTGTTTTTAAGTAAAGGGATCAGATTGATTATAATTTAAAACTTATAACTAGGTTATGTTATGTTTCTATTTTTAAAACGTTAACAAAAAATCGGAGAGACAGTCAAGTTTTGAAAGAATTAAAACAAAAATTTGAAAACCAAAAATCAATTTATTTATTATTGAAAATTCATTAAAAATCTCAGATTCCGTTTAAGATTAACGATTCCGCGATTCCGGAAAATTGGTCCCCTACTTTCTGTCTAATCATAAGTTTATAAATTTTTGCCATAAGTTTTGATCTTGATAAAATAAAATGGGATGGTATTTCCTATAAGTCTAAATAAACAAAGGGAACCACCTTGACTGATAAATTATTTATTTATTTTCCCATTAAACTAACCCTAAACCCTAACCTTAACTTCTTTTTTCCTAGTAGATCAATAAAAAATGAATAATTTATCAGTCAAGAGTGGTTCCCCTTTGTTTATGTTAGAGTTATAGAAAATAACCAATGGGGTTTTCTTCCAAGCTGTAGCCCATGTTAGTACTGTATATGGTTGCACCTAGTTGGGACTTCTCTTCAAACTTGGTAACCTTCCTTCAAACTTGGTAACCTTCTCTTCAAACTCGGGAACCTTCTCTCAAACTCCGGGAACCTTTCTCTCAAACTCGGGAACCTTCTCTTCAAACTCGGAACCTTTCTCTTCAAACTCGGGAAACCTTCTCTTCAAACTCGGGAACCTTCTCTTCAAACTCGGGAACCTTCTCTTCAAACTCGGAACTTTCTCTTCAAACTCCGGAACCTTCTCTTAGAACTCGGCAACCTACTTTTCAAACTGGGAACCTTCTTGTCATAATCGGGAACCTTCATGGAACTCTGACCCAACCCTTTATTCAATCACAGGGTGTACTGTTTTTATTCCGCTAACATGACTTTTACATGTGTTAAGTTGTGTTACTGTTGCTCTTAGAGAAATAAAATAGCAAAAGTTGTCAAATTAAATTCAGAATCACCACATTATAAAAGGTGACTGAAAATCAAGCTCTTCAGACACATTTGTGTATTCTTTTTAATACTACTTGTATTTTTTTAGTTCTTGAAACTAAATTTTCTTTACAAAAATGATCAAAACTTACACATAGACACACGCAGAGAATTTGGAAGATATTGGAACAAAACAGAATGGACATTCCTAGCAACAGCTTCAGACTTTCAAGAAATCATCTGATGAAAAGATCTTTATTTGTTTTTGTTTTACATTTTATTTGAGAGGTGAAAAATAAAATTTGGTAAATTTTTAGATTGGATGTTTTTGTTTTTTTTAAACCCCAAATGAAAAAAAAAATTAGATGGATATGTGATTTATGTCCTCGAAATATTAAGAATAAATCAAAGATAAACAAACAACATCATAGTTACCTTATTTTTCTTTACACTTGCATTGTGATAGCCTTCAAAACCAACCACAAACCAATATTTGAATTAGTTTAAGAGCTGCCCTAATTGGGCAGTAATTAAACTAATTCCTTTGGCCAAACAATGACACTTCATGCATTGAGTACACTATTCAATTTTATTAAACTGAACAATATTTTCAAACAATAAACAGTTTTCATAAAAATAATGACACTTTATGCATCTGAGCATATTCAATTTTATTAAACTTGATAATATTTTTCAAACATGTTTTCATCAAAACAATGATAGAATTTGTCTATGGGAACTATTTTCCCATTCAGTTTCAGTACAGATAGTTTTCCGTTTCTGTTTCTCCAACAACCAGAATGGAATGTATTTCCAAGTTTATAAAAATTGGACCATATGACCTTAAGACCTAGAGACAGTTCAAAAGGCACGAACAAGAGACAGGTCAAAATCACGAACTAGAGACAGGTTCAAAAAGGCACGAACTAGAGACAGGTCAAAAAGGCACGAACTAGAGACAGGTTCAACAAGCAAAACAAAAATCTGATGATAGGGCGCTAGTTTGTTTGTTTTGTTTACGGATTTATTGAACCATATTACCTTAGGCACCCCTTTTTGATCTCGATTTAAGAAAGGACATGTTTTTCATTTACACTGTCAATATCCGGATTTTTAGATTTGTTAGGGGTTAGGATTATGGTTAGGGTTGCAGTTAGTTTTATAATTAAAAAAAAAACAAATCTAAAAATCGTCTGTTAAAACAACCGGATATTGACAGTGTAAATGAAAAACATGTCCTTTCTTAATCGAGATCAAAAAGGGGTGCCTAAAAGGTAATATGGTTCAATAAATGCCGTAAAACAAAACAAACAAACTAGCGCCCTATCATCAGATTTTTGTTTTGCTTGTTGAACCTGTCTCTAGTTCGTGCCTTTTTGAACCTGTCTCTAGTTCGTGCCTTTTTGAACCTGTCTCTAGTTCGTGATTTTTGAACCTGTCTCTTGTTCGTGCCTTTTGAACCTGTCTCTAGGTCTTAAGGTCATATGGTCCACAATTTTTATAAACTTGGAAATACAATTCCATTCTGGTTGTTGGAGGAAACAGAAACGGAAACTATCTGTACTGAAACTGAATGGGAAAATAGTTCCAAATAGACAAATTCTATCATTGTTTTGATGAAAACATGTTTGAAAAATATTATACAAGTTTAATAAAATTGAATATGTACTCAATGCATAAAGTGTCATTATTTTTATGAAAACTGTTTATTGTTTGAAAAATATTGTTCAAGTTTAATAAAATTGAATATGTACTCAATGCATGAAGTGTCATTGTTTGGCCAAAGGAATTAGTTTAATTACTGCCCAATTAGGGCAGCTCTTAAACTAATTCAAATATTGGTTTGGTGGTTGGTTTTGAAGGCTATCACAATGCAAGTGTAAAGAAAAATAAGGTAACTATGATGTTGTTTGTTTATCTTTGATTTATTCTTAATATTTCGAGGACATATCACATATCCATCTAATTTTTTTTTTTCATTTGGGGTTTAAAACAAACAAAAACATCCAATACTAAAAATTTACCAAATTTTATTTTTCACCTCTCAAATAAAAATGTAAAAACAAAAACAAATAAAGATCTTTTCATCAGATGATTTCTGAAAGTCTGAAGCTGTTGCTAGGAATTGTCCATTCTGTTTTGTTCCAATATCTTCCAAATTCTCTGCGTGTGTCTATGTGTAAGTTTTGATCAATTTTTGTAAAGCAAAATTTAGTTTCAAGAACTAAAAAAATACAAGTAGTATTAAAAAGAATACACAAATGTGTCTGAAGAGCTTGATTTTCAGTCACCTTTTATAATGATGGGTGATTCTGAATTTAATTTGACAACTTTTGCTATTTTATTTCTCTCAAGAGCAACAGTAACACAACTTAACACATGTACAAAGTCATGGTTAGCGGAATAAGAACAGTACACCCTGTGGATTGAATAAAGGGTTGGGTTCAGAGTTCCATGAAGGTTCCCGATTATGACAAGAAGGTTCCCAAGTTTGAAAAGTAGGTTGCCGAGTTCTAAGAGAAGGTTCCGGAGTTTGAAGAGAAGTTCCGGAGTTTGAAGAGAAAGTTCCCGAGTTTGAAGAGAAGGTTCCGAGTTTGAGAGAAGTTCCCGAGTTTGAGAGAAGGTTTCCCGAGTTTGAAGAAGGTCCCGAGTTGAAGAGAAGGTTCCCGTTTGAAGAGAAGGTTCCCGAGTTGAAGAGAAGTTCCGAGTTTGAAGAGAAGTTACCAAGTTTGAAGAGAAGGTTACCAAGTTTGAAGAGAAGTCCAACTAGTGCAACCATATAGCAGTACTAACATGGCTACAGCTTGGAAGAAACCCCATTGGTTATTTTCTATAACTCTAACATAAACAAAGGGGAACCACTCTTGACTGATAAATTATTCATTTATTTATTGATCTACTAGGAAAAAGAAGTTAAGGTTAGGGTTAAGGGTTAGTTTAATGGGAAAATAAATAAATAATTTATCAGTCAAGAGTGTTCCCTTTGTTTATGTTAGACTTATAGGAAATAACCATCCCATTTTATTTTATCAGATCAAAACTTATTGGCAAAAATTTATAAACTTATGATTAGACAGGAGTAGGGGACCAATTTTCCGGAATCGCGGAATCGTTAATCTTAAACGGAATCTGAGATTTTAATGAAATTTTCAATAATAAATAAATTGATTTTTTGGTTTTCAAATTTTTGTTTTAATTCTTTCAAAACTTGACTGTCTCTCCGATTTTTTTGTTAAACGTTTTAATAAATAGAACATAACATAACCTAGTTATAATTTTAATATTATAAATCAATCTGGATCCCTTTACTTAAAAACACAAAAACAATCTAAATGTGTTCTTTCTTAAAGAAGGAAGCTCTGATTAAAAGTTCTACCTCAAAGATAATTATGCACTGCAACATTTCATTTTTTTATTGTTTAGTCATGTTACATATTTATTTTTACATATAATTTATTTTTGCACTTTGATTTCTCAATTTCAAAAAATATTTATAGACATTTGCTATTTCTTTATATGTAATAAAACTTTGAATTATGTTTTTGTTTTCAGTTTTAATAATTTAGCATATTTTATTTCAATTTTTTTACAAAATATTATAAAAATAGAAATTACCAAAAGTGGTAACGGAAAAAAACGGAATTGACTAAAAGTGGAAACGGAATTACGAAAGATTTGAAACAGAAAATGTTGAAATAGGTCGGAAAAGTAAAACGGAAAAGTTTGGTGATAAAAGGTATTTTTGTAATTTTGTCAACTATTTTTATGTTTGTTTAAATAATAATAATAATAATAATAATAATAATATGTAGTATCTTTAAATCTTAAAATTATGTAGTATTATCATTATTATTATTATGTATCATCTTTAAATCGTAAATGATTATTATTATTATTATTATTATTATTAAACGTAAAATTAGAGTGGACCAGGGAGCAATGGTGATCATTCCCCAAACCTCCAAAACTGGAAACTCACCAGATAGAGTTTAACGTCATTCCCAGGACATGTAGACCCGCAGCCACTGCCTTCTAGCACCCATATGATAAAAAGGGGTTGGGGCTTGCTATAAGGGAAAAGGTATTTTAGTAATTTTGTCAACTATTTTTATGTTTGTTTAAATAATAATAATAATAATAATAATAATATGTAGTATCTTTAGATCTTAAAATTATGTAGTATCTTATTATTATTATCATTATTATTATTATGTATCATCTTTAAATCGTAAATGATTATCATTATTATTATTATTAAACGTAAAATTAGAAACCTTAAAAAACGTAATTAATTGATTTAATAAGCTATATTTAGAATTTTTCAAGAAATAAGGCTATTAGAGTAATTTCTAAATTCCTTAAATTCTATGCCCACTCCAAACTTTTCCGTTTTACTTTTCCGACCTATTTCAACAGATAGGATTTTATATACCCTTCATTGAAAACTCACTAAAGAACCCATTTTTTTTTTTCAAAATTCTTAGCAAATATTTATATTCAAATCAATTAAACATGGGGAATAAAAACTTTGAAAACTTCAATTTATAACTTTAATCATACACATTTAGAAAAAGTTACACTAGATTTAATAATTACTAACGACCATCCATTATCAGAAATTAATGGCTGTTGACCTCCTAAGTTTTTCTCAGGAAAAAAAAACAAAAGTTCCCATTGTTGCATAATATATGGTAGCATAGATTATTGACTACACCATGTAGAATGGTTTGGTTTGGTTTTGTTTTACGGCATATCAACTTCAGTGGGTCATTTAATGCCGTTAAAGTTTTGAAATAAATCAATTCTTAATGGATAATACAATTGTTTTATAAATACATTTTTCTATTTAACCCATAGATGGGTGCCATGTAGAATGGAAATTTACAAACCGTTGGTGACCCTTTGACACACAAACGGAAATCACGTGAGAGCTGACACCATGTTAAGGTTATGTATGGTTTCGAAGAGTGTGATTGGTCCTGGAAGGATTTGATAACGAAGAACTTGTTGTAAACGTGTTTTATTCAGGCGAAGCCATGAAGGAGAACGCTCCCTCCCCGTCTCTCTCCTTCTCTAGCGAGTGGAGGATATGGGGAGATAACTCAATACAATATAAACATTCCGATGAGAAAAGATTTTGCCAAGATCAAAAGCACAACACACAGAATAACAGATGGCTTGCATACAGTCCAAAGAACACTCCTCGTGTCATGCAGACTAAATTTCCCCAAACTGTGATGGTTTTTGGATGTATGTCCTCTGAGGGTGATGTAATGCCTCTGCATTTTTTTAGACAGGATATCAGGTTGAATTCAGATGCCTACGTGGAGTTGCTAAACACTGTAGTCAAGCACTGGATAACAAGGGTAGCCAATGGTAGGCTATATGTATGGCAGCCTGATTCGGCCGAATCTGCAGAAAAAAGTGTTGGAGGACCCTGGCATTGAAATTCGGGCTTTGTCATGTGAATTAAAAATTTCAGCCTCTACCATGAAGCTTGCACTCAATGAAGACCTTCGCTACTACTCATACAAGTGTCGCAAAGGTCAACTGCTCCCAGAATAGGCCCATGAAAATCGTCTGACTAAGGCAAAGAATCTTCTGAGCAAAGTCAAACATCCTGCTGAACCACAAACAATCTGGTTCTTTTCTGTGTTTATATTGTATTGAGTTATCTCCCCAGATCCTCCACTCACTAGAGAAGGAGAGAGACAGGGAGGGGACATTCTCCTTCATGGCTTCACATTCAGGTTTCCTTTTCTTTTAAATTTCTCGTGGTGAGGTCACTTCTGACACCATGTCATGGTTATGAATGGTTTCAAGGGGTATGATAGGCCCTGGAAGGATTCGATAATGAAGAGCTTGTTGCATACGTGTTTTGTTCAGGCGAAGCCATGAAGAAGGAGAACGCTCCCTCCCTGTCTCTCTCCTTCTCTAGCGAGTGGAGGATCTGGGGAGATAACTCAATACAATATAAACAACCCTCAGTACCGGCTCAGATGTCAGACAAGGAGCATAGGCTCACCAGCACACACACGCGCTGTGTTTAGTTAGTTTTAGTTAAGTAAATAAAAGTTTAAAGAAATAACATGGTGTTGTTGGTTGATGCATGTCTTGGCAAAAAGACTGACCAAGAAGAAGAAAATGAATCAAAGACGAACAATCAACAAAATAGAAGTCAAAGCTAGACGATCGAATGGCCAAAACAAATGAAGAACAGAGAAAGTAAGTAATGCAATTATGCATCTCATCTCTGTCTACCTGTCTATATCTCTCCTGTCTCTCCAGTAAAAGAACACTTATGTATATACCCAACATGTGGGTATATAACACCATTACTTTTAAAGAATTTCAAATAAAATGATTTTATTTTGCTTTATCAAAAAGGAAAGAGAAAAACAATAAATATACAAATAAAAATATTAAATTATAAAAACTTACCCCATATAAACGGTAGCCATGGCATTGTTCTTATCCAATTCCAGGACTTTATCAAAATGCTTTTTAGCTTCTTCAGGTTTGCTTTGGCCAAGCAAAGTCTACAGAAAGAAAAAAATATGTTTTAAATTAACCATTAACAGTTTAGTACATTAGTGGGGTATCTATGGCCTTAAGATTGGTTGGTTAGTGTTAACGGCATACTAACACCAGTGGGTTATTTAATGCTAAATCTTTTTTATATATATATTTACCAAGCCCTCCGCACCGCACGAGCAGGATGTGACACAAGGTCAATTTCTTAAGTGGAGTTTAACAGGTTTGAATTCAGAATTTTCCTTCTCCTAGACCAGTTGTCTAACCAAGATTAAAGAGCCCAGTCTGCCCTACTATTTACCCATAGCTAGAGGGAGAGTAGGATTCATACCTTTCCCAATGGTATTAGCGCTATCTTTTTTATATATACTAGCAAGAATATGTGCTCTCTGAGCGTAAGTATTTAAGCTTTAATTCAATGAAATATATTAAATTAGAAAGACTAACGAAATTGTATAAGAAAGCATATAAAAAGATTACACTTATTCGATTCATATTTTAATTGATTTCTATATAAAAATCATTCATAGGATCGATTTTAATATGTTGGAGAATAAAACAATATTAGAGACCAATAACATCAAGTAATTATTTATTAAACACACCATATATTATGTAAACCTTTATTTCTTAGTGATATATAAGACACATTGCAGGATTTTAAAAACAGTAATAACATAGGCTGTTTTGAGGTAAATCTAACTCAGATTTTCATAGAGACATCATTAATAAATAAGATTTATTCTATGTTATGTATTAATGATTTTGACTATAACTTAAATACTCATTGATAAACTGAAGCAATTCCTGAGGGTATTGTGACATAAGCAGTAACATAGTTTTGGGTACAAACAGACATCGAATCTCCATTATAAGATATATATATATATCATTTGTTTAACTTCATGTGTATTAATAGATACTGGTGGATGACCCTCATCCACCGCCTTCTAGCACCCTTATGATAAAAAGGGGTTGAGTGTTTGCTATAAGAGCAATTTGAAGAACAATCATTGTTAGGGCTTGATATGACTGGCCAATTGATCAGTCCGGATCTCTCCAACTCACCCATCTAGCGCAAGTAAGGGCCAAAGTGGAGTGTCACATGTATAATACAACGGTGGGTGCAAGAATGTGTGTGTGCATATAAATGCACACTTAGTTATATAGATACATAGTAGTAGTTATATTGAATTAATAAATAGTAAGTCAAACCACATATATGTATAAATATGTGTGTGTGTTCTAGTGTAGATAATGTGTGAATATATATATGTATAGATAGATAGATAGATACATACATATGTGCGTATGTATACATACATGTGTGTGGGGGTATGCATATATGTGTGTGTGTGTAAGTAGGCATATTGGTTGTGGGTGGCAATAGATATAAAAGGATGATAATCTCTTCTTAGGAGACGAGAAGACTGGGTTTTGACCAATTTGAGGGTCAACTATAGTTTAGACTAGCAATAAAATATGACCTAGATTAAGACAAAGAATTTTTCAAAACACCCGGGTTTTAGACACAAATCTCGGAGGATGAGATTTTGTACGAGAGTGAGAGGAGATTTGGGGATTTCTGGGAAATTTGAAAAGTTGAGTCAGTTAGATCTGGGGAGCCGAAGAGAGCAGATGAGCCTTGAACACTGAGGAAGTTAAGATGTTAGATGCCCACTAGAAGTCAACTTTAGCAGAGGTCCCCAAAAGGAACGGGGGGGTGACCCCCCCCTCTCGACAGACATAGGAGCAGATGAATTATAAGCTGAGGGAGTGACTGGAGATAGTAGCAGACAGTTATATACCTCTCTGACCATTCTAATGTTCACCTGACTGATTTTGTCTTCGTTGTTTATTCTCTCTTTCTCTTTGTGATACTTGTTGTTTGTACACCCCTTTGGCGGGTGGCCCCTGCGAGATGTTTTGAGCACATGTGTTTGCAACGTGGACAGGTCCTAGAGAACTGGCAGACGACACGGAATCATTGCTAGACGAGACAAGATGAACGGCCAGAAGAAGCAGTGCAGAAAGATGCAGTGAATGCAAGAGAGTTGCAGAGAAGTGTGCAAAAAGAGCATCACAGCCCGTCCGGGGGTGTTACACATGTAACAGGACCATTTAGTGTCAATAGGCTGTTTAATGGCAGTTGCTCTAATGGTGGACAATCATCGTATATCTAGTCAGTTGCCAACTAACTTTCTAACTCTTTTGCCAAAGAGTTCCTTCAACTGAAACAGTCCAAGGGAGATAACTCATAATCAACATTGCAGCCACCCCCCTTTTTTTTAAAAGTTGGGATGTATCAAGTACCTCTAGCAATTTTAGCGTAGATGCTCCTCTTTTGGTCAAGGGATCTGCCGGTTGTAGTTTCCCATCTACCCAAAATACCTCAATTTCCCCCTCAGACACCATTTCCCTCAATCTTGCCATGTCCACTCTCAATCTTCTATCACTAACAATATTTGTAGTGCCTAAAGCACTAGTTAGTGATACATTGTCTGTATAGCGTCGTACTGGTGGTAGTACAGCCATACCAAAAGTAAAGGCTGAAGTGGAGTGTGACATGTAACAGGACCATTTAGGACCCAGGTCACAGAATGCTCAGCCACCACAATCCTGTCCTCAGGCATTACGAGCCACCATCAACATGACCTTAAGGTCAAATTCAGTCTTCTAAACTAGAAAGTCATCATCATCATCAGCAGCAGCAGGTCTCAGAAAATCATAGATTTCTGATGCCCTGAAGTTACATTTTAGCACATCACCTTCTGTAACTGTGATGGCCAATGTTTGAAAAAGTTTCGACCACAGATGTTGCATGTTAAGGCCGGTCCTGAAGATGTTGATGGCGTACTGGTGTTACAATTAATGGATGTCAGAAATTGTTGGAAGACCCCGTAGAGAGAATGGGGGCCGATAACTTTGAGATCAGGGAGTGGAAATTTACCAGTGATGGTTATATCCCCCTGATCCCTGGAAAACGCGGATTTTTGACCGGACTTTGAAGCAGAGCAGACGTGCTGCTGCTGTGGTTGATCTCTCATCTGCGCAGAGATATGGGCTCGATAAAATAAAAAGCTTGATCAAGAAACAAAATGTCTTGTTAATTCAATTAATTGTATTGACCAAATCAGCCCAGAATAAACCAGCCCTTAGTTCAAGTTAGATAGAAAACCCTAACTAGACGAAATGTCAGCGAGAACATGGCAACTGGAAGAGTAAAGATGTCAACAAGTGATAAAGTAAGGCCAATTTTTCTCTAATCTGTCTCTGTCTCTTTCTAATATCTTTCTCTCTATCAGTGAAGAAATCTCTCTGAACATTCTCGTTTATATACCCAATTTACGATGTTTGATGGGGTATATAACACCGGTGATCTGTTGCTCTTGCTTACTCTTGTACCCCTTTGCTTCATGGTGTTGCACCAGGGTGACTTCGGACATGAATAGCCTGTTACAGAGAGTCTGCTACCACCAAAGGCGGTCTGGAGCCAAATTTTCCCAGTTCGAAGGGTTGATGTTAAAGGACTTGAGACAATCCGACAATTAAATAATTTCATTTTGTCACTTTTAAATTAAAAGGTAACATTAATATAAAAATATATCTATTAATAATGGAGATTCGCTTCTGGTTTTTGTCTGTAATAAAAACTATGTCACTGCTTACATCACATTACCCAAAATCGTCATAACATAGAATAACATTTTGAGTGTATTTATTCAATAAATACACTCAAAATTTGAACATGCAACATTAGACAGTCCTCATTGTTTTTTAAAACAAGTTTTAATAAATACATGACTGGTATTATATATCTATATATAGTTTGTTTTATCTTAATACATATTTAAAGTTTACATTTCAAATTGTTTTATTTTTTAATCCTTTAAGGAATTTGATGATTTTACTTACTCGCTGACATTGAATTTTTTACTCCCACCCCTCAGGCAATATGTCTCAAAAATCTATTTTTACATCGCCCGGAGTGCGTTTTTTATTTTGTACTAGTAATAAAAGTGTACATAAAAGTAGTAAGATTGATTTCTAATTTCTTCATTTAATATGAAAATGCAACAGGCATTAATAACTAAGGGAGATTAATCGAGCATGTAGGAGTTATTCCCCTTTGAAATCTTTTTTTAGTGAGAGAAACTATGTGGGTGTTAACTAGTGATAACGAAGCAAGACAAATAAAATTTAAATAAACGTTATTTTCCTTGTGAAAATTAGGAAGGGCCATTGAAAAAAAAAAAGCACTGTGGGACGCAGTTTGCCCAAGACTTAACCTGATATCTCATCACTGAAATTAATTTAACTCACTCTCTCTCTCTCTCTCTCTCTCTCTCTCTCTCTCACACACACACACACAATAGTTGGTTGGATTTTACAGTCACTTTCAGAGAAGAACTCATCTATCTATCTATCATTATGATTAATACTGTATTTTAAACTTTTAAAGCTCTGTAAATACTTTTAGCAGATAAACCTGTTTTATTTGTATATTGTTATCATTTCCAATTTTCAATTCCATAATGAAATGTGGTGCCGATATTGAGCTTTGTATATTATAAGAATTTTGCAGTCAGTATGATTGATACAATGTATTGTTTCTATGTGATTTCAAATATATCCAACCACCAACATAATCCTGATCATTTCTATTGCATTCTGCTCCATTATTTAACTCCATATAGAACTTATTCAATGGCTGAACAGAAACACTTAAAATAAAGTGAAAAATTTTAACTGACATTGTAGCTTTGGTTCTGAGCAAAAACTAAATGATCTTTTTGGTACAAATGATGTTCAATATATGTAAAATAACAATAAAAATATTTTGTCATTGATGCAGTGTCACATCAGGATCTTGCTATGAAAAAAATCAGAAATCATTAATAACTTAAAATTTAAATTTTAAGACTGTTGTGATAGTATTTTGGGATTCCTTGGGCCAAAAAGCTTTTATAAACCAATTTTTAGGAGTAGGGAAGCTCTAGAACTCATTATACAGACAAAAATAGATTGCAAAAAGTCACCATTTTTCATTCATCCCCCTCCCTGAATTTACAGAGCTAAAAATCAACATAACTCAGGCAATTTTTGGAATTGGAAGCTCAAATTTTGGGGATTGTCTTACTTTAACTTAGTCTACACATGGACAAAATTTCAGAAAAATTGAAGAGGGTGAGTGCTAATTTTACTTTTTTCTGAAAGATTAAACATGCAATTACCCCCCCTTGTTTTTTCTATTTAACCCATAGACGGGACCCTAACAGGTACTACCACTCTCCAAATCTTGTTCTTTTGAATGATTTGTTAGTGGAAATTTTGGAGATAAATATTTTTGATTCATTTGGTTTTATAAACTGGTAGCAATAATTTTCATTAACTTCATGTGTATCAATAAATTAGAAGAAATAACTGTACTGGTGGTTGACTCTCAGCCGCTGCTTTTTAACATCTTTAAGATAAAAAGGCTTGGGTGTTTGTTTGCCATGAGAACAATTTGAAGAATCCAGTTGGGACTTTATATAAGTGCTATGGCTTGACATGACAGTGTGGAATTTCAAATATATCAGAGCAGCACTCACCTGACCAAATTTGATTCTAGCTTCGATGCAATTTGGAAACTTTGTAACCACTTCCCCAAAATGGATAGCTACTTTCTCTAAGCCTTCTGCAGAATTGTTTATCAAAGCCGTCTGATGCTCTGAAAAGGAGAAAAAGAAAAAAGATTTTAAAAAATAAAACTTTATACAAAATAAAAAAAAGTCTTTAAAATTCTTTTTCTTTTTTTTTTTCTTTATTTTTAAAACTGAGAATCATGGTTTGAAACAGTAAAGGCAAACTCCCAGTTCAGATACCAAGAGGAAAAAATTACATGTTAAAAGGACAGTAAGGGTAACACAAAGCAGAATGTTTTTAAGACCTTATTTTTCCGATGCAAGTTTAAACAGCAGTTGTATGAATTTATCAGTAACAGTTTTTTTTAAACCAGTATGCAAATTATTCACACCATATATTATGTAAACATTTATTTCTTAATGATATATAACACATTGCAAAATTTTAAACACATTAATATTATGGGCTGTTTTGAGACAAATCTATCTCAGCTAGACCTTAATAGAAACATTGTTAATAAATAAGATGCTAATGTTAATTAAAATTAAGTAATGATTATTTAACTCTTAACATCCTGTTGAGAATTCTCTAAGTCCAGAGCCCCATTCTTATAAGGATTTATCAAAAAATGGCTAAAAATGGCCTTTTCATTTAAAGTTACCTGTTATTTCCCTTAAATTAAAGACTTCCAAATATGTTTAATATTGCATTTAAACAAAAGCTATCATTTGGGGTAGATTAGAAAAATGAATGTGACTTCTGGCCAGTTGGAATGAAGCGGTATAGGACATTAAGAGTTAATAACCATTGAGAATATAACATAAATAACCAAGGAAATTGTGACATTGGCAGTGACATAGTTTCACTTCATTATAATAAGATATTACAAGGCGTAGTAAAAAAAAGATTTTATGGTACATTGGTATCTATATGGGTCATATAGCAAAAGACTAATTTCCTTTTCCTATGCAATTTTTTTTTCCTAATCCATTGTTTCTTTCACTTTTACATAAAATACTTAACATGTATGTTTTTACACTTTCATTCTCTACCAGTTCATTTGTCATGTTTATATTAGGACATTTCTCTCATAAAACTCTGTATAAACTCTTTCTTATTTCTCATTTGTCATGTTTATAAAGAACATTTCTCTCATACAACTCTGTATAAACTCTTTCTTATTTTTATATTAGGACATCTCTCTCATAAAAACTCTGTATAAACTCTTTCTTATTTCTCATTTGTCATGTTTATAAAAGAACATTTCTCTCATACAACTCTGTATAAACTCTTTCTTATTTTTATATTAGGACATCTCTCTCATAAAACTCTGTATAAACTCTTTCTTATTTCTCATTTGTCATGTTTATATTTCAATCTCTTTAAGTTTGCGCAGGCAATAAAATTGTTCTTGTTGATTCATTGTGAATTGTCACAAGATGTCATAAAAGTATCGAGATTGAAGCTGTATTTACTAAGATCGAAATTAAGAATGAACGGACGTTAATTTTTTTTCAGAATACAAGGTGTGTCAGAAAATACCAATTTTAAAGCTGTATTTACCAAGATAGAAATGAAGAATGAATGGAACGTTTTTTTTTTTTTCGAATACAAGTGTGTCAAAAGGTTTAAAAATCTGGATACTTTTGACACACCTGTATATATCCACATGAGGATATGAAATAATGAAATTTATGTGTACAGTGCTCAGGTGCACCACAACTCATCAGAGTTTTCATGTCTAGTACATAGAATAATGTAGTGTCAGGAACATGAATAGCATACAAAAATACATGTATGTGTGCATGCATTTGTATGTGGATGGGGGTATCAGGTATAGCGTTGGCGGATTAAAGGAAGCATGGAGGCTTTGAGTCAGTGTTTCGGCAGCCTACAAGGGATGCAGGCAGTTTATTCCATGCTTCGGCAACTCTGAGCGTGAAAAAATGTTTCCGAAAGTCATGTGAGCTATGCTGTTTTCCGACTTTGTAGGCATGCCCAAGTGTGTTAGAAACAGGGAGATCAAAAAGGTGCTCAATATCATACTACACATCGGCTTACACTGCAAAGTGTCTGGGTTTGTTCCATGTCAACAATAAAAGGATCTAAAACAATTCATATTGGGTTCAGTACTCAAAAACAAACATGTGGGAAGTAGATGCAAAAAATAGAGTGGCCTTAACGTTAGAGAAGGGTAAGGCGGAGAGGAGAGTAGCCTCAACAGCAAAGAGAGCCAGAAAGAGGGAGAAAAGACAACAGCCCAAGAAAGCATCACAGCTTGTGTGCATTCAGTGCACCAAAGACTGTCACTCAGGAATTGGCCTGCAGAGTCACTTGCGCAGATGCAGATGATTTTTTAATTTTTTTTTTTGGACACTACTCCATTGTTCTTAGTGGACAGAAAGGTGTCAACACTCAAATGAGTGACCACTTAGGAACAGCAGATACTATAAACAACCTAAAAGCTTTGTAATTAATAACAACCTGTATTGGATCAGTAATTTAAATAAATAATAATAAAATGAAAATTTATTGTGTACAGGCTCAGGTGCACCACAACATAATAATAATATTCAAGACAAATTTAACAAAAATGTTGACATTACTTTAATAACAATGTTATATAAAACTGTTGAGAAATTTGGATATAAGGCGTGCCAGATGGCCACTTGTACTTATAGACTCGCTGGTGATAACCATGTGACCAACCTATTGGCCAACCACTGGCCAGTACTCTGCTGCTGATATTGTTATTTATTACTGGCTGTTCTACTCATAACTACTTGAATCTTCGTGGACGATGGAACATAGGATTATATCACAGGACTTATTCACTTACCAAAGGATTCTATAACTCAGGCCTTACTTACTTACTTATTTACTTCAAGTTCTTTACAACTGGCCAAGGATGAATGGCCAGATACTTAACAAAAAACAAATACAGACGAGAGGGAAAATAAATATCACATTTATAGGTTTATTACATAATAAATGGGCCAGCTTAGCTCAGTCCGCTGTAGAGCATCAGCCAGGGAAATAACAAGGTTTCCAGGTTCAGTACCGGTCCTCGCCAACTCAGCATATGAGTAGCACAGGGGTTCTGTGCAGTAAAGTAAGGAGCTGATGGTTAGGTGTGGTGCTCCACCTCAGATGCCAAAAAAAATTAACAATCTCCTTGGTCTAGTGCTAGTGAAAAAGGAGATAGACACCCTCACTGTCTGGCTAGATACCGACTTTAGGCCACCCCAATGACTTTTACTTTTTTTTTACTACATAATAAAATGGACCACAAGTTCAGGAGAGGGAAAAAAAAAAAGGTGATAATGAAATTCAAATATAAAATTAATAGATTCCTTCATACAAAATGGCAAACAAACGCTGGAATAACAACATCTACAATAAACTTTTCCTAATCAAACCCACTTTGGGAGACTGGAGACCAGCTTTTAAGAAAGTCTAGAAAGGAACAAGTCATCGGTGTCCCGATTACACATGGTCACACAAGACTTAACGCACTCCTATATAACTCAAACAAAGATAAGGAACAACAACCACTGTTGTGAAACATGTCAAACACTATTGACTGTTAAACAACTTTATCATGGTAATGCAGGTGTTTTTGCTCACAAATTCAGAATACAGTTACTTTTTATGCAAACAGATCATGGTA